>JXCR01070792.1:304984-336094 GCA_002079205.1 Phalaenopsis hybrid cultivar | reverse complement strand
ATCTTCCTTGATTCAGATCATCCAATATGGTTAAAAAGACGTGCCAAAGTTATCACCATGATACAGTTGCCACACCATCTCTTCATGAGATTTTAGAATCCATCGCTGATTTTCAGAGTTTATGTGTCAAAAACAGTATAACCACCATAAAGTCAAATATGAAGGCTTTTTATTTTACTTTTGAATGGGGCTGAACTTGATGAACCCAATATACTACTAGATGGGTACCCATCAACTCGAAAATTTAAACTGATGAGTAAGGCCTATTTCTAGTTTCCTAAGATGGATACCCATCAACACAAATTTTATCTTCAATATGAGAATAATTTCACACTTATTTGTATCTCAACAATATCCCATTTAGGATATATTTGGGACAGCTTTCTGACTAATTTGTTTTTCAGACCATCACCACAATTTTGTTCGGAGAATTAGTTTTTTTGTTGTTTTTTAGAAATTTCTATAGTAGAAAGCTATTTTTTTTCAATTTGAGTTGTTAAAATGTAGGAGCAGTCAGATAGTTGCGGCCTTATTTCTTGTAAATATAAAAAAATCNACAAGGAGGAACAAAAACTGTTGGCGGCTTCAGACTGTACAAGCCTCGAGTTGCAACATACATTGGCAGTCCCCCCTATGTACAATTAGCTGTGCTATTATTAATACTTCATAATTTCAAGTTATGCCAACAAAGCACCTAATACAACAAAAAAAAAAGTATGAAATCAAGCTATCTTCCTTGATTCAGATCATCCAATATGGTTAAAAAGACGTGCCAAAGTTACCACCATGATACAGTTGCCACACCATCTCTTCATGAAATTTTAGAATCCATCGCTGATTTTCAGAGTTTATGTGTTAAAAACAGTACTACCACCATAAGGTTAAATATGAAGGCTTTTTATTTTACTTTTGAACTTTTATTCAACACTCTATGAGTTAGAAGGGTTGAACAGTGGGGCTCAACCTGATGAACCCAATATACTACTAGATGGATACCCATCAACTCAAAAATTTAAACTGATGAGTAAGGCCTGTTTCTAGTTTCCTAAGAAAAGAACCCATAAATTTTATCTTCAATATGAGAATATTTTCACGCTTATTTGTACCTCAACAATATCCCATTTAGGGTATATTTGGGACAGCTTTCCGCCTAATTTATTTTTCAGACCATCACCACAATTTTGTTCGGAGAATTAGTTTTTTTGCTGTTTTTTAGAAATTTCTATGGTAGAAAGCTATTTTTTTCAATTTGAGTTGTTAAAATGTAGTAGCAGTCAGATAGTTGCGGCCTTATTTCTTATAAATAAAAAAAATCTGCAATAGCCACCACAACTTTATAAACAATAGTTTCTTTGCATCAGCTTCACAGCTACTTCTTCGTACAGCGGCAACTGCCCCAAACATACCCTTAGCCTTCCACAATGAAATCCCACTAGCTATAAAATCCCCTAAACACTCAACTATCATGCTCACCTCCACTATTTAATTATAGGAACTTGACTTCTACAATATACGCATATTTAATGAAGAACCCCTGCTTCTTAAAAATAATGGAAGCATCACTAGATTAAGTTGAGCCCAAAATACAAATAGTGAACGTATCAACCAAAAACTTAAGCTAAAAATTAATGGTTGTTGCTAGTATAGAAGAGCACAATTCTAATTTTCATTTTCAATGCGGGAATATTTTCACTCTTATTTGTATCTCACCAATATCTCATTAACTTTAGAGTTCTCTACATACAAATGACAGTAGAGACAAATTCCGTTAACTCTTTTCCGCCATATACTCCTTTCATTATTTGATCTTAGACACTTAACATTTACAACAAAGTGATTTTTTTTACAAAAATCTTCCATTTTTTTAAAGTATGAAAGATAACATATTCATTTTCTAGAAAACAAATTAATAACATTCCGGTCTAGTCATTAAAGAGGGTGACGTTGTAAAATTGCCATCAAGTAATGCCACTAGGACTTTAAACATCAACTATTACAATCTCCAAGTTTTGAGTTTATAGTTTCCAATAACACAACATCACAAAAATAGGATCCAACAACTTCAAATTTAAAAGCTTTCCTTTTAACTATAGAATTTTCATCCCCATCTCACTTAATATCCTAGCCTTAGATGTCCTATGTATGATTAATGTTTTAGCCTAATGTTGCTTTCAATATTCTAGTATTATAAGTTATATATAGTGTTCGCATTTGTTGTCATGTGCTATTGAATATCACCCTTAATTACCTTTCAAGTGATAGCGCTAAAGGCATTATATTCTTTTTGATCAAGCCATCTATTTCACATTGGATTCCTCTCTAAGCTTGAAATATATCTCACCTTGTGAAAATTCCAAATAAACCCCTTAGGAAGTTTAATCTGAATCATCGATTCTCATGATACTTTTGAGATCGTCACCAACAAAACAAAGTTCATCGTGATCTCAAACATAATGATTTTATGAAAGGCCTTTAAATAAAATAATATTAAAAAAACACTTAAATTGCAGAATCTAATACCTCATCAGAACATCAATAATGGAGATCATGGTACCCTGAATCTCTTTCGTGGAATCCTTCACTGATTCTTTATTCCAGTTTTATTTATTTTTTTACTTTTTTTTGTGGGAAATTTTTCATAAGCCCAATCATTCAAGATTATCTACATAATGCCATTATGATCTTTAAAATAAATTTTTCTTGGATTGTTATATTATTTTTTTCTCAAATTATAGCACATTTTTTGTAATAATTCCAATAATTTAATGAAAAAGAAGAGCCTTTGTCAAACTCTTGTCTAGAGTGTCTTCATTTGGGTTTAAGTAATATAAAAAAAATTTCGCTTCAACTTCATAAGCCATTTTAATTGCAAACTGCTATTGGAATTCCATTCTGGCTTTACGAAAGTGATGATAATAAGCTCACGGTACAAACCTTAGCATCAAAATTATCAAATGTGCTCAACTTACTTTTGAACAAAAAAAATTTATGGGCATGTCCTATTGTATTGGCATATTTTCCATCATATGATTTAAGAATTTATTGCAGAAGGTTTTTGTACATATATGATGGAGCTGTCATTACTCCAGCCAGTCTTCTTGCATAGTAAGTTAGGGGCAACATTCTTGATAGATAATAGGTGTGAAACTCTCATGGCTATTTCAGGACCCAAGGCTCAATACAGCTCGCCTAAGCCCTAGTATGATAAAAAGAAAAAAAAAATCTCTACTCCAAAAGGAAAAACTATAAGTTGTTTCAATTAGCACCCTTGCGAAATCGTATCTGGACATCATATCCATTTAATACTATTCAATTCACTCTAGCTGGTTCAAGAAGACAGAATGTCTTGTGCTTTCCTAAAGTATCAAGCAATCCATGCAGTATAACAAATTAATGTAATAACAAAACTGGACAAAGCACATGCATATGAGTGAACTTCCCTAAGATTACTCGTTCTCTATTATGAAAGGCTGTTAAGACCAATTTGAGATCAACACTAAATAGTCATATAAAAGCATTTATTGCAAAACAATCCTTACACTGTTGACATGAAAAACATAATATTATTCTTTCCTACTAGTTCCTCGACCAGGTCACTTGGCTGGGCCATCTCATAATTGTCATCTTTGTCCCACGCTAACTCTTCATCAAAAGAGATTAAAAAGATGGGATGAGAAAAATACAATGGATAATGTGTATCACATCAAACATAATCAAGCAGCGAGTCACTTCGCAATACATGGAATATATCTGAACTATGATCTCTCTTGCAAAACATGGAAGCGGAAATCAAACAATAAATTGGATCGAACTTGGGGTGGAGATAATGAATTATAACAAAAAATACAACAATTCTTGAACTTATTCTTATTCAAGAATAAAAATTCATTCATATAAATTGGTATATAGATGAAGTCATTGATTTGAATTTTGTATTTATCTAGATAACAAGAATTTGAAACATGAACTGGTGTTTTCTCTCGTAGAGTAAAAATCGACGTGTGTTTTTACGGGTTCATTTAATTGATACGCACACAATATCACAAGGAAATATTTTGATTCCAGCATTTTCATAATTAATTAATGTAGAAGGTCTCCACATCCAGGATGAAACTTCAGCCTCGAGAAAAAATGAGTGTGGCCAACAAGTTCCCCAAAACCAACAACAAAAGAAGCAAAATGATGGATTCAAAAGAAAGAAAAACAGATCGAAAGGAGAAGAAAAATTATCTGGAGGGAAAGCAGCTGCATGCAGCATGAAACTTGACAATGAGCTGCGAAGAAGATGGGCGATGGAGCAAGGGATAAAGGAAACTTACAATGTGATCAAGATGAGCATGGGTAATGAACAGGAAGTCTTGACTAACAGCCCTGGCCGGGCATCTTCCAATGTCAAAGGCCGAGTTGAGACTCGGCACCACCACACATGTCTCGTGACCTCCCACAGATATTCCTTCGAAGAAGTATCCCTCCAAATCGACAACCTTCTTCTGCACTTCCGCCCTCGCTCGGCGGTACTCTTCCTCCTCCATCGCTCGTTCGATCACGGACATGAACCCCGACCTCTTCCGAGCCACCGCTGAGCAACTATGTCCGCTTCCTGAGGAATACGACACAACGGCGGAATAGGGAGTTCGCGGCGCGCAGAAAGGAAATGAGAAGGGAAGGTCGGGGGAGAGCTGGGATAAGGAGAGAAGAAAAGGGTAGGGAACGGAAGGAGATGAAATGCCCGAGGAAATCTGCATCTCTGACTTGGATCACACAGCAATCACATTTGCAATCAGNGAGATGAAATGCCCGAGGAAATCTGCATCTCTGACTTGGATCACACAGCAATCACATTTGCAATCAGGGTTTTGGGTTTGGAGGCGAATCTGCCTTCGACAGTGAGAAGGGCGGGTTAGAAGATAACGACCGTGGGGCGGCCTTGCGGATCAACCCAATACACTTGCTTTGCGCTTTGGACCAAGCTAGACCTCACGATGAGATAATTATTACTCCATTAAAAAAAAAAATTATAGTCATAAGATGTCACATGACATTATGATGAGACTATTGCGTATGTGGCACCTCCTCATTGGAGTATTGATGCATCAATACTCTTGAGGCAATATTTTTTTTCCTTCAAATGATGGTTGCTATATTTTTTTTTTTGCAACAAAGCACCTCCATAATTGATTTTAGGTAATAAATAAAAAACATTTCCGTTATCCTCAATATAGTATGGCATATCAAAATAGTATGAAGAGATGTGTTCATCATATTCTCTTTTTGGGTTGAATTTGATATGGCTATATTTGTATGAAATTTTAATTTATAAATTACTGTGAAAAATTTATCCGTTGTTGTTAAAGTAATTCTTTTATTCAAAAAATACAATTTTAAAATGAACAAATCAAATAAGACCTAAATATATAGGGATAAAACGACAAGAATTAACTCCTCAAATTTTATATAAAATAATCGCATGCATTTTTGGCCCATTTACACTAATTTTCTATCTCATTTTCATTTGGGTTCTCCACATGTGGTAATTCACAAGTATGCAAGTTTTATAGCATTAAACTGCATCATTTTTTTTAAATTCAGTTGTGTGATCATGCCCAAGGGATACGAGCTTAATGACCAAGGAAGAGAAAGAAGATGAAAGAGGGAGTGGAAGAGGAACACTTGTCTCGTATGAGTGAATGAGATGTTCCTGGAACTCTTAAACATATTTTATTTTATTAAATCTTTGGGTTATAAGAGAGGGAACCAAAAGCCCCCCTCACATGAAATTGTTCTNATATATATATATATATATATATATATATATATATCATTGAATCACACCAAATGAGCATAAACTGAGGAGAGAGAGTGTGTGCGTCTACTTCTGATATATATACTGAGAATTTTATATAATAACCTTCCAACCATTTTGCGTCTAGCTCTAGATTTTAGTTACCCATCATTGAATGTTTGTTTTCCGCTAACCTTGCTCCAAATGCTTTGCTTCGATCACTTGGCCTCGGGCACTCGATATTGGTCACTTAGTCTCGGGCGCTCAACATATATCACATAGCCTCAGACACTTTTCCTCAAGAATTCAACCTCGGGCTCTCGACCTCAAGCACTTGACCTTGGCTTTCTTCCTTTATTGGGGCAGGTTCTGATGAGTGGTAAGCTATAAGTGGTTGAATTCACGATAAACATGGACCATTCGATTAGTGATGACTTGGATAGTTTCAGTCAGGGGTCAAGTTCATGCATATGAGGTTTATTCAACAAGATTACCTTCTAGCTGGGCTATGTCTGCCCTTAAGTGGGCTTTTTATTTCTTTTAATCAATGTAATTGTTCGTGTTTGGATTTCTATAACAAGCATTTTATAATGAATTTGATACTTCGGTCCGTGAGTGGAGATGATATGATAGTGCCGACTCCGCTCCTTGTGCCTCTCACGCTTCTAATACTATATTTTGTTCTCAGCTACCCATACCTTTGGTGGTTATGATTTTTCATGTCTCCTATAAAAGGGCTGATGAATTCAGTAGTGTTGTTCATTTGTCATTTATTGGCATCATTTTACTCATGGTTAGTCATGTTTTATTCTGCTCCTTTCCATTCACCACAACCCTATGAACTTTCGTCGTTATGGGTCTGTCCGCGGCGTCAAAGATGGATTAGATCAAGGGTTATCAAATGTCCCATGTCTATGCTTCGTTGTAGTTGATTTATTGTAAACAAAGTACTTAAAAAAATTCATAGGATATTATAATTTCAAAAAGTAATAAAATTTGGGTGTAATTAGATTGCGCTCATATCGAACGAAGAACTTCTCCCGCTCGAGTCCCGGAACTCCTGAATTCCGCCATTACGTCTTCACCTTTCCCATTCTCCAACAATCTTTGTTCGCAGATCCACCTTTATCTCTCGCGCAGGCTACATTCACATAGCATATTCTTCTTCTCTCTTCGCCAGCATCCATCGCAGAAGCCTCGTGATCCCGCGGGAGCTTCATTCGCCAAAGATTCCGGCAGGGAAAGCTCAGAATAATTGTTTGTCGGAAGTTCTCGCAGAAGATTTCAGAGGCCAATCCTTCGATAAGTGCGATCTCGAAGCAGAGAAGGCATCATTCCGGCTTGCAAGCTATCGATCGGTGCGATCCTAAACCAGGCAAGGCGCGACAAGCTCTCGATCGGTGCGATCCTAAACCAGACAAGGCGCGACAAGCTCTCGATCGGGCTGTTCACTCCTGTAAGGTCATATGCTATACTATTTTTGCTTCGTTTTTTTTATTTTCTAGGGTCCATTTTTAAGGTCATAGGCCTCCATAATGCATATCTTTTTCATATTGACTTAATCTAGCCTAATCTTTTGGTTAAATTTCCATTTTTTCCTCCGTTTTTTTAACGGAGTTATGGCAACTCTTGCAATATGAAAAGTGATCTTATGCTAATTGTGCTCTTTCAGCTTTATATTTCCTGAATGGTGTGAACTTTTATATTTAGCCGAAGTGTGAACTTTTATTGTTTTTTATTAGTTGGTTAAATGCATTTTATTAAAAAGCTTTTCATTTCGATTGTTTATTTAAATATCAAATATGTAATATTTTTAAAAATAAATAAATAATTAATGAAAAATAAAAACAATATACCCCCATTTAAAGACAACCAAATGGATCCTAAATATTTAGAATACATTATTTTTACTTTAATGTCTATGCATCTAGTTACAACAACAAGAACAACAAAAAAAACCTTAATACCACAACGTGGGGTCGGCTACATGAATATTTTTTCTCCATTGCGTTCTATTTAGTGTCATATTTTTATTTAGAATGATCAAAATAATTCATGTCATGATTTTTTTCGACAAGTTTTATGCTGGCTATCGACTACACAGTGTTAAACAAAAAAAAAATAATTAACTTAATTTACAAACAATCAAATTATATCAAAATATTCAAAATTCGCTGATATCTTATAAATAATTTAAATTGCACATCATTTTGAGGAAAGCAAGCAACCCCCAAATTATTCAAAAAATGCGCTTGAGTGATTATTCCCGTGGCCTCCTCAAAGAATCTACAGTCCACTCCATCCAGGGATCTACCTCCCGCTCCCAAAACTTGGAAAAAATATTACATCAGCACTACGCACGTAGAGTAACGTGCGTAGCAAATGAAATCAAGCCACGATACCCCGCACGACACAAAAAAAAACGGCGCAGTAACACGAGGAATATTCCCCCAGTGTTATTCATGTGTTATTGTGTGTTATTTATGTGTTATTGTGTCATGAGAATATTCCTGGTGTTATAATAATACAATAACACATGAATAACACACAATAACACAAGAATAACACGAGAGAGAATATTCCCCGTATTACTGCGCCGTTTTTTTCTCTGTCGAGAATATTTACCGTGTTATTTAAGTGTTATTGTGTGTTATTCATGTATTATTTTGTCCTGAGAATATTTTTGGTGTTATAATAATACAATAACACATCAATAACACATCAATAACACACAATAACATACAATAATACATGAATAACGCGCAATAACACATGAATAACACATGAGGAAATATTTCTTGTGTTACTGTGCTGTCTTTTTTTTCTCTGATACGCGAGATGTCGTGGCGTGAATTGATTTTATTTTTAATGTAATAAAAAGTTGTTGTCCGCTGTAGCCGACACAAACCAAGAAGAGGTGGAGAGAGGGGACTAGCGAAGGAGGTGAGAGATGGAAAGAAGAGCGTACACGGCATTCGGATTCATCCTGCTTGCCACCTTCTTCTACTTCAACTGGATCTCTTCTGGCAGCGGTGGAGGGTTTAGGATCCGTATTCCGATCCCATGGTTGCAACCGAAGATGGACTTCATTGGGCGGAACGGAACTCATTTTATTGACGTGGAGGACGGAACACCGGTATACGTGAACGGGTGGAACTCGTACTGGCTGATCNGATCCGTATTCCGATCCCATGGTTGCAACCGAAGATGGACTTCATTGGGCGGAACGGAACTCATTTTATTGAAGTGGAGGACGGAACACCGGTATACGTGAACGGGTGGAACTCGTACTGGCTGATTTCGTCTAAGCTGGAGGAGATCTCGGAGATGTTTCGCCGCGGACGAGCCATGGGAATGACAGTCTGCCGCACATGGGCCTTCAGTGATGGCGGTGCCAATGCGCTTCAGATCTCCCCGGGTCGTTTCAACGAGCGCAATTTACAGGTCTCTTTTCTCTCACTCTCTCTCCCTCACTCCAACGAGCGTATGCGAGCGGGGTTGTGATTAAGGGAGGAGTTATGGTGCTTGGCATGTGTCAAGCTTTGGTAGGCTATTAATGATGAATGTTGCTGGGGAAAATGAATTTCTCATGAAATTGTATAGGGAATTGTGCTGCTCCGAGCAAGTATTCGGTAGCTGTTAGATATTGGACTGTGCAGGCTTATCACCATAGCAATAATGGCGGATTCAGGATTTTAGTAGGGATTGAATAATTGGAAAAATATTTTTTAAATTCTTCGTGGGGGAATTCATGCAAAATTTAACCTTTGTAGCTATATTATCGAACGTGGGGAAACATAACCTTAGCAGAGTTTGATTGATGATAAAGTTTGGTTTTATAGGAATGAAAACGAGAATAGTTTGCTAGATAAGGTTCTGAAAATTTCCCCAACTTGCAATTTAATTTTTTCTGGCGCATTTGTTTGAAAAAGTAAGCTTAGATGCAGCATTCAGTATTCTCATGTAGTCTGCGAGTTACAGACTTTGATTCAATGTTTTTTTCAACTTTCAGGTATTCTTGTAATGGAATCATAGTACATGAAATCCTTTTGCATCTACGGCGAGAGTAAATTTTTGATAATTTATAACTTTGCATGTTTGAGATTTAATAGCAGATTGAATGCTGTCATCATTAGGTTCATGGCAGAAGGGTAGATAAATTCTCTTTCTTATTTTGAATCAAATTTTGATCTACCTTACAAAATTTATGTCATAATGATTGATATGTAACTCTAATACTCCTATCTTTTGCTGACTTTAATTCCTTTATGGCTCTTTTTTTTTTTGCATATTAGGCACTAGATTTTGTCATATATGATGCAAGGAGGAACAATATAAGGTTAATTCTTTGTCTCGTGAATAATCTTAACGCATTTGGAGGGAAGGCTCAATACGTAAGATGGGCACAGGCTGCTGGAGCCAATGTGACCTCGACAGATTCATTCTTCTCAGACCCCATCATTAAGCACTACTACAAGGATTATGTCAAGGTATATGGCTTGACATCTGGTTTATGAAGATGTAGTTTTAACTTTGAAAACTTAGGCCTGCGAACTTTCTTTTAATTTTGAAGTGTCAGTTTCATAGTGTCAATATATGTATCCTATCTAACAAGGAACATCAAATAGTAGCTATATATATATATTTGGATGGGTAAGTATTTAAATACCAGGATGCTTGTACCTGGATTCTTATTTTTCTCTTGGAGCCTCTTAAAACATTCTTTCAATGCTATAGACTAGTTAAAGTTTTTTTTCCTTGGAAATCATCTTAATGAAGAAGATTTATGCAAAAATATAATTTGTACGAACTCAAACAAATTACCAATTAATGTAGAAACTATGATCTTTAATGGCGGCATTGTTATCTGCAATTAGATGTTGCTCAAGTAGTTTAGAATATGAAGGTGTTTAAAAATATAAAGATAGTAAAACGAAGCCACTTGATGCTCGTGAATGATGTTGAAGGCCTTTTAAATTGTGTTTCATGGCTAACTGTTGATTGTAAAAATGACATTAATTGTGAGTGTTTGTTTCTTCTTGGTATATCTAAGCTTGCTTTTCTAAAGNGGCCTTTTAAATTGTGTTTCATGGCTAACTGTTGATTGTAAAAATGACATTAATTGTGAGTGTTTGTTTCTTTTTGGTATATCTAAGCTTGCTTTTCTAAAGCATGAATAATTTAAAATGTAAAAGTTATAGTTTATTCTAATCTTTTAATCATATGTACTTTCAACAAGTCCCTGAGTATAGAGGATTCCTCTAGGCTTGGTCTTACTTTTTCACTAAGAACATGCTTTCACTAGACTTTACTTTCTCTTACTTTCAAAGTTGACCCGACATATGGAGCTTGGGAAGTGGAGAACTCCATGGTCATGTTATGACTGATCTAACTCCACGGAGACCTTGATTATATATGTTCTTTCTTTCAGCTAGCGCTCTTTGGACGGCTGCCTGTGATACCTACTATGATGTAGGAAATTTCGGCCAACTATATGAGGTATCTAAGAAGATTCAGGAGGCAAAACATTGGTCAATGACTGTGACCTAGTATTGTAATGGTCTTGTTGCACTATGGATGAAATCCGACCTATACTACGACTACACTTGGGATTCTCTGGCCGACTTATCCCTCTTCCAGAAGATCGTAGAAAAGGATCGTATGTCCCAATTCCTTGCCGGCCTTAACGAAGACCTTGACAGAGTCCGGGGCCTTATTCTTGGTCGAGATCCTCTTCCTTCTACTCGAGCTGCTTTCACTGAGATTCGTCACGAAGAAAGCGAGAAACTTGTCATGCTTGGCACTTTCACCCCATCTATCGAAGCATCTACCTTGATCTCTAATAGTGCTCAACCTTGGGTTGGTCACCCCACTTGTGATTTCTGCCACAAACCCAACCACATTTGTGATAAGTGTTGGAAGCTTCACGGGAAACCGACATCCAAACATTGGGTCAAATCTTTCAAGAGTCTCGCCATGACATCTGAATCCAACACACTACAACCAACCTCTACTCAGAACAATCAAAATCCTCTAGTTTTCTTAGAAGTAAAATGGAGCACTTAATCAAGCTGATTGAATCCAGTCCGCTTTCTTCCAGACCATTAACCTCTCATGTTCATTAATGTATCAATCCTATGGTATTCTAGTCCATGGATCATTGATTTAGGTGCCACAAACCACATGACTGGAAGCTCTCAAGCGTTCTCAACATATTATCGTTGCTCAGGAAAATATACTGTTAAAATTACTGACGGATCTCAAAGTTTCATTGTTGATAAAGGGTTTGTTGTTTTAACAACAGATCTAACTTTGAAATTTGTGTTACATGTACCTTTGCTGAAATGTAATATTTTATTTATTAGTAAATTGATATATGACATTGATATAGTTGCTCATTTTTTCTTCTGATGTCTGTCTTTCTGGATTGTCGTTCGGGGAGGATATTTGAAACTGTTAAGCGGGTTGACAAACTCTACCTTTTTCAAAAGGAAAGTACATAGAACAAGGACACTCCATCTAATATTTGCAGTTTATCTCAGTCCAATGAATGTTCTATTATGTTGTTACACTGTCGTTCGGGTCATCTTAGTTTCTAGTACGTAAAAAAATTGTATCTGTTGATGTTTACTAATAAAAATCCGTCTAATTTAAAATGTAAACATGTCAGTTAGCTAATCATCATCGTGTTTCTTGTCCACCTCACAATTATACACTATTCACTCTTTTCTCTCTTATTCACGGTGACTTATGGGGACCTTCTCGCACTCGTAAGTAGTCCAATAAATGGTGTTTTCTTTCTTTGATTGATGACCACACTCGGATGACATGCGTTGACATTTTAAAAAACAAATCTGAAGTTGCTGTTACTTTGAAAAATTTCCACACCTTTGACCTAATTCAAAATGCCTATTCAAGCCTTTCGGATTAGCAATTGTCGTAAAATTCTTAACTATATATTAGGAGAATTATTGGTAAGTAAGGGCATCTTTCATCATAGCTTATGTACCAACACTCAACAAATGGGGTAACCGAGAGAAAAAAACTGACTTCTTCTCGACGTTACTCGTTTCATTATGTTTCACTTAAATGTCCCAAAACATTTATGAAATGATGCTATTCTAACCACCACTTATCTCATAAATAGAGTTTCCTCAAATATTCACAATTTTCGTTCCTTCAGCTATCCTAAGATCTTGCTTTCCTAACAATCGGGTCTTCTCCACTTTAGATCTAAAATATTTTTGGGCTCACAACCTTTGTTCGGAACACAACACCAATTCGAATTAAATTTGATCTTAGGTCTATATTATGTGTTTCCTTGGATGTTCTGCCACTCAAAAAGAGTATCAGTTCCTCGACCCTATCACAAATAAGATCTATGTGAGTGTTGATGTTTTCTTTTTTGAAAGTGTGCCCTGCTTTCATAACCCGACCTCCAGTGAGGGGGAGCTAGAGTTCTTGGACATTGTTCCTTACTCTACTTCTGTGGATGTTCCCCCCACGTCAGCTACCATCGAGTAACCCTCTCTACTTTGGGTTCCACCCACTTCTCTTACCACCAAAAAGTTCGTTGTCCCTTTGGTTTCACCAACACATCCTCCACTCTTTGCGTCTACACTTGGTGCACTCATTCTGATGCACTTACTTTGGTGCTCGCTAACTCCTTGCTGGACCCTGAATCCCCTCCGGACGACATCCCCAACATTACTTCTCCAAATGAGGAAGTCAGTTCCTCTTGTAATGTACAGAATCAGACACTCTCTCTATCCCATGACATACTGTTTTTCTTTGCAGATTATCACCATCTTAGAGAGCATTTTCTTTGGCCCTGACTAATCATTAGCATCCATCTACTATTGAGGCTGCCTTTCAAAATTCAGCCTGAAATGTTGTTGTCATGGAGGAGATGAATTCTCTTCGGCGGAGTCATACTTTGTGCATTGTTAATCTTCATTGGGGTAAGAAAACAGTAGGATGCAGATGAATCTTTAGCATCAAGTTTAAATCGGATGGATCCTTTGAGCGCCATAAGGCGCTATTGGTTGTCAAAGGATGCTCACAAACTTACGAAGTTGATAGTGAGAAGAAATTTGCTTCAGTTGCTAAATTAAACACCATTCGGGTCCTCTTATTCCTTGTAGTAAATATGGATTGACCCTTATTCCAACTTGATGTCAATAATGCGTTCCTGAATGTCGATCTTACAGAGGAGGTATGCATGGCTCTTCTTCCAGGTTTTGACTCTACTACCTCCTAGGCAAGCATGTAGACTGCAAAAATCCCTCTATGGATTGAAGCCATCGCCATGGGCATGGTTTGAAAAATTCATAAAGGTGGTGATAGGCCATGGATTCAATCAGGCTCAATCGGACTACACTCTCTTCATCCGGCATTTGATGGAAATTATGACTACCCCTCATCCAACCGACCGTTAGATGGAATTCATTAGAGGAGAAGTTGGGGCAACAAGGAAAAGTCCATGCATGCCCTATACTAGGTTTTTTCTTTGTTTTGAGGACTCTGAAAGTATTCCTCAAGAGCATCTCTACACTAAACGGAAATTACCTTCCATCGTCTCCACCTAGATTTGTTCTCAGCATGAATTTTAGATTGCAAGAGAGAGGGAGGGTTTCCTATTGTAGGTTTGATTATAGGTCCAGTTGATTGATCTTGTAACATCCCTTGCTCTACCAACCGTCTTCGCCTCTTTCTTTTGACCTGTTTGTTCTCTTTTGTTAAGGCCTTTACCCTCCTACTGAGGGGAAGAGTTGAGGAGCTTTCTTTGAAGGAAGGCTTATAGTTATAGCAACCTTTAGTGTCATCCCATGCTTGGATTTTAACAGAGTCTTTGCAGTAGCAAAAACCATTGTTTCTTTCTTATTTTTGACCTCCACGACGGTAGCCCTTCTCACCATGGCTTGCATTGCCTTAGTAATTGAAAATTGAATGAGTGGGTCAGCCTTCTTGATGCATTTTATGCATCATTAAGCTTTGGATATCCATCATGATCAAAATCTTTTCAACTGATAATCATCTTTCCCATCTTCTCAGTATAGGCTTGTAGCTCAAGCGCCTCAATAACAACAACTTGCAGGGTAGCCTAAAACTCCAATCCTTGTTGGCCTTTACAAAGAAATAGCTATTCCTCTAGCCTTTTTTTACAAGGGCAATCCAAAGTATGCTTAAAGATCAGGAAGGCTTGGCCGAGAGGAGGCATACGTCATCCAAACACCTAAACTTGAAGAATTAAATCTGTTGTGCCAAGTCACATCTTACTTGTAGAACAACAACTTCACTCCTCAAAGAACATATGCATCAGGAGATAGCCAAACCAATGGTAACTGGAATGTAAGAAAAGATCACTTTTGCCGTGTTGGTAGTGTTCAACCTCTCCTTTTTTGTATATGATAGGGATTTTGTGCTTTATCTTCAGCCTCTCCTATGTTGTGAAGTTGACAATACTCTGGTAAAAGGAGACAACATCTTGAGAATTTTCATCCTTGGTTGATATCATTCTTGAAGCAATTAATGGAAGAATAAGGGAATGATAAGGGAAACCGTAGTTGTAAGAGCTTTGAAAGTAGTAGGTGTATTGAAAGTAGAAGTTTGCATTAAGGAAATGAGTTTTTTTATATTTAGGGGTATTTATAATATGAAATACTAGAAGTATCAGCAGGAATTTTAGAAAATCATGGCACCGTGTATGAAATGCTATCACATTATCATCATTACACAGATCTTTTTAAGTCTTATACAAATCATGAGCTTTTGATTGTTGTTCAGAAAGAATCCCTTCATCGAGTTACATTTTATAATTAGTTGTGTTTATTATTAAGGGACCGTTTGGGGCAGCTTATAAGTGCGGGGGCGTTTTTGAAAACACCGCGGTACCGTTTGGTTCGTGCGTTTTGCCCATTTATCCAAAAATGCGGTTCCATTTTTACACTAAATGTAGGCCGCGGGTCGAACTCTGCGGTCGACCCGTGGGTCACGTTTCAGGATAAATTGCTTATCCTGAAATGCACAAGCTGCCCCAAAAACACCTTAAATTTATAATCCAAAGCATTTTCTCTCTGAAATGTTCAGTCATCTCAAAAAATACTATTCATAGCAAGGTGTCTTAATGAAATTTCTTTGGAATTCGTTTATCCTCAGATATCTTGAATATTATGTGAAGACATTCTTTAGATTGTCTTGAAATGAACAAATACATAAACATCACACAATTCGATTCACACTTCCAAAATTCAATAAACCACAAAATATCTTTTCGTTGACTTTGAATAAATCATTATATTTTTTTTAAAAAGGATTAAAAAAAATCCTAAAAAATTGTATCAGACATGCTTATGTTGGTAGGAGATGCTCGGCTATACCCATGCTCTCGGGGAGCATGGCATGCCCACCTCCCTTAGTCGACGGGATCCTTTGTTGTTGTCGATTGTTGTGCAGCTTTTGAGCACTTTGGGTGTGCTCTACCTTACCACCGCTAACTTGATATGGCAGCAATCATCTTTGGGCAGAGTGCTAAGACATTGGCACCCTGAATTGCCTCATCTGTCAAGTAGTTCCAGTATTTCAATTACATTAAATTTGCATGCTCTTTATTAACGCCAAATTTGTTCTTAACTCATCTGAAGACCACTTCAAACAGTATAGTTTGGTGAAGCAACCAACCATTTTTTTGCTCCTGGTTGATGTCCTTGTTAGAACTCCATATTAGTTCGATGAACATTTATTTTTGCTCTGTGCGTTTGTTGCTTGCCCTGATAGAATTTAATTTTTATTTTTTCCAGAGTCGCCATTTTCACTTATGTGAAGGCTGACAAAGTGTAGGAAGAGAAAGACCTAGAACCCTTTAATATATGAACAAAAATTGGCTCCACAAGTTCTTTTCTTGGAGATCTCATATCTCTAGTGCTTTTCTATTGATCATTTCCATCTGTTTCTTTGCTGATTCGATCTGGATGTGTATACTTTTGCATGAGGTGGCTACGCGGCTTGATGGTGATGGTTGTTCTCTTGGAATTGAATGCTTTGGCAAACTTCTCATGAAAAATATGTGCAGTGATGAGTTGTTAGTGATCAAGGGAGTATGACTTCTTTCTTGAGTAGAAAGAAGTTTGCGGGGACAAAAAGCAGTTTAAGTGATAGATTTTTTAAAGGTTAGGCTGTGGATTTTAATAATAGGGGAATTATAGCTCATAATTTTATGCATGAGTAAAAAGAAAGAAAAGGTTAGGATGCTTTAAAGGCTAATTAGATAGATATAACCTATACATATTAATGATAATCACAAATTTGTAGTAAGTTGCTTGAGAAGATGCGATTAGAATGAGTTGCTGCCGAAGTCATTTACATTAGCAGTTTATGATCATGGTTTTTACACACCGATTGACTTGATATTCAAACATGCTATTTACATTTGCAGGCTAAATTACTATGCTAAATTTGGTAACTCACTATNTTACATTTGCAGGCTAAATTACTATTTTTTTGCTAAATTTGGTAACTCACTACTGATTAATGAATTCACTAATTCTAACCAATTTATTTCTTCCTACATGCCCGTAATTCTAGCCTGCATATTTCTTGCTAGATGGATATATTTGAGTTCTCATCAATGCTTACTGTTGTGTAATCAGTTTCTTATCCAAACATTTAGAAAATTTTGTCCAGAAAGAACTCATTTAGCGGAGTTAGATATAAAGACGAACCTGCAATATTTGCTTGGGAGCTTATGAATGAACCTAGATGCGTGCTGAACTCATCCGCTCCTCTTCTTCAGGTAACACGTTCATCTATCGTAGTTTTCTATTGTAAACTTGCAAAATTTCCTACAATATGCGTTTGATTTACCAATTGTTTTGGAGCTTACACGCTACAAATTGTGAGGCAGGCGTGGATTGCTGAGATGGCTTCTTACATCAAAAGTTTGGATCAGAAACATCTGGTCACAGTTGGGTTAGAAGGTTTCTATGGACAAGGGAGAACTGAAAGATTAGGTGCTAATCCTGGAGAGTGGGCTTCTTCTCTTGGTTCTGATTTCATCCAAAACTCCGCCGATGAGAACATTGATTTTGCTTCAGTTCATGCATATCCTGACAGCTGGTTGGTTTCAAAGCTACTTCTGTTTGAGATAATTTGTTGTCTGCTTTGTGTTTTAGACCGTTGCTACAGCTTTGCTTGAGGGACTGCCTTCTTGCTACATTCTAGAAACTTTTGTGGTGAAGATTTGATTATTGCAACCAAATCTGTAAAATGTGGTGGTTATAAAAAAGCTGTCTGATTTTTTGAAAGAAATAAATATTTATAATTCATACGGTAGCTTTTTAATAAATTTCTTTTCTCACCACAACTTACATTCATCCACTTTTACCAAAAGCTGCAGCTGTCCCAAATGGACTCTTAGATTGCAAATCAACTTTATCCTGAATTGAGGGGGCTTTTTTATGTTTTTTTTTTTTTAATTTTTTTTTAGGATACCAAAAGCAAGCTTTGAGGAGAAGGTCAAGTATCTCTCCAGCTGGGTTGATTACCATGTGAATGATAGCGAGCATGTACTGAAAAAGCCAGTGCTTTTTGCTGAGGTTGGGTCTCGCTTAGGAGGAAAGAAAAATGGATCTTATGATAGGGATATCATCCTGAAGGTAGTTTACGATAAGTTATATGAGTCTGCAAAGAAAGGCGAAGCTGGAACAGGAGCTTTGATATGGCAATTGATGATTGAAGGAAAACAACCATATAAGGATGAATTCTCGTTAGTAGCAAGCCAACATCCTTCAACCTACAAGCTCATATTGCAGCAGTCTTGCAGATTAAGGAAATTGTTTCGAAGAAAAGGAGAAACAAGAAGCATTTTGTTGCCTTGTACAGATGCCTAATTTTGAGGTACTAAATATTCTTTTTCCGACATATCTGTTCATTTTCTTCAAATTTGATCGTGAAAAGTGTCTCCTGATTGTGCATGTTATTTTTTTTAGTACAGTCGATTTTTGAATATGTTTGAATCGAGCTTGGGTTACC
This sequence comes from Phalaenopsis hybrid cultivar, assembly GCA_002079205.1. Taxonomy (NCBI): domain Eukaryota; kingdom Viridiplantae; phylum Streptophyta; class Magnoliopsida; order Asparagales; family Orchidaceae; genus Phalaenopsis; species Phalaenopsis hybrid cultivar. The sequence goes on along the minus strand of JXCR01070792.1, from coordinate 317,283 downwards.
TCATTTGCTCCATTCATTTAACAAGTAATTGGTAATTTTAAAGGTATAAAATTATAGAAGGTACAGAATTGCATAGTTTTAATATTTGAATTTCTTTGTGAAGTATGGAATTGAAGTTTTTGTAGATTCCATCTGACTGTGAATATTGTACTAACAATAAATCACATACTTCAGGCAATAAGCAAAAATAAATTAATCAAATAATTAATCATGTTAAACCTTAAAATGCAGTTGCTCAAATGCTGAATTTCAGTGGCAAGGGATTTTGTTTTGACTTAATTCATGCTGTGTAGGTCCTCTTGTCCGCTATACTACGGTATTTCGGTTTACTACCTTTGCTTATTAATTGTTTTACTTTTGTTTCTTGGTTTGTGTTTATTTTTTGTCATAATTTTTGTAGTTTATTTTTCTTGTGATCGATTGCTTTATTTTCTTATGATGGAAGTGTGGGAAAGACATCATAAAATCTTAGAAGGCATAAACATGATACTTCTGTAAATTAATCATATCATAAAAATGCTTTGGATATTTTATCATTACACAAAAAAAATCATATAGCTATAAAATGTTCTAGTTTGTTTAAATACAACATTTTCTCATCATCGATAGTTAAGAGAAGAGAGCCAAAAATTGTCTCTTGGTGATGTATCGTTAAAAAGAAAGCATTTAAACTTCTAAAAATAAACATTTTATCTCTCTAATATTCATTGCCTCCAGCGATTTTTAATCTAATACCTGTAATAACCGGTTTTAAAAAAATATAAAATAAAAAAAAAATTATAGTAATAATAATTTATTAATACGAGTGCCATTCGGTGGAGAAGTGTCGCTTGAGGGAAAACAAAATGAAATTTATATCCCTCGTTTCCTTCTTTCCCCACAAACGATAGAATCAACCAAAAACTGTCAAGAAACCGTCTGGGTTGCTATAGCGCCAGAATTGGCATTATAACACTTGTTTCTAGCTGTGACTGACGCTATAGGGTCAGTTTGGGCGCTATAGCGCCACCCTGCTCGCAAGTCCGTTGTTTCACTCTATTTTGCTCAGTTTCAGCTTCATTTTGGCATGTTTTGCCCCGTTTCAGCTCTGTTGCGCTCCAGGTTAGCATAACTACAAAATAAACATGAAAACAACATTTATTTAAAGTGTAATTTCATTTAAAAAAATGTGATAAACATGAATGAGATCAAGCATAGAAAGACATCAAAATGTGTCAGATTAGAATTTTCTTCCTTGCTCAATTTTACTCCAAATTGCAACATTTTTGCTTCATTTTCGCTAAAACTCCAATTTTTTTATCTGAAATAAAAAACATGCAAAATAACTTCCTTTAATGTGCAATATCATCAATAATGTACATAAAATGATCTTGTAATGTACACTAAAAACAAATAATTTTATGGTGGATCACCTCCCTCCAGGTGGGAGGCAAAACCACTAAAAAAATCATTCATCTCCATGAACTACATCTCGCCCTCCACCCAGGTAACCGTTTATGGCATAACACCCAAAGTCATTTTTCTCCCTCCTTAAAAGCCATCAAGTGGGCCGACTGACACTACCAACTAGTATGCCTGAAGGCTAAGCTTATCAAACACTAACTTGAATAGGATGTTCACTGAGCTGCTGGTGTTGATAATGATACTTCCCACCCGAAAGGTATTATCCCCAATACAATGATAGCTTCATTACAAGGGTTTCTCTAGAAGGGAAAGTTATCATCAGTAAATGCAATAGGATGGGGGGAGGGGCGGGTTTTGCCCTCTATAAGGACACGACATTACATAACTCACCAGTCCTAAGACCACTTATGGAGCTCAGTGTGAAGACTTTGTTATTCCAATTATGTTTGGAACTATTCCTGCGATGTGGAAGATGTTCATCCAGACAAGTCCAGATGGGGCTTCTGTCATTGAGGCTTTATCATGCCTCTGATTTGAGGCCCCTAACATGAAGAACTCCTTCAATATTCTGGCTCTAATGAGCTCCTCGATGAGATTCTAGGGTGTCTGTATTCTTACATATTATGGCTTTGGTCTCGGTGATACAATTTTTCTTTGAGTCCCGAAGGAAAGCTCTGACTCTCATTGGTGTAGCCTCCTTAAAATATTCTTGTTCATATATATTATCCACATTCTCTGCCATCAATATCCCCAACAGGGTAGCCTGCAGGCCCTCAAATCTTGTATAAGGTTGTTCATAGAACTGTGCTGGCCTGACATAGTACCAAGACAGCTGTGGGTCATGGTTCCTTGCCTATACTCCATGCTGATTATATCAAGAAGACCCTCTGTTGCCGCAAAAAGATTGGTTGTCTTCATATCACCGTCTAACATATGGTCTGTCATCCTCTCTTGACTTTGATTTGCTACTTGGGGGAGCCCTCTTCTAGGCTTGACGTTCTTCCAATTCTGGTTTAGGAGTGCTTTCCTCGGTGAGGATGTATTTGTTGTTCATTTCCAACAACTCGACTTGATCCTGGGGTTCGTGTGATCGAAGGTTGAAACGAAACCTTTCAGACCTTAGGCCCTATCTCAAGGCAACCTATGCTATGTCGGCTTGTAGGTCCCTTTCTCCAACACCTCCCTCTAGAATGGAAGGATGTAAGAGCGTAGGCTCTCGTTTGGTCCCTATTTCATCAACCACAAGGTTTGTATGCACTTTCTTGGTGCCCATGCACTGACAAACTACGCCAAGAAAAGCCTTCAAAAGTTTGAAAAGCTACTAATACTTCAGACTAAAAATGAGTTAAACTATTTTAGGGCTGAAGTCCTAGGGATAATAAAGAGCAGAAAACTTTCAATAGGCACATCACATATTCAAACGAGGCGATATGATTGTTGGGATCCAATTGTCCCTTATACGCATCCGAAGTCAGGAGTTTGAACTTCTTCGGGGGTTTCCTCTCTTGAGATTTGGAGGAAGAAACATTCTCTGGTTGCCATGGCGCCTCAGTTTGCCCGAGTTGCTGACTCTTCACCTGCATTGACCCAACACTGTCTTGTTATTATGATTCTTTGGCCCTCTCAGGATTGTTCTTCAACATTTTCTCTGTTGTGCTTCAACACCACCTCTTGAGGCAGGCTTTGCCTCCCGGGGGGGATTGATCTTCAGCTATGGACGCGACAACCCTTAGGACCTCTATGATCTGGCCTGACATTTGATCGATTATTTGAGTTCTCATCCCCTACATCTCCCACTACATAAGTTCTTCCATGTTCTCTTGTGTGTGTCCCACATTAGCTATTTCTCTCTAGCGACCTTCTTCTCTCTGTGGTCGTTGGGCTCCACTTCTTGTCGGTGATATGATTTTATGCTCACCGTACCTTTTAAGTTGTTGAATACAAATCTATTCAGGAGACACGACTAAGGAATATAGCATGTCCAAAAGAAAGAGAAGGCAGAGAGCTGAGTAATGAATAGTAAAATTGTGCAATCTTTATCCATGTAATGAACCCACCATATATAAGAATGGGGAGAGTGTGTAATTACATTTTCTACCCCTAGAGTAAAGAGATACATAGGGGGTATTTCGTTTTAGCATATATATATACAATTAAGTTGTGGGCTTGAAATGGTGCTCGACCTGATGGGGATGAGAGTTTGAGACGACTCCCAACTAGATGGGGGTGGGAGCCTGAAATGACTTCAGATCGAATGGAACGAGAGCCTGGGATGACTTCCGACCAGATGTGGCCTGAAATGCCTTTTGAGCGGATGAAACCGGGAGCCTGAAAGCACTTCTTTGGAAGCTTGAAATTGCTTCCGTCCAGATAGATCTGGAAATCATTGTCGGTTCTTACCCATCTCATATGGATTGGGAGGTCATACTCTGGAGTCTCGAGGGAATTGCATGTAACTCGACCTGGTTGGAGAAACATTAATTTTGTTTGGCCGAGTCTTGTACCGGCAAACTTCTGAAGGGTAGTCGAGTTTTATCTGTCTTGAGATTATCTTCCTCCCCGCCCGTAGTCTCCGACCGGCCAGATATGTGTTTTTGGCGTCTTCTCTGGTGGGCCCCATCGTGCCACATCATCTCATATGTTGCTTCTCAGATCTCTTTAGGATTCGTGCTGACATATTTTTAATGTGCACAAAACTAATTTTTATCTAAATATTTTATTTATAATATATAGCAAAGCTCACAATACTAAATTATTGGGGCATTTACATTTATAATGTGCACCAGACATGTGTTTTTGGTGTCTTCTGTCGTGGGCCCCATCATGCCACATCATCTCAGCTGTTGCTTCTTAGATCTCTTTAAGATTCGTGCTGACATACTTGTAATGTGCACTAGACTAATTTTTTATCTAAATATCAATATTAAATTATTGAGGCATTTACATTCATTGTACACAATTCTTATTTATTTACACATCTTAATGCTAAACTTTCATATTTACACGCATAACATCCAAATCTTCAATATCACATAAAAAAAAAATGTTATCTTTTTTTAAAAACAAAATTCATTTTTTTGTGTAAATATTTAAAACACTAAAATACTATGTACATATGAAAGTTTAGATCAAGATATGTAAATACACAAGGATTGTGTGCAACACATAAACTTCCCTAAACTATTTCTTGCGCTCTGCCTCATTTGGCATGCGTTTAAGGCATCGTCAGGAATAAGGCAGTTTCATAAATCGACCAATTAATAAATTGATTAAACTGTACAATATTTAAGAAAAAAAAAAAAGCCAAATTTCGCTGTTGGAAGGCGGCCATGGATTTCTCCATATTTTTTCATATATTAAAAAGAAAAAAAATAAACGTAACACACTAAAATTATTGACAGAACAAAACACATTCCGAAATTAGATTAAAAAGATGCATGGATGATTGTTAAAAGAAAAGATTTAAGCTTGCATTTGTGTTTTACGAAACAGAGCACATTCAACTGACTTCTTCCTCTACGGAAAATTAGCCATCTCTTCTTGGGTGTACGAGCAAGCATCCATCTGGGTCTTGGGTGTACGAGCAAGCATCCATCTCTTCTTGGATGTAGGAGCAAGCATCTTTGATGGCAAATTGCGCAAGAACNATATATATATATATATATATATATATATATATATATGGGAAACATACATACCACATAATTCTTATACATTACATATATAACAACTAAAGTTTGATATTTATTATTACAATGTTTCGTTTTAAATGCTTATGAATGAAAATGTGTATTTCACCTTTAAAATGTTAGTGCTAATGGTATTTTTGATATGATGTCGATAATTTGAGCGACATGTATATAATTATGAAAGTTTAGGTGCTATATAGGTAAATATGTAAGAATTGTTTGGTATGCCTAGGTAAGTTACATACATACCATATATAGCATGTAAACAAGGTAGGTATTTTGTTCACATATTGCTTACTTTTATTCTCAAAGGATGTGTACTTTTTGTTCTCTTCGCCACATAAAAAGGTAAACAATCGTGTGATATGTTTTTGTTTGTCTTTGGCACTAATAATGGATAATTATGCCAACAAATAGTTAGTGTCCCTTGAAGACTAAGAATGTATGCATTCATATGCACGCACAAACAAAAAGAACATAGAATAGTTGTCAGTTACATAAATTTATGCAAAGACAGATTTGGAACTACTAGTTTGAATGATTGAAAATAATGATTAGTAATATTTTTCAAAGGAAAATAATAAACATACAGAAGGAGCCAAGTTCAAAGGCAAAAGACAATTCATTGCTACGATTGCAAGGAGCCATGTCATATGAAGAGAGATTGTCCAAAGCTCAAGAAGCAGATTGAGGAGAAATGTGATGGATCATTGAAGTCTGTAAATGTGGTGCAGAGTAACAATTCAGATTACAGTTATGACGATATGCTTTCAGTTTCATAATCTCATTTCACGGATGCATGAATTCTTGATTCAGGATGCTCTTATCATATAACACCTAACAGAGAGTGATTTACTTCATACAGGTCAACTAATTCTGGCTCTGTTTATCTAGGTGATAATATATGCTGCAATATTGTTGGTATTGGAGAAACCAAAATTAAAATGTATGATGACAGAGTTAGAACATTATCTGATGTCAGACATATTCTAAATCTGAAAAAGAATTTGATTTCCTTAGACACTTTACATAGAAATAGTTTCATTCCTAAGACAAATGAGGATAAAGAAACTATCAAAATTGTTAATGATATATTGACTGTGATGAAAACAAAGTTAACTACAGGAAATATCTACAAATTGTTGGGGAGTACAGTTGTAGGTGGAGTTCATTTTGTGGAATCAGATGATGATAGTACAAAGCTATGACATATGAGTCTGGGTCATCTCAGTGAACGTGGGGTGGCAGAATTCTATAAAAGAAACATGTTGCATGATGTTAAAAGCTGCAAGCTCAATCTTTGTAAGTTCTATGTTCTTGGAAAACAGGCTAGAGTCAATTTTATGACTGAAAAATGTAAAACTGAAGAGGTTCTTGATTATGTGCATTCTGATGTATAGGCCCCTACCAGACAATCGTTATTGGGAGGATCTCATTATTTTGTTACTTTTTTTATGATTTCTCCAGAAACATTTGGGTGTATTTCTTGAAGTAGAAATCTAAAGTCTTCTCTAAATTTAAGCTGTGAAAAACTGAAGTGGAGAACAAAACAGACAGAAAGATCAAGTATTCGAGGTCCAATAATGACATAGGGTACACAGATTCATAGTTTCAGAAGTTCTGTGAGGAGCATGAGATTCAGAGGCATTTTTCAGTGCATAAGACACCACAACAGAATGGTGTGAGAAAAATGATGAACAAGAACAAGGCCTTTTAAGGTAATTTGAGGTTGATGGTGTGGAAAACTGAGGTGGATAACTCATGTTGACTTGGGCCCAATTGAATTTTGGTGATAATTAGTGATTTCAATTTCTTTGGGTTGAGTTGATGTGTTTAGGGTTCATGTCAATTTTGAGGTTAATTGGTGTTGGGAAAGCTTTAGGTGAGACTAAGGATTGACTTTGGTGAATCACCTTTCCCCCTTTTGATTTTGAATTTTGGTGTCATTGAATTTCCATGGCCTTTTAGGGTAATTTGGTAAGAACCCCTCATTGGTCTAGGCCTAGCCTCGTGTCTAATGAGCTTTTTCTTGGTCAAGGAGAATCGCAGGAATATTCAATGGGTAATTAAGGGAATTCCTAGGATTTTGAGTTCCATGAGTAACATAGGGCATCCTCCACCTATAGGAAGTCAACTTGGGCTTCCATTGGGCTAAAATCTCAATCATCTCAACCAAGGAAACCTAAGTGAGTGTAGGATTAGTTAGAAGTCATCTATTGGTGAGTTCCATCTCTAGTCATTTAAGAAGGTTTAGGCCGGCAAGGCAACCCGTCAGGCTTGCCGAATTCATGTCCGAGCTCCGACTAAGCAAAGCAAAGGAGGAAGATGAAGAACCATTCCCAGTTGAAACCCGCCTGGTCATCTCAGTGAGAACGAGAGATATTCCGTTGGTTATATACTGAGTGAGCGGAGTAAGTCAGTCACTCTTGAAAATCACTTTCTCAAAGAAAAATTAGAGAGAACAAGAACCTGACAACGACGCCTAAGCAACATGAAGTACGTATCAGATTTGACTTCTCATTCCAAGTTAAAACCTAGGTTTCTTTATAGAGAGAGGAGGTCCTCACAAAAGTGAGGTCAACAGAGACCTAGCTGGGATATTGCACCTTCCGAATATATCATGCTTCCTTCAGCTTCATCATCTCTTCCCTGATGGGCACGACCAATGCAGACAATGGGTTGCTGATCTTCTGCTTTATCTGTTAGATTTCAAGGCTCACATTCAGTTGATGACAAGTAATTTCGACTGATATATCCATCATTTTTGTAGTGGACCAAGTGAAGGTGTCACAAAGTAGCTCCCTGTGTCCTGCATCAAAGTTTCACTTAGTAAGAAAGATTTAACTAGCTGGTCATCTGTGACAGGGATATCCAGGGTTGTCTCGTTGGTCTTGAGACTCGCTTCTGTTATGTTTTGCAGATCAAGCGGCTCTTGCTCCACACTCTCCATCGTCCAGAGGTAGTGAACCCGCGACTATTCTAGGTCTCCTTGGACACCGACCACTTCTCCTTCTTCTAGGAATTTTACCACGACGTGATAGGTTGAAACTAATGCTCTAAAGCAGTTCTATAGCGGGAATGCTTCTCGCTTCCTGACTCGACCCATAATTACACAATAATTTAGCTTCTAAAAGATGACAAAAAACTTGACCCAACTTATATTTAGCGGCTAGTGTGCAAAGTCAAAATATTATAAAATTTAGAAAATAGTTTACACACTAGGGGTACTACGCAAGTATACAGATCATTTTAAGTAATATAGAGTTTTCTTTTTAGACCCCAAGTATCGATCCCAAAGAGAAGCAATGTAAGAAATCCCTTAGGCTAATTTTAGTTTACTACTATCCGGCTTTAGTTTGGAATGTCGATTAAATTTTTTTTTTCTAATAACTATTCCTAAATGAAAAACTTAAATATAAAGACAACCTTTCTAGATATTAAGATAATTTTTTTTCTGGATAAATTGGTTTGGAGAATTTTGAGATGTTAAAAACTACATTTCTCGTGCAATGACCTAGATAATGTGTAGGAATGAAATGCTTAAAATATAATATTGTCATTGAAAAATAGGAGCATACATATTCCTTACCCCCTTCCGGTGCTAGCAAATAACATTGACTAACCTAGAGTTTTTCACAAGCTTATGTCGTAGTGCTGAGTAGATTCTGACCTCTCACTTCCAGATTAACCACTATGCCCTCTCTATAGGACCTACTAGGGACCCTTACGATCCAAACTCTAGACTGAATTGATAAAAGAATCTAAATATCAATTCTATGTCCATCAAAACTTATCTCCCTATCAATTTGCACTCTCATCAGGTAATCACAACGACTCTGCCCAAGATGAAATGTGGTACTCATTAGTTAGGTGAAATCATAGCCCTTCGGGGTCATTATGTTTCGCAACGGATTTTAACCTCACAAGAGATCAGTTAGCAAAGTCAATTAAGAGGCGTTGAAAATACCATAACATTAATTAAATAAGAGAATATCTAAGCAAATCTAAATTTTTGAACTTGCATCTATTTCATTGCAAAACAAAAGTAAAATGAAGATTGACATAAGCAGTAAAATGATTGATAGAATTAAGTAATAAATTATGTGCTAATAAAGAATATATATCTACCTACCATCTTTTGAGTGTGTAGGTAAGCTTAGTATTCTATTAGTTTTATGAAACTATCTATCACCAAGAAACATCTAATAGAAACAGATTATTAAATTACATTTCTTTAAAAGTTGCACTGTCGCCTAAACTATTTTATTAAGCCAACCAATCAATATGAGTGCACTCAAATTGCAAGATCACTGCTCTCCCGAGTCTTAGTTTCACATGCAACAAATTTTCACATAATTTATTGTCACTTAAGTTATGTTAATGAAGCAAATCAGATATTGCTCATCACATGAAAATAAAAATAATTCTATTATGAAACAAATTTTCCTATACATGCAACTACTTCATATTAAAAGAAATGAGTAAAGAAAATTACTTACGAAACATAGATAAAACACAACAGAGAACTTCATTTGAATAAAAAAAATCCACTACAAAATGCTTTAAAAAATTACAAGAAAATGAAAAACACAATGCTTAGCATTTTCGCTCAGAAAGAAAGATGAAAAATCTCTCCAACAAAGTCTCCTATCGATTCATGCGTCGTTGATACTTCCTTACATATCTCTCAAAATCTCTCACTAATCTCTCTAAAAAATGTGGAAATATACATCTCCATACTTGGGCCAAAATCTTCCTAAAACACTTCCTAATTACTTCTCTAAACTCTCCTAATTACTTGTCATGAGAGGCGCCAAGCCTCTCTATTTAAAGAGAAGTAAAAACCCCTCCTTTCTCTATAAGACACATCTCTTCATCCAAAAGACACACCCTTTCACTCCAAAAGACGCATCTCTTCATTTAAAGCCACTCAAAGTATCTAGATTCATTTATCCACTCCAAGGGGCGTGCAAGTTGTCCAGAAGCTTCTAAAACGCCCTAGAATGGCCTAGAATCAACCAAAAACTGTCAAGAAACCGTCTGGGGCGCTATAGCACCAGAATTGGCACTATAACACTTGTTTCTAGCTGTGTCTGACGCTATAGGGCCAGTTTGGGCGCTATAGCGCCACCCTACTCGCAAGTCCACTGTTTCACCCTGTTTTGCTCCGTTTCAGCTTCATTTTGGCCTGTTTTGCTCTGTTTCAGCTCTGTTGCGCTCCAGGTTAGCATAACTACAAAATAAACATGAAAACAACATTTATTTGAAGTGTAATTTCATTTAAAAAAATGTGATAAACATGAATGAGATTAAGCATAGAAAGACATCAAAATGTGTCAGATTAGAATTTCCTTCCTTGCTTAATTTTACTCCAAATTGCACCGTTTTTGTTTCATTTTCACTAAAACTCTAATTTTTTTATCTGAAATAAAAAACATGCAAAATAACTTTCTTTAAATTGCAATATCATCAATAATGTACATAAAATGATCATGTAATGTACACTAAAAATAGATAATTTTAAGGTGGATCACCTCCCTCCAGGTAGGAGGCAAAACCACTAAAAAAATCATTCATCTCCATGAACTACATCTCGCCCTCCACCCAGGTAACCGTCTATGGCATAACACCTAAAGCCACTTTTCTCCCTCTTTAAAAGCCATCAAGTGGGCCGACTGACACTACCAACTAGTCTGCCTGAAGGCTAAGCTTATCAAACACTAACTTGAATAGGATGTTCATTGAGCTGCTGATGTCGATAATGATACTTCCCACCCGAAAGGTACTTATTATCCCCATTACAATGCTAGCTTCATTACAAGGGTTTCTCTAGAAGGGAAAGTTATCATCAGTAAATGCAATAAAATGGGGGAGGGGCGGGTTTTTCCCTCTATAAGGACACGACATTACATAACTCACCAGTCCTAAGACCACTTCTGGAACTCAGTGTGAAGACTTTGTTATTCCAATTATGTTTGGAACTATTCCTGCAATGTGGAAGATGCTCATTCAGACAAGTCCAGATGGGGCTTCTGTCATTGAGGCTTTATCATGCCTCTGATTTGATTCTGGCTCTAATGAGCTCCTCAATGAGATTCTAGGGTGTCTGTATTTTTACATATTATGGCTTTGGGTCTCAGTGATACAATTTTTCTTTGAGTCCCGAAGGAAAGCTCTGACTCTCATTGGTGTAGCCTCCTTAAAATATTATTGTTCATATATGTTATCCACATTCTCTGCCATCAATATCCCCAACAGGGTAGCCTGCAAGTCCTCAAATCTTGTATAAGGTTGTTCATAGAACTGTGCTGGCCTGACATAGCACCAAGCCGGCTGTGGATCATGGTTCCTTGCCTATACTCCATGTTGATTATATCAACAAGACCCTCTGTTGCCGCAAAAAGATTGGTTGTCTTCGTATCATCGTCTAACATATGGTCTGTCATCCTCTCTTGGCTTTGATTTGCTACTTGGGGGAGCCCTCTTCTAGGCTTGACGTTCTTCCAATTCTGGTTTAGGAGTGCTTTCCTCGGTGAGGATGTATTTGTTGTTCATTTCCAACAACTTGACTTGATCCTGGGGTTCCTGTAACCGAAGGTTGAAACGAAACCTTTCAGACCTTAGGCCCTATCTCAAGGCAACCTATGTTATGCCGGCTTGTAGGTCCCTTTCTCCAGCACCTCCCTCTAGAATGGAAGGATGTAAGAGCGTAGGCTCTCATTTGGTCCCTACTTCATCAATCACAAGGTTTGTATGCACTTTCTTGGTGCCCATGCACTGACAAACTACGCTAAGAAAAGCCTTCAAAAGTTTGAAAAGCTACTAATACTTCAGACTGAAAATGAGTTAAACTATTTTAGGGCTGAAGACCTAGGGATAATAAAGAGCAGAAAACTATCAATAGGCACATCACATATTCAAACGAGGCGATATGATTGTTGGGATCCAATTGTCCCTTATACGCATCCGAAGTCAGGAGTTTGAACTTCTTCGGGGGGTTCCTCTTTTGAGATTTGGAGGAAGAAACATTCTTCGGTTGCCATGGCGCCTCAGTTTGCCCGAATTGTTGACTCTTCACCTGCATTGACCCAACACTGTCTTGTTATTATGATTCTTTGGCCCTCTCAGGGTTGTTCTTCAACATTTTCTCTGTTGTGCTTCAGCACCACCTCTTGAGGTGGGCTTTGCCTCCCGGGGGGGGGGGGG
>JXCR01070792.1:278436-302753 GCA_002079205.1 Phalaenopsis hybrid cultivar | reverse complement strand
TATATATATATATGTAATCATTTTTTAAAGGCAAAATTCATTTTTTTTGTGTAAATATTTAAAAGACTAAAATATTATGTAAATATGAAAGTTTAGATCAAGATATGTGAATACACAAGGATTGTGTGCAACACATAAATTTCCCTAAATTATTTCTTAAGCTCTGCCTCATTTGGCATGCGTTTAAGGCATCGTCAGGAATAAGACAATTTCATAAATCGGCCAATTAATAAATTATTGACAGAACAAAACACATTCCGAAATTAGATTAAAAAGATGCATGGATGATTGTTAAAAGAAAAGATTTAAGCTTGCATTTGTTTTTACGAAACAGAACATATTCAGATGACTCCTTCCTCTACGGAAAATTAGCCATCTCTTCTTGGGTGTACGAGCAAGCATCCATCTCTTCTTGGATGTACGAGCAAGCAAGTTTGATGGTAAATTGCGCAAGAACTCAGTGATAATGGAGGTTTTATTGTATCCGGATACTTGATGTCCAATTAAAATGGACTTCATAAACTTTTTTTTTTTAGAGTGGGACCCACTCAAATTTTTCGTCNAACAGAACATATTCAACCGACTCCTTCCTCTACGGAAAATTAGCCATCTCTTCTTGGGTGTACGAGCAAGCATCTATCTCTTCTTGGATGTACGAGCAAGCAAGTTTGATGGTAAATTGCGCAATAACTCAGTGATAATGGAGGTTTTATTGTATCCGGATACCTGATGTCCAATTAAAATGGACGTTTTTTTTAGAGTGGGACCCACTCAAATTTTTCGTTCATCCTAAAAATCCGTGATGACGAGGGAAATTATTAACAATATGATTTCTACTTAATTTGTTGAAAGTTTTTCATCTGATTTATTAAATTTTCTCTTTGCAATTAATGTATTTGAAAAACATAAGGTGGTTGTCTCTGTTGTGGGTTGCTCCCTTGCAAAAGAAAGGCAGTTGCCTTCACTCTATTATGATAAAAAAGTCCAAAACATGGTGTTCAACTACAAACGAAGTAGCATGAAGAATAGCAGAGGCACATGTGATCTATTCACCCAGAAAATAAGAGGAGTGACATTCTCACCCTGAGGGGCTCTTCCTTCCTCATCAAGGCACATGACTGATAAANCCATGACAAAGAAGACTAACAGATGAGTTCTTGAATGACATTGAGAAATTTGTGCAGATGGCATCACAACTGCCATTTATCGTTCAGAGGGTATGTTTTGGCGTTCTTATGCGAAGCACAAAAATTAAGCAAATTTGCCACCCGAAGAGTTAAGTTGGATTTTCACCACAAGAGATTCAAACCTAATTTATGGTATTATACTGCACATGGTGAGCAAGAACCTGAAGTTTAGTTCGATCAAGGAGGTGCCTCGATAAGTTATGCCCCCACCCCATGCAAATGAATTTAATCCTGACACATATGAAGAAATGGTTCATGATGCTTAGAGAGCTAATTTATTGGAAGCGTGTAACATGAACCTAAAACACTGAATAACAAATTGCAACAGTTTTACAACTTACTGAACACTTCACAATAACCTTTTATGGGATGGTTGCACTGCACATATAGAATTATTTGTGGCCCTGATAATGTTGATCATCAAATATAATTTTAATATGCCCAGAGAAGCATTCAATTAGGTAGCAACTTTATTGAAAGAAACTTACTCTGCAGGAAAGTTAGTGTAAAAAATGAGTAAGTTTATTTCAAAGTTAGGGTTATAATGTTAGAATATCGATTACTGTGCTAATGGATGCATGATATATTATAAGACTGATGCAGTAGAGATGGCTTGTTGATTTTGTAGTGCAGATAGATTCAACCAAAGGGGGAGAAATAATAAAATTAGAAAAATACTTCATACAAGTTTTGCAAATTTAATTTTATAGTCAGAGAAATAATAGAATAATATATCACTTAACATATAATAACATCATAATAAAAATTACAATAAAAATCGGTAATGATATTGCACATCAAGTCTTCTAGAGATTGTTCTTTCAAAAACCTCTCCAAATATGTCACAATATGAAGTGGATTCCTCATTATTATCAGCCTATCTACAAAATGTACAGTATTCAAGTGTTTTGTTTCTGGGATACCTATAAAATCTCCTTTCATAGCTAGCTAGCTTCTCAACTTGAAGTACACTTGAAACATTGCATGTCATGGTTGTTGTACAAAACCCTAGAAGCATTTAAAATTTATGAACTCATATTCTTGAGAATGCAAAGTTGAATGCTTGATAGAAAAATTGGAGTATATGTGCAACATAATGGACAAGCAAATTAAAAAATAAGAGTCTGGAATCAAGATAAGGAAATACATAATCAACCACAATAAGAGGCGAATGACCCATAAAAAGAAGGAGAATTTGATTTTCTTTTAACATTTTTTATCAAACTCTTAAAGATCATCCAGAAGATCTCCTAAAGTTTTATGACTCATCATAGACCTCAAGAAAAATAACACAAAGAAAATCAAAACGATACAACACATCATAATATTCAATAATTTGTAGGATTATATAAAATTGCACAATTTTGGAATCATTGATAAAACGAATAAAGACAAAGATGAAAATGAATCTCAAGCAAATGAAAACGTCTAAAAGACACAACATAAATAACCAGGAAGAGATGTTTCACTCATCAACTAAAGTATTTATAATGTGTTCCTTTTGCTGAACAATACCAGCAACAACTTCACTATTCTAAGTCAAGTAATCCTCAACATCTTCAACATTCATTATTGACTAATTAACCAACCTTGTATTCATAAGCCTCAAGTGGAACATAAGCACGATCAATCTATATCTATTAAATTCAATGTCATACTTTGAAGAATGTTGTCATGTATAATTGTGTGATGCAAATATTATCACTACCACTATTTTGACTTGTTTGCTAAATATGTATGTAGGCATGCCTCTTAAAATCAATCATTCTTCTTCCAAACACTAAAAGCACCCTCAATAACAACACCCAACGAGAAGTGCCACTTGTTAAATATCTCACTAAGTGAAATGTATTCTCCTTAACATAGCTTTCGTAATGGCCTCAACCCATTCATCAAAAGTCGAGGCCGATGAATAGTCACAGAATTACTAGTTTCTCGATCAATGAGTTTTTGGAGCTAAGGTTTTGAAGGGGAATTTCTCAGATTCGTTATGTATTTGAAGCTTCCCAACCTAGAAGGCCTCTCTCTAGCATTAAAATCCCTAATCCTTATATCTCTAACAACCAACCTAAGGGGATCGAAGAAAATAGAACTATAAGTTTTTCCAAGAATCTTCACTTTCGTGACAGTTGATTTTGCGTTCCTTTCGCAGGATGAAGCTCTTCTCTCATATAAGAGGTGGACCACTTTCTCCGTCTCCAAAGTAATAAGAAGCTCTCCCTCTTAGGAGATTTAGATCTCTTTCCCCTTCTCTTATGGGTGAATGAATCTCTCCCTATGAAAGGCGATGATTTCTCTTCCTACTTCTCCTAAGCAAGAAGAAACATCCCTCTTATAAGATGTAGATCTCCTAAGGAACACACCTTCACTTCCTTTCTTAGATCTCCGAAGGGCTTAAAGCTCTAAAATTTTGAAGGGTGGCGTGACCACACCCAAAACTAACGTGGTCATGCTGGTATCTTGGCGTGGCTACACCACTTTGGTGGCATAATTACATCATGTTTTGTCTTGAGCTCGGAAATGGGTCATTAGGTCTCAAAACTAGGGTTCGGTAATCGGAGCGCTGCGAGCGCTACCTCGGAAGGACATGAATAGATGGGAAATGATCTCTCACCATCAAAGAAGGCCCATGGACAAGTTTTAAAACTAGAATAACCCTTTGAATAACAATCATCCACGAGCGATGCAAAGTGGTTTGAAACCTTGTTGCTCACCCAATAATGCCCGCATGCAATTCTTGTGACTTTAGTTGGTCATAAACGAGTCTAAATTGATGGTGTGAGATCTCTAAACATTGAGACAAGTGTTAAACATGTCTCAAGCCAAAGCCAACCCCATCCCACAACAGATTTACCCTAGTAGGGCAAAAATCTGTATTGATCCCGATTCCATGTTCATGGCACATACTAGGAGGTCCAGATGGATATCTTGTGCTTCAAGATGGTATGAATAACCAATTCATCCCAAATCATTCAAATAGAAATCCTATAAATGTGAATTCAAATTTTGATGCCAATAGTCGATCAAGCCAATCAAGCGTAGATGCGATCAATCGATTCAACGGGACAAGCTGATCGAGGTGGGCGGGATATATGGTCGATCAAACATGCACAAAAAATAAGACATTATGATGCAATTTTATAAATCAACCAAAGCAGAACCTAAGAATGTAAACACATACATAAAATGAGATCCAAACGAATGCAACGACGAAGCATACTTGCCCTAGTGATCTCACTACAAACCCAGGGTAGGTGATTGAGAAGTGTACCAAACTGTCTTATCCGCATGAAGCAATAAGGGGCTCGCCTCCAATTGATTGGCTAAAATTTAAAAACCCCTAGTAGGAAGAATCTTCGTGAAACAACAGTAGGGGAGATGAGGTTGGGCCATGGATGATGCCCTTGATTAAGAAAAAAATGGAGCCCAGGGGGACGTGAAAGCTCCTTTGTGAAGGGAAAAAAAGTTTTTTTTTTATATTAATATATTTATATTTTAAACCCTTTTTAATAAGAAAACACATTAATTTGTGTGTTACTCAATCATGCATGGAGCTTTAGCAATATGGGTGTCCTCCCTAGATGAAATCAGTGTTACATACGCATTAGTGTGACCTGTTTTGCGATCTGAAGTCATCTGGAAAAATTGGTCGACGATCGAGCCAATTCTTGTTTGATTTGCATGTGTTGTGTTGAACGAGATATGTTAGCCTGGTCGAAGCCCTTTGACAGACAAATGTTGAAAGGCCTTCACCTAAGCGATAATCAGTCCAACAAAATGACTTCGGCAATGTGCCATTCAACATCGGAGGGTATTATGGAGTGTTCGAGTTACAAGAGGTTATGCATGCACATTAACCGCTCCCATAACTTTTGAGAGAACGTCCGAACTTTTGTGACATCAAAATTTGATGCCAACAATATTAAATCCATGTCACAAGTTAGAAATTTTAGGCTTTTGTTCCTTTCATGTTTTATCACCTTGTGTTCCATGTTACATGTTAGAAATTTTAGGACTTTTGTTTGTTCATGTTTTATGTCGCTTATGTTGCATGTCACAAGTTAGAATGAGGGCTTTTATTCTTTTTATGCTCTATGTAAATGTTATTACATTTTGCATGTCTAATTCATAGGGTTTTTATTGTCAATGCAATGTATTATGTTGGTATAGTGTTAATGTATGCAATTAGCAGAATTTCTCTTCTTTCTAACCAATTCAAAGAAGCAAAACCCCTCCACAACATTAAACCGAGACCTTTAATCCCTTAATTCCATAAAATCGAGTGATTAAACCTATAAAAACAATCAAACCATGTCACAATTTTAGTGAGGGTGTGTTCCTTATAATTTTAATTAACCACATAAAACTTTAATTAATCCATAAAATAATCAACTAAATAATTTAATAATTTATAAATCATTTAATTAATCTGTAACTAAAATAATTAACTCACTAAACATTTAATCAACCGTTAAAATAATAAGCCAATTTATAAAAAATTAATTAAATTATTAAAACATTTAATTAATTAATACATTAAATAATTTAATTAATTTATTAAAATTATTAATTCACTCATTTAATAATTAATAAACTCATAACATAACTAAAAAACACAAAGCATTTAATTAAATCATTAAAACAATTAAATAACTCATAAAATGTATAATTAACTCATAAAATACTTAATCAACACAAATATTAATTAACTCATTAAACCTTTATTTCATAAAAAAATCAATTCACTAATTAAAACAATCAATTAAATTATTCATTAATTAATAAAATCGATTAACCCTAGCCTAAACAAAATCAACCTTAGTTTGGACACCCTAACCCAAAAATTTCATAAAAAGTGGAAAGGAAGAGAGGAAAATATGCTAATGTGTGTAAATTGATGTGTATATATCTTTGTGAATAATGTGAATATGTGTTGTTTATATATATAATGTATATATGTACACACACACACACAGATATACAATACACCTATGGATGGTCGGGGCTCAGTGTGAAGACTTTGTTATTCCAATTATGTTTGGAATTATTCCTGCGATGTGGAAGACGTTCTTCCAGACAAGTCCAAACGGGGCTTCTGTCATTGGGGCTTTATCATGCCTCTGATTTGAGGCCCCTTACATGAAGAACTCCTTCAGTATTCTGGTTCTAATGAGCTCCTCGAGGAAATTCTAGATTTGTCTGTATTCTTACATATTATGGCTTTGGTCTCGGTGATACAATTTTTCTTTGAGTCCCGAAGGAAAGCTGTGACTCTCATTGGTGTAGCCTCCTTAAAATATTCTTGTTGNCGTTCTTCCATGTTCTCTTGTGTGTGTCCCACATTAGCTATTTCTCTCTAGCGACCTTCTTCTCTCTGTGATCGTTGGGCTCCACTTCTTGTCGGCGATATGATTTTATGCTCACCGTACCTTTTAGGTTGCTGAATACAAATCTATTCAGGAGACACGACTAAGGAATAGAGCATGTCCAAAAGAAAGAGAAGGCAGAGAGCTGAGTAATGAATATTAAAATTGTGCAATCTTTATCCATGTAATGAACCCACCATATATAAGAATGGGGAGTGTGTAATTACATTTTCTACTCCTAGAGTAAAGAGATACATAGGGGGTATTTCATTTTAGCATATATATATACAATTAAGTTGTGGACTTGAAATGGTGCTCGATCTGATTGGGACGGGAGTCTGAGACGACACCCAACGAGATGGGGGTGGGAGCCTGAAATGACTTCAGATAGAATGAGAACGGGAGTCTGGGATGACTTCCGACCAGATGTGGCCAGAAGCCAGAAATGCCTTCCGAGTGGATGAAACCGAGGGGATTGATCTGCTGCTACGGACGCGGCGACCCTTAGGACCTCTACGATCTGATCTGACATCTGATCGATGATTTGAGTTCTCATCCCCTACATCCCCCACTACATACGTTCTTCCATGTTCTCTTGTGTGTGTCCCACATTAGCTATTTCTCTCTAGCGACCTTCTTCTCTCTGTGATTGTTGGGCTCCACTTCTTGTCGGCGATATGATTTTATGCTCACTGTACCTTTTAGGTTGTTGAATACAAATCTATTCAGGAGACACGACTAAGGAATAGAGCATGTCCAAAAGAAAGAGAAGGCAAAGAGCTGAGTAATGAATAATAAAATTGCGCAATCTTTATCCATGTAATGAACCCACCATATATAAGAATGGGGAGAGTGTGTAATTACATTTTCTACCCCTAGAGTAAAGAGACACATAGGGGGTATTTCGTTTTAGCATATATATACAATTAAGTTGTGGGCTTGAAATGGTGCTCGACCTGATTAGGACGGGAGTCTGAGATGACACCCAACCAGATTGGGGCCAGATTGGGGTGGGAGCCTGAAATGACTTTAGATCGAATGAGAACGGGAGCCTGGGATGACTTCCGACCAGATGTGGTCGGAAGCCAGAAATGCCTTCCGAGCGGATGATATCGGGAGCCTGAAAGGGCTTCTTTGGAAGCCTGAAATTGCTTCCGTTCGGATAGATTTGGAAACCATTGTCGGTTCTTACCCAGCTCATATGAATTGGGAGGCCATACTCTGGAGTCTCGAGGGAATTGCATGTAACTCGACCTGGTTGGAGAAACATTAATTTTGTTTGGCCGAGTCTTGTACCGACAAACTTCAGGAGGGTAGCCGAGTTTTATCCGTCTTGGGATTATCTTCCTCCCCGCCCGTAGTCTCCGACCGACCAGACATGTGTTTTTGGTGTCTTCTCTGGTGGGCCTCATCGTGCCACATCATCTCATCAGTTGCTTCTCAGATCTCTTTAGGATTCGTGCTGATATATTTTTAATGTGCACCAAACTAATTTTTATCTAAATATTTCATTTATAATATATAGCAAAGCTCACAATACTAAATTATTGGGGCATTTACATTTATAATATGTGGTGGGCCCCATCATGCCTTATCATCTCAGTTGTTGCTTCTCAGATCTCTTTAGAATTCGTNGCCATACTCTGGAGTCTCGGGGGAATTGCATGTAACCCGACCTGGTTGGATAAACATTAATTTTGTCTGGCCAAGTCTTGAATCGGCGAACTTCAGGAGGGTAGTCAAGTTATATCCGTCTTGGGATTATCTTCGTCCCCGCTCGTAGTCTTCGACAGACCAGACATGTGTTTTTGGTGTCTTCTATGGTGGGCCCCATCANGGCCGAGTCTTGAATCGGCGAACTTCAGGAGGGTAGTCAAGTTATATCCGTCTTGGGATTATCTTCGTCCCCACTCGTAGTCTCTGACTGACCAGACATGTGTTTTTGGTGTCTTCTATGGTGGGCCCCATCGTGCCACATCACCTCAGCTGTTGCTTCTCAGATCTCTTTAGTATTCGCGCTGCNGAATCGGCGAACTTCAGGAGGGTAGTCAAGTTATATCCGTCTTGGGATTATCTTCGTCCCCGCTCGTAGTCTCCGACTGACCAGACATGTGTTTTTGGTGTCTTCTATGGTGGGCCCCATCGTGCCACATCATCTCAGCTGTTGCTTCTCAGATCTCTTTAGTATTCGCGCTGACATATTTTTAATGTGCACCAGACTAATTTTTTATCTAAATATTTGATTTATAATATATAGCTAAGCTCACAATATTAAATTATTGGGGCATTTACATTTATAGTACACAATTCTTATTTATTTACATATCTTAATGCTAAACTTTCATATTTATACACATAACGTCCAAATCTTCAATATCACATCAATGTATATATATGTAATCATTTTTTAAAGGCAAAATTCATTTTTTTTTTTGTGTGAATATTTAAAAGACTAAAATATTATGTAAATATGAAAGTTTAGATCAAGATATGTAAATACACAAGGATTGTGTGCAACACATAAATTTCCCTAAATTATTTCTTANATATATACATATATATATATATATATATATATATATATCTATCTCTGTGTGTGTGTGTGTGTTGTAAACATGGTATTCAACTACATATGTATATAAATATCTATATTTGCTTATCTATATATCCATCTAAATATGCATATATTTCTATATATCTATACATGTCTCTACACACACACACACATAATATCTCTCTTCCTTGTTATTCGGAGTTTGAATCACACTTGTCCATATTTAGCTATCATTTTGCCAATGGGTTGGGCCTAGGCTATTGGGTTGAGCCCAGTTCGTTGGGCCTTTATCTGTCACTGAACTTTTGGGTCATTGTCTAGCCAAACGGGTAGCTGGGTTCAATCCGGGTTACCGTGCCAGAGCAGGTTGTCATGCCACAATAAGATTGAAGCAAGTACCACGATCTAATCCTGGATATTGTGTCGGAGTGCATTGACATGTTGCTATGTCAAAGTGAATTGCCAGGTAACGCGAGTAGTGGCAGCAACACAATAGTTGATTTGTGGTCACAGATCGCAACGTGATCTGAAGATTGGGACCAAATCCACGGATTCTTTTGTCTGTATCATTTTTTAATGTCTTGTGCATTGGATGTCAACTTGAATATTAGGTAACCTTTCTTGATTCATGTTTTGATCCCCATAGTCTCAAACATCCATTAGGACCCTCCATTGCATTCTTTTAGCACGAAAGTACGTTCATAGTTAATTTAGCCTTACATGTGCAATCTCGTTGTTGAGAGGCATCAGTTCTGATACACGACACATATATTTTTCATTCTGATGTTTAAGGATCATTCCCCATCCATTTAGAGCCTCACATGGTCAAGGCAAGTCACAAAACCCTTCCACGAACATTTTGAAAAAGAGTGGTTTAGACCAGTGTGGGGGTCCGGGATGCCTGTTGGAATTGAAGTCTCATGTATAGGACCCATAAAAATTCTTTTTTTTGAAGTTATGGAACCATATATTAGTCTTAAACACTCGCTTATACTTTACGAATCGAAAAAACCCCTCTGCCTGATGGTTTCAGAAAAAATTGGGATTTTCGGGCCAAACTGGCGCCATGTCCCCTTGAAGGAGCTCGAAATAGCCTCCAAAGTCTCCAACTTCGAAATATTAAAGTTTGTTGTTTAAAATAAGAAAAATTATGCTGAAGTTGACTTGCTTGCAGCTCGATTCAAGCTCCTTGTCGTGTTTCCCATAAAGTTTGCTCTGAACTCTGTATTGTAGTAACAGTTCCAAAGTTTGCCGTTTATAATTTTACAGTTTATGTGTCATGTTCTATTTTTTATTTTTTTGTTCTTATTCAAGTGTTTGGGGGGATTTTAATTTAAATTAAGCAGCACCGATCAAGATTCCACGGTTCTGTCGTCCCGGTACCACCATTTTTACTTGAATTTATTTAGTCTAGACAAGCGGTTAAACTCACTTAGACTGGAGAATTCTTGTTAGCAACAATATGTTACCTCATCTGAGTGATTCTCGTAAATCCAAAAGAAGTGAATTATATTCGTTCATTGTTTTGAAAGTAAATATTTTATTTTTGAAAGTGTATCGTGATTGCAAAATTTTAGTTTTTTATGTATATATCATGAGCTTTAATGCCTTTTCAGATGATAACTCTTCAAAATAATGGTTTACAAAAAAAAATAATAGTGTTTATTATGAAATTTTTTTTTAAATGCAAGTTCTATAATATTCAAATTCCAGNAACATAATATGATAACATTATTTGATTATACATGTCGTCCTTTTCATTTATTTTAGTCAACGAACATACANAACATAATATGATAACATTATTTGATTATACATGTCGTCCTTTTCATTTATTTTAGTCAACGAACATACAAACTCAACTAAATTTTTAGATAAAGTCATTTAGAAAATGTAGCAATACTCCAACATTAATTTTTTTTATTCCTTCTCTAATTTGCAAGCTATTTCTTCATGTCAAACAAAAAAACAAGATACTCTTTTCTCTTAATTTACCCTTGATAGGTCCTATCATAACTCATAGAAGCGACAAATTATGTCCTAACATAACAATAGTCTAACTCATGTTTAAGCAATTAATTTAAATATATAAATGGAGACCAATCGTTTGTTATTTAATATTCAATTTCTCATATTTCTAAACAAAATGTATATTTGTTTTATGTGAGCTTCAAGTTTTCTTAATTAGACTGCAAAAACTTAATCAACATGGGGTGCTGATGAAGCAAGTAAGTAATGAAGCTGGAATTGATTTGCTAAATCTGGCATGCATGATTAGTGATGTGTGCTAGAGATTTGCAATAGTACACTAATGACATATCCTCATAGTATTCCACCAGAATCTAACATAGGCTCAAATAATAAAAGTGACAAGTAAAGATAACAAAATTTTTTAAGTGAAGAATTCAGAAAAAAAAAAACCGCAGGGTACGACCCAGTCAAAATAATTTATTTTGAATTAGGGATTACATGCACAGGTCTTTATCCCACATGCAGGAAAGACAACCCAGTTCTTTTAGGTATTAATAGGAAAGACAGCCCAGTTCTTCAAAATAATGTTTTACAAAAAAATTAATAGTGTTTATTATGAGTTTTTTTTAATGCAAGTTCTATAATATTCAAATTCCACTTGAAAACTTTAATTCAAAGCATACCATTATATGAAATCTTTCAAGAATTCATTTAAACTAAATATTTATTGGTGATAAAGTCGAAATGTTGGATTCTAGGTTAAAGAAATTTGGTGAAATAATTTCCTTTGATGCATTCTAAATTACAAGGAGCTAATAAAGTTGTTTTGGAGCTTAGAAGATTTCAGANCCTTTGATGCATTCTAAATTACAAGGAGCTAATAAAGTTGTTTTGGAGCTTAGAAGATTTCAGAAAAAAAAATGGATTTCCAAGAATGGTTAAGAACTACATTGAGGATGAAAGGATTTCACCTTAATTGAGCAGCTAATTTTATAAAAAGCTTGAAGTTATGAGGGCTATGCTTATGCTTTTAAAAATTAAGAATGTTAGAAATAAGGATCTAGAGTTATTTAGAGTGATTCTATGGAGGTTTTGTTAGAAAATTNACTTAAGTTATCAAAAATAAATCTCATAAGTTATTAAAATAAATGTGAGTCATAAATAAAAATATAACNTTTCACCTTAATTGAGCAGCTAATTTTATAAAAAGCTTGAAGTTATGAGGGCTATGCTTATGCTTTTAAAAACTAAGAATGTTAGAAATAAGGATCTAGAGTTATTTAGAGTGATTCTATGGAGGTTTTGCTTGGAGAGTGGAAAAGGTCAGTTGGATGAGTTTGAATAAGTTTCAAGTGGTTGGTCATTTAATGATTACTTACATGGGAAGGACTTTCGAATACTTGATAGAGAATAGCATATGAGAAATATACAAATGAATTGTGCACATAAAAAAAAATCTCCAAATTTCTTATGTAATTCATATAAATATGATGTTATATTAATTTGATGAAATATTTTAGTGAAAAATAATATATTTGGAGATATATTTGGAGATTTACCATACTATCTTCCTCAAGAAAAGCTTGGTGGCTAATGCCTTAAACTTTAGCCCATTTGGGCCCATTTGAGTGACATTGGGCCCAATTAGATCACTGCTTGATTAACATAATAAATATTTTGACAGTAACGTTAGTATACATGAAATACAAATATATTGAATCGCACAGATAAAATAAGAGAAATAAGTATTAAGTCTATTACTCCAATCAATCAAATATTGATTCATTTGGGCCCGTCTAAGGGGTTAGTCACCAAGGCTTTCTTGAGGAGCAAGATAATACTTCTCCACATAATTTACAATAAAATTAAAATGTTGAATTCAAAACCGTTGACCCTTTGCTAAATGCTAATTGGATTACGAAAGGGAGCTTAAGGAATTAGGTAGGAAAGTAGGGCGATAAGTTATTTGGCATTGGCTTGACTTTCGCCTTGGATAAGAAGTTTATTTCACATGATAATTTATCCTTTTCAATATTCTTACACCACTATTACTTCAACATGGCTTAATAAAGTTATATTCTTCAAATATAAATTGAAATAACAAGCNAAAAGCTTGATGGGATATTAAACTCAAAGTTATGAGGGCTATGCTTATGCTTTTAAAAACTAAGAATGTTAGCGATAAGGATCTAGAGTTATTTAGAGTGATTCTATGGAGGTTTTGGCTTGGAGAGTGGAAAATGTTAGTTAGATGAGTTTGAATACGTTTTAAGTGGTTGGTTATTTAATGATTACTTGCATAAGAAAGACTTTCGAACACTCAATAGAGAAGTGCATATGAGAAATATACAACTCCAAATTTCTTATGTAATTCAAATAAATATGGTGAGATATAAATTTGATGAAATATTTTAGTGAATAATAATACATTAGAGATTTACTATATTATCCTCCTCAAGAAAAGCTTGGTGGCTAATGCCTTTAAACTTTAGCCCATTTGGGCCCATTTGAATGACATGGGCCCAATTAGATCACTTCTTGATTAACATAATAAATATTTTGACAGTAACGTTAGTATACATGAAATACAAAAATATTGAATCGCACAGATAAAATAAGAGGAATAAGTATACATAGATACAAGTATACATAAATATAAGTCTATTACTCCAATCACTCAAATACTGATTTATTTGGCCCGTCTAAGGGCCTAGTCACCAAGGCTTTCTTAAGGAGCAAGATAATACTTCTCCATATAATTTACAATAACCGTTGACCATTTGCTAAATGCTAGTTGGATTACGAAAGGGAGCTTAAGGAATTAGTTAGTAAAGTAGGGCGATAAGTGATTTGGCATTGCTTGCCTTTCGCCTTGGATAAGAAGTTCATTTCACATGATAATTTATCCTTTTCAATATTCTTACACCACTATTACTTCAACATGGCTTAATAAAGTTATATTCTTCAAATAGAAATTGAAATAACAAATTAAAGTTATTATAAATTTATTAACTTAATCTTATAATAAAAGAATAGTTATTATTTACATAGCACTTTGGTGCTTTAATGCTGTGCGTGAAAATATGTATTTTACTTTTAAGAAGTGGTAACAATGATATTTTATCATGCGACATTAAAGATTTAAGTGCTATGTGTTTAATATGAAAGTTTACATGTGTGATACATAAATACATAAGAATTGTGTGTTAAGTATGTAAATGCAACCCCCTCACACCCAAAAAAAAAAAAAAGAGTTGAAGCTATCTTCGGCAAAACTAACCAAAGAAAATTTTATTCCAAATTAAGGAGAGGAGAGACATGAGAATAATAAATGGTCTATGCCCTACTGCTATTCTTCTCTTAAGGTTGCGATAGTCAAACTTTTATTTACTTATTTGTTGTACTCTAAAGCATTAAGATTGGTCACCAACCATTTTCACTTATATATTACATTTATTTGCATCCACAAATTGCATGTTCTCCACCTTTTAATTTCAAAACAAAGATGAGAACTGTATACTTTGGTTTCGGACCATGCATGTGCCTTGCAATAATATTTGCATAACGCGAGAATAAATCTTCTAAAATATCATTTCCAAAATAAGATGCAACTAGAGGTCCTACCACTGCTCTTATGTAGTTTGCAACATTTCTACCACTCGACTTTTTGTCTTCTACAAAATCTTCATTTGACTCATCAAAAGGATCCCAATTCGATTCGAAAGTTTGCACTTGTGTAAGATCAAATGATCCTTCCATATTGATAATAGATCTCACTTCTTCCATTAATGGTGCATAGAATGGTAAATTAAAGTCTTTTAGTTTATCCTCTTCCACCAGTCCCTACAATCAATAAATAACATTATAAGGAAGTTTCTTGTGTAATAAGATCAATTCTGCATAATGGAAGAAGCAATAGTTTATATGTGAATATGCATATTTTTTGTAGCACAAATAGATGTACTATAGAACATGTACTTATATATATATATATATAAGTACATGAATGAAGAAGTTTCAACATGAAATTTGAGAATCTGAACAATTTTTTTTTATGATTTATAGTTAACCAAGCAAACAACTTTTCAACTTCAAAGAAACATAATAGTATTCATATAATGATAAAATGGGTGTGAGAATAGTTAATATTTTAAAAAATAGTTTTATTATTATTATTATTTTGCAATTTAAAGGTATCTGTAGTTTGTGGTCGTTGTGATATGTGTGATATGTGGATGTTTTATTTTCATGGAACAAATGAAGAATACATAGAATTTTTAGATTGAAATGACATGCTTATAAGTTTTTTTTCATGAGAACCATAAAAGGATTGCATCTATTCTCATCTGCAAATTTGTTATTTTCTATATTTTAACATGAACAAGTTATATAAATCCTTCGTAAAATTTTTATTGTTTTCTTCTTGATAAGAATAGAATTGTATCTGGAAAGAAAGTGGAGTTACGATAAAGCTAGGCTATATTTCGAAACAAATATTAAAAAAAAGTGAATTACTTGGAAATAAGCACAAAAGAAAATGTGAACAATGTGTGAAATTCCAAAAAAAAAAAATTAATAAAATATATATCTACCTCAGAAACCATAGTATTTAAAGCCTCAGCAAGAAGTCCCCATAAATGCAATAGTTCACCGGAAGCTTGACAATCACTTCTTCCCAAAATAGATAAGATCATGCTCCCTCCAGAAATAAGCTCCTTGGAACGAGATTTAAGGAAATCCAAGAAATCTGTTTTAAATTGTTCTAAATACAAATGGTATACGATTGAAGAGTTTTTATCGATATATATGTCTGTTCTATTCAAATGATCAGAGCCTTCTTCTTTGAGCCCTCTAGGTACCTAACATCATCTTATGTTAATTTACAGAAATAGAATGTAACTATTGCAAATCACATGAATGAATTTTCACTACAGAAAAGAGCACTAAAATCGACAGAAAAACCAATGACTTTTTAAATGTCAAAAAAATTGTTCTATTTACGGACGGTTTTGTGATTGTTTTTTATCTTCATTATTTGTGACAACATAACTACAATATATATACTGTCATTTATCAGCGATATTTTGTTTTCCAACTTTTTTAATTATAAAGTTATAAGGAAATATTAAATGATGGCTATAGTTCGTAGGTTAACTTCGAACTTGCCATTTGGCAGGGTCTTAATCGCACATTTTATTATTAAGCAACTGGAACGACCATCAATAATAGTGTTAATAACTCACACAGTAAAAGTCTTATAGGCTGTCAAAACTAATCATATATCCCGCCCGAAATCACATCTCTCCTGGTCTTGCCCTATTAGCCTCTTACTTTTCTACATGAAGCCATCACATGTCCCTCTTTGCTTCTTTCAAAACCAGCGCTCTCATCCTCGAAACCCCCGCGATACATTCAGAATAGGAGCTAGTTTTAGGAATGCAGTNTTTTAAGAAGTGGTAACAATGATATTTTATCATGCGACATTAAAGATTGAAGTGGTATGTGTTTAATATGAATNGGGAGATTTATTCGAATGGGGGAATTATACGACGATCGACAAGCTGGCGACTCCTTTTAAAAATTAAAAAAAGAGAAAAATGAACGGAAACAGGTATGTGTTTAATATGAAAGTTTACATGTGTGATACATAAATACATAAGAATTGTGTGTTATGTATGTAAATGCAACGCTCACACACCCACAAAAAAAAAAAAAAAAAGATGAGTTGNTGATACATAAATACATAAGAATTGTGTGTTATGTATGTAAATGCAACGCTCACACACCCACAAAAAAAAAAAGATGAGTTGAAGCTATCTTCGGCAAAACAAACCAAAGAAAATTTTATTCCAAATTAAGGAGAGGAGAGACATGACAATAATGAGTGGTTTATGCCCAAATGCTATTCTTCACTTGAAGTTGCGATAGTCAAACTTTTATTTACTTGNTTATGGACGGTTTTGTGATTGTTTTTTATCTTCATTATTTGTGACAACATAACTACAATATATATACTGTCACTTATCAACGATATTTTGTTTTCCAACTTTTTAATTATAAAGTTATAAGGAAATATTAAATGATGGCTATAGTTCGTCGGTTAACTTCGAACTTGCCATTTGGCAAGGTCTTAATCGCACATTTTATTATTAAGCAACTGGAACGACCATCAATAATAGTGTTAATAACTCACACAGTAAAAGTCTTATAGGCTGTCAAAACTAATCATATATCCCGCCCAAAATCACATCTCTCCTGGTCTTGCCCTATTAGCCTCTTACTTTTCTACATGAAGCCATCACATGTCCCTCTTTGCTTCTTTCAAAACCATCTCTCTCATCCTCGAAACCCCCGCGATACATTCAGAATAGGTGCTAGTTAGGAATGCAGCNAACGACCATCAATAATAGTGTTAATAACTCACACAGTAAAAGTCTTATAGGCTGTCAAAACTAATCATATATTCCGCTTATAATCACATCTCTCCTGGTCTTGCCCTATTAGCCTCTTACTTTTCTACATGAAGCCATCACATGTCCCTCTTTGCTTCTTTCAAAACCATCACTCTCATCCTCGAAACCCCCGCGATACATTCAGAATAGGAGCTAGTTAGGAATGCAGCAGGGAGAGCGCGGCTTCTATTGACCTTAAATTCCCATTTTTCTCCTCCTTCCGCTCCTCTGCTACCCAAAACGATCGAGGAAGTAACTTTTTATCTTCATTTTATTTTTATTTTTGTTTACTTTGAAGAATGCATTTAGGGTTTAATAACTAAGAGGTTTGCCAAATAGTTTCCTATTTCAGGCAAATTGCATCAGGGACTGGCTTTAAGCACATATGTTTTTTTTTTTGCTTTACTTATGGATGCTCTTACTAGACATTTACAGGAGGATACGCCGGCGATATCCTTATTGCGGATAAGACTAAAAGAAAGAGTTTAGGAAAAACTTAAATTATGGTGGACGATATTGGAGTCTAAAGTCCTTCGTTTGAGTAGGTATAGAACTGAATACTTATAATATAATTTTTGTAGCAGTAGCTCTAGTGGCAAAGTTATAACCACAAGTGATTAAATCATTAAAATGGCATGAACGTTTNCTGGCTTTAAGCACATATGTTTTTTTTTTTGCTTTACTTATGGATGCTCTTACTAGACATTTACAGGAGGATGCACCTTGGTGTATGCTTTTCGCCGGCGATATCCTTATTGTGGATAAGACTAAAAGAAAGAGTTTAGGAAAAACTTAAATTATGGTGGACGATATTGGAGTCTAAAGTCCTTTGTTTGAGTAGGTCTAGAACTGAATACTTATAATATAATTTTTGTANAAACTTAAATTATGGTGGACGATATTGGAGTCTAAAGTCCTTCGTTTGAGTAGGTCTAGAACTGAATACTTAAAATCTAATTTTAGTAACAGTAGCTCTAGTGGCAAAGTTATAATTACGGGTGATTAAATCATTAAAATGGCGTGAACGTTCTAGATATCTCTGGTCTCTTATTCAGAGTGATGATGGTATAGAAGAGGGTGTGATTAATTAGTAGATTTCAAGTTGGTTGGTTGAAGTGGAAAACTGCATCCAGTAAAAATTAAAAATTTTATAAGATGGTAGTGAGACTTGCAATGTTCTATGATGCAGAATGTTGACATTTAGATTAATNATATATATATATATATATATATATATATATATATATATATATATATATATATATATATATATATGGGAAACTTAAAAACCACATAATTCTTAACCATTTACATATATAACAACTAAGTTTGATATTTTACAATGCTTCATTTTTAAATGCTTATGCCGAAATTGTGTATTTTACCTTTAAAATGTCAAAGCTAATGGTATTTTTGATATGATGTCAATAATTTGAGCGGCATGTATATAATTATGAAAGTTTAGGTAAATATGTAAGAATTGTTTGGTATTTATGGGTAAGTTAATACATACCATATATAGCATGTAAACAAGGTAGGCATTTTGTTCACATTTGCTTACTTTTTTTTTCAAAGGATGTGTACTCTTTGTTCTCTTCACAACATAAAAAGATAAACAATCGTGTGATAAGATTTTGTTAGTAATTGATACTAATAAAAGATAATTATAGCAACAAATTGTTAGAGTCCCTTGAAGACTAAGAATGCATGTATTCATATGCATGCACAAATTGAAAGAACATAGAATAATTGTCAGTTACATAAATTTATGCCAAGAGACATTTGGAACTACTTGTTTGAATGATTGAAAATAATGATTAGTAATATTTTTTGGAGGAAAATAACAAATGTACAATGTAACATGTGCCAAATGTTTAACATAATTAAGTGTAACATGATTTTATAAGTTTTAACTTTTTCATAGTACTAGTAAAAATAATTAAGTTGAAGCTATTAATGGCCCTAGATGATTGACAACATATGCATTATTGTTCTGTATTTAGTTGAGAGCACGTATAACTTATCAATAAAGTAAAATAATAAGAAACAACATTCAATTAAAATCTAAATTATTTTAGAATTTTGAATTGTAAAATTATGTATATATATAATCAGAGCTAAATGATGGAACTTGATGATTCAATATGCAAATATTTCGATGGAGGACAAAGATGTATTTTCTTGTATAATTTAACATTGTTCATTAGAATCTTTAGTAAATAAAAGATTCAGAAATGACATTATATCAATCATAAATATTAATGTAAAATATACCTATCAAAATAACCAAGCTAAAATAAGAAATAAAAAATTCAAATTATTAATCACCCAAAAGTTAATATCAAATTTTTTGCGTGTTTATAATTAAAACTGGTTACTCAGATCATCAAAAATCTAGTTTGGACTCCAAATGAGTCTAAATTAGCTCGTCCACACCTTTGATTTATTAATTTTGTTTCCAATCAATGTGCTATGCATTCGAGAACGGATCATCAAATGTTGTTGAATATAAAAATTATCCCCAACTCTCCAGTTAAGATTAGTGAGATTTTCAAAGGCTAATTAGTTATAAAGCTCGCTATAATTAAATCATGAGGCCATCTTTGGTAGAAATATGATTATAATATGATCTATCAATTGTAAGAACATCAAACTTCCTCAAATAAAAATTGCAGGCTTTTCTATTGAAGCCTAACGTTATTACTCAAAATCAAAGTAAGAAAAGGGAAAGCTAACAGCTTGTAGGTTGTTCTGATGAATGGAAAAGGTTTAACATGAAATTTGAGAATCTGAACAATTTTTTTATGATTTATAGTTAACCAAACAAACAACTTTTCAGCTTCAAAGAAACATAATAGTATTCATATAATTATAAAATGGGTGTGAGAATAGTTAATATTTTAAAAAATAGTTTTATTATTATTATTATTTTGCAATTTAAAGGTATCTGTAGTTTGTGGTCGTCCGCTTACAGGCAGGCAGACAACCAGTGAGATATGTGTGATATATGGATGATTTATTTTCATAGAACAAATGAAGAATATAAGTTTTTTTTCATAAGAACCATAAAAGGATTGCATCTATTCTCTTCTGCAAATTTGTTATTTTCTATATTTTAACATGAACAAGTTATATAAATCCTTCATAAAATTTTTATTGTTTTCTTCTTGATAAGAATAGTATTG
The DNA here is from genome assembly GCA_002079205.1 of Phalaenopsis hybrid cultivar. Lineage (NCBI taxonomy): Eukaryota > Viridiplantae > Streptophyta > Magnoliopsida > Asparagales > Orchidaceae > Phalaenopsis > Phalaenopsis hybrid cultivar. Next base: position 282,038 of record JXCR01070792.1, on the reverse strand, counting down.
TATTTGGAAAGAAAGTGGAGTTACGATAAAGCTAGGCTATATTTCGAAACAAATATTAAAAAAAAGTGAATTACTTGGAAATAAGCACAAAAGAAAATGTGAACAATGTGTGAAATTCCAAAAAAAAAAAATGATAAAATATATATCTACCTCAGAAACCATAGTATTTAAAGCCTCAGCAAGAAGTCTCCATAAATGCAATAGTTCACCGGAAGCTTGACAATCACTTCTTCCCAAAAAAGATAAGATCATGCTCCCTCCAGAAATAAGCTCCTTGGAACGAGATTTAAGGAAATCCAAGAAATCTGTTTTAAATTGTTCTAAATACAAATGGTATACGATTGAAGAGTTTTTATCGATATATATGTCTGTTCTATTCAAATGATCAGAGCCTTCTTCTTTGAGCCCTCTAGGTACCTAACATCATCTTATGTTAATTTACAGAAATAGAATGTAACTATTGCAAATCACATGAATGAAATTTCACTACAGGAAAAAACACTAAAATCGACAGAAAAACCAATGACTTTTTAAATGTCGAAAAAATTATTCTAATTACGGATGATTTTGTGATTGTTTTTTATCTTTATTATTTGTGACATCATAACTACGATATATATACCGTCACTTATCAATGATATTTTGTTTTCCAATTTTTTTTTTTAATTATAAAGTTATAAGGAAATATTAACCGATGGCTATAGTTCGTCGGTTAGCTTCGAACCTGTCATCTGGCAGGTTCTTATTCACACATTTTATTATTAAGAAACTGGAACGACCATCAGAAATAGTGTTAATAACTCACACAATAAAAGTCTTATAGGTTGTCAAAACTAATCATATATCTCGCCCGAAATCACATCTCTCCTGGTCTTGCCCTGTTAGCCTCTTATCTTTTCTACATGAAGCCTTCATATTGTCGAAAAGCATTATTGGTCGAACATTTATTCTCAATTGATTATGATGACTCCCTCTAATATTGCATGCCAATGTATCTACACTAGCCTTCACACATAAATTTTTGTCATATTGTATCTCCGAGTGAAGAGCCAATAAAAAATCTATGCATCCTCATCCTCGTAACTTTTAACTAGACTTTTAAAACATCATATAAAAGTGGTATAGTAAGAGTTGGCTTTACACTTGTAGAGACAATGTGAAAAAATTATACTCATGAAAGAGTTGTTGTAGCTAGAAAGTCCTATAAGATTAGAGGAAAATTTGGATAAATGTTCGTAAATAATTGGCCTTTGTTAGCCCGAAAGTTTTTATTTCAAAGCTATCTACAACATTCTCTCCTTTTAAAATGCATTGCTTATTGTCAGGTTTTATCACTTTTGTTACAAATCGATCAGTAGAACTTCTAAAATAATTAAATATAATATACTCAGCTGAATACATTTTATAATGTGTTCATTATTCTAATGTTTGAAGCTACACATGGATATTCGTATATCGAGATCATGGATGTACAACAGACTTCATCTGCATAGAAAATGGGTCACCCAAGAGTTATTGAATGGTGTCAAAGAATTTGTGATAGCTACTTCTTAATTATCAGTTTACCTATCTAGGGTTAGGTGTTCGTGTCCATATTTGAAACAAAGAAATCAGGCACTCATAAAACCTGACCCAGTGAAATATGATTTATACCTTCAGGGATTTCAACGAGAAAACTGGATTTGAACTTCACATTAGGAGGTTGATCCTATAACATTCAGCTCCGCCCCATCGACGAGTTATGATCCTCCACTTGGATTTGACTCATGAAGATTTGAAGAAATGATTTTTGATGGAACAATACATAATTATGCGAGTCAAGTGCATCGGGAAGAGAACAAATTCTGAGGGTTAGAAGTTTTATGATTTATTGAATGCTGCTCAAAAGCAAGAAACTGTTGTTGACAAGCTCATTAAGCTCAAAACAAAATATTCCCTCACTTATTCCAGCGAAGAACAGTTTGTGAGTGTCTGTAATCACTAAAATTTACGAGTGAGCATGCTTTGAATTTGTCGTTGTGTTTATGTGGGTGCTGGAAGAATTTGGAATGAAAAGTCACGATTACCATATTTTTTTATAAAAATTTGATGCCAACTGCATTTAGCTATTTGCTGAGGGAAGTCTTTGATCCATTGATTGAAATGAGTTTATTCTTCAGAGAGTTATGTGCATCTCGTCTTAAGCCTGACGGCGTACACAAGCTAGAAGCAAACATTTCTGTAAAACTTTGCAAGTTTGTGAGAATATTTCTTCTTAGTTTCTTTAACTTGATGAAGCATCTTCACATACATTTACCCCACAAGACATTAATTGGTGATCCAGTACAGTACCGCTGGATGTATCCATTTGAGAGGCAATTACATTTGGACTAGATAGTTAGTCACTCATTTATAAAGAATATTGGTAATTTATACTGAGCTATATTTATTTTTTAGATTTTTGAATAAACTGAAGGGAATTGTGAAGACTAAGCCCATGCATAAGAATCAATATGTGAAGCATATTTACTGAAGAGACAGTGACACTCTACTCCTACTGTCAGGGAAGAAGAGTCCACTAAAGAGTCGTTGGGTTTGGTTCCACTATTGACCCTTTATATTTTCCAGCAGTTAAGTGAAGCATAGAGGAGGTGCACATTATGTTACCTTAATGATCAAAAATTTCGAGCAGTGACACTTTATATACTTCTCAATTACGACGAATTATAAACCTTTATTGAGTAAAATATTTTTCATTATAATTTTTAAGTTATTTATCTGAAAAGTGTCACGATTAACTATTTCAATAATATTTCAATGCATGAACAGTTTATTCGTGGATTCAATAAATTTAGTTGAAAACGATGACACCAGTGANAATCTCATCACTGACACATTTGTTTTGCATTTTGTTTTCAATTGTAAATCCAATCATAAAACTCAACATTCTTAGCGCTGCAACCCCTTACGCGATTGACTGAATACTTGAAAATATGTTCTTAGAAATAAAATATTTCACAAGATGTAAGAGTTTTCACTACATTATCCAGTGCAAAGTCAATTTCCAAAGCTAGTATGGAAACTCTATTCAAAATCTATTTTGTCAGTTCCAAGATGAAAATTCACATCAAAATCTAAATTCTATTACCACAATTCTCATTTTGACAATACAAATTATATTTTAAAGTAAATTTTCCTTTTGAAACTGGTGACTTAGATTTTGATGTGAATTTTCATTTTAACTATGGAAAATTGATTTTGGACTGTAGGATGTAGTGAAAATTCTTACATTTTATGAAATATCTCCTTCTAAAGACATATTATTCATTGTGCAATCAATTGTGTATGAGGTTTGCGGCGATGAGTATGCTTAGTACTATGATTGGCTTTCAATTTGGAAAATAAAGTACGAAAGAAATAAATTCATGCAAGGTTTAGTGTAATAATGATGACAAAAAATATTAGATTTGAAAATTAGATCTACTACCAGCTAGATTGTTTGATATTTTAGTAATATTAGGTCCGTCGAAAAGCATTATTGGTCGAACATTGATTCTCAATTGATTATGATGACTCCCTCTAATATTGCATGCCACTGTATCTACACTAGCCTTCACACAAAA
>JXCR01070792.1:243505-275816 GCA_002079205.1 Phalaenopsis hybrid cultivar | reverse complement strand
ATACATACATATATATACATACATATATATAGATACATACATATATATACATACATACATATATATACATACATATATATAGATACATACATATATATACATATATATATACATACATACATATACATACTTATATATATATACATACATATATATACATACATATATATACATACATATATATATATACATACATATACATACATACATATATAGATAGATACATATATATACATACATACATATAGATAGATACATACATATATATACATACATATATATAGATACATACATATATATACATATATATATAGATACATATATATACATACATATATATACATACATACATATATATATATATATACATACATATATATACATACATACATATATAGATATATACATATATATAGATACATACATATATAGANTATATATATATATTCATGATTAGAGAATTGAAGTGATAGATTAGAGGTTGACAGATCTAGCTTAGGGTCCTGTGCACATCGTGAAAATCTGGCAATTTTATGATGTAAATGAGTACATGTTTCAAACGAGATTTTGGTCTTAAGGAAAAAAATCTTTTAATTTCGATGTTCGCGTTAAAGCAAACAACAAGTCGGACAACGAGATAATCTACATGGGATTATGGAAGAAGTTGAATTATCTTATCCAGCTCTATTTGAGGAAGTGTATTCTTATTCAACTGTACTTGGTTCGATTATGTTCCTAATCATGAAATAAAGATAAACCAATTATTCAACAGGTATTCTAACTATTTTATTTTACGAACATACTGTGGAGATTGGACAAGAACCCTCAACTGCCAATTTACATGAGCGTACCCACATGCAATGGTCTGACAAGTACTAGATCGACAACAGATCTCATGCGACTCAGGTAATTAACGAGCTAAACTAGTTTGATGTTGACACATGCTAGCTCTAACTAAATATAACTACTTTTGTTTGTAGTAGAGATTCTGATAATTAAAGGAAAGTCTATCCCAGACGTCGGGAGATATTACAATTTGCGAGCGTGATTCATTGGAGGGAAGAAGGGTCGAGTCTATGGGCTTGGGTCACAGAGGTTTGCCTACTTTGCTCACCCCTCCACCAATGCATTTGCAACTTCTACCTCTATCATTCAGAATGAGGAGATCTCTAGGCGTGTTGCGACATTCTTTGTCAACATGGAGGCCAAGCTGAGGGCTGAGTTGTATTCTTTCTGGCAGCGGAGGAGAGAGTGTGATAAGGCAGCAAAAACATTGGAGGAAGTGGCGGAGGACAATGAGGATGAGGTTGAGGAGATAGAAGAACATGATTATGATGAACATTTTTTTTAATTTTTATATATATTTGGACATTTTTTTTTTGTTTTAAAGTAAATGTATTTTATTTATTTCATTATTTTATTAGATATTTTATTGTTTGAAGGTTATGTTATTTCATTACACACTTGAAATCGTATATTAAATGTTGTGATAGTTGGCATTGTAATGTAAATACGAAATAAATAATTTATTTACTTTTCCTTGGACTACAGATTTCTGATGGCTTACCTTCTGTTTGCGACTGTTATAAATTTATATGTAGGCAAAACCGACGTCTAGCGATGAATATTTTTACCAACACGACACATAACTGACGACTTAAGGTGTGTTACACAAAAACAACGATGCGCGACATTGCTCCGATAGTTCACCAGTTGGTTATAAAAGATAATGCATAAATGATGCCTAATCTGTGGTTTTTACTTGCGTAAAAAAACGGGTGATTGTGATACTTTTCCGACAGTTAACTTGTCGACTATAAAAAATAACACGTAAACAACGTATGAAACCGTCGCTAAACTGTCTGTAGCATTAAAAATGACGGTTTTTATTACAAGAGATGGATTGTGATTGTCAGAAAAAAACATTTTTCCTTAGTGCTTTATATATAATGTATAAGATCACAATATGATGCTTTAGGTGTAAATATATAACACACATAAATGCAAAGTTGTGCGATAAATTTTAGGGATTGAACTGAAGGAAAAGAGCAAATTTGTAAAATAGTGTTTGGAGATTTCGATTATTTTTGCAATAAATATTAATGAGAAACAATTATGAAAGTGCTGTTGGGATCATTTATTATTATTTTTTTAAATTNATAAATGCAAAGTTGTGCGATAAATTTTAGGGATTGAACTGAAGGGAAAGAGCAATATTTGTAAAATAGAAAAGTGATATAATATTAAGTTGTTTAGAGATTTCGATTATTTTTGCAATAAATATTAATGAGAAACTATTATGAAAGTGCTGTTGGGATCATTTATTATTATTGTTTTTAATTTTAGTTATATTTTTACATGAAGTTTAACATATTTGATATGTTATTTAATTATTTTTAAAATACTTAAAATAACTTTTAAGTGTTTTGAGTGTTTTTAAAAATAAGTTAATTTATTTTTTAAAACAAAATATAAAAAGAAAAAAAATGAACTAAATAAATATATTTAAAAAAGAAAAAAGAAAAGAAAAGTAAGTTTGTAACATGACCCCAAAGAAGCCNTTTAAAAATAAGTTAATTTATTTTTTAAAACAAAATATAAAAAGAAAAAAAATGAACTAAATAAATATATTTCAAAAATAAAAAAAGAAAAGAAAAGTAAGTTTGTAAAATGACCCCAAAGAGGCCATAAAATATCATTTTATTTTTGAATACTGCAGACCTAAAAAACCAATCTGGTTTCTAAAACCAAGCTGAGACAGACATATAAACAATTTGATGTATCCATATATATCTTCTTACCAATTCTAAATATATTGCACTTGTCATGTATTATTTGTTTTTGGCATCTCCATTGAACTGAAAGCTTGCATTAGCCAAATGAAATCCAATCGATATATGAAGAAGATATAGACATACCTGAGATAGCCACATGAGGCTGTAGGAAGAGTGGAAAAGGTGGACACTCTTTGGNGTCATGTATTATTTGTTTTTGGCATCTCCATTGAACTGAAAGCTTACATTAGCCAAATGAAATCCAATCGATGTATGAAGAAGATATAGACAAACCTGAGATAGCCACATGAGGCTATAGGAAGAGTGGAAAAGGTGGATACTCTTTGAAGGAAATAACCTGCCATAAAACGAACCTGGCGATCCAACAACATAGAATGGCACATACGCATCCCCTTTCTCTTCTCTAATTTTCTTCTGATGCTGCACTGACAATTGGAACATATTGTTGAAGTCATTGCTAGGAAGATCATTAAGAAAAAATTGGATCTCAGGCTTTTGCTGGCTCAAGCTACAGCAATACTCATCCACAGCATTGGTGATCTGAGAGAGCACAAGTAATGTGTTGGGACCAGAGGAGCATCCTAAGTCGGCCGCAACAAGCTTTTCCGGGAGACTTTTACATATTTCCCTTACGGCCTCTTCCATAAATGGTTTTGTCATAATCACTGCCTTCTCCTAACAATCACTTGAAAGTAAGTTGATGAAAATATAATCATTCGCACAAATTAAACAGCACTTTCAATTACCAAACAACTCAATAAATGATCAGCTTATGATGAAACATTTAACATTCATAATAGAACTATTATAAGGACAAAAAATTGGGTTTATGAAATATAGTAGCAGATAAATCAAAGGGCATATATACTTGAACCCTGGAGTTTTTAGCGTAGCTGTTCTCTCCGTCACCTCCCATCATTGGAAAAACCTGCTCAACATTCATGACTATAAACTCCTCTAGATAAAACTCGCCTGCCTAATCTGCACGGTTATGTTAAAAACGATACAAAGTTATCCGTCTACTCTTATGTTTGAAAATAATTCATATACATTATGGTGATGGCTTGCTGAAGATTAAGTGAAGTCGAAAGAAAAAAAAAAAAGACGCGAGAAATTGAAAACCGTACCTGCTGCCACTTAAGAGTTCCCTTCAACAGTACCGAATATATAGCATACAATTCAAAAAATATATTTTAATTTATGTTTCTGATATATTTAAATGATTAATTAAATTTGAAAAATTTTAAAGATCGAAATATAAAATGGCCAAATTTGGACTGCTGCATCATTAAATGCTTGTTTTTATTCAATAAATAGCCCGAACAAAACGAAGCAGGCAACTCCTTACAAGTTTAAAGTTATAATTGAGCTTGCTTAAAATTATTTATAACTTGGTTCGTGCTAGAAAATTCGCAGCGGTAGAGTAATGGATTCTCATCTTAGCGTTGTGCGAGGATTCATCACACATTTAGATGAAAATTAATCAATTTGTAATAACACCAAGAGTTTTTACGTGGAAAACCCGTAAAGAGGAAAAACCATGGGTTCTGACCCAGTTGTAAAAATCCACTATAAGTTGAGGATTACAGATGTCCCTTGTCCCACATGCGGGAAATGATTACTAGTTTTCTAAAATGCAACGTCAACTGACGACGTCTAGTTAGCGGTGGTTGACGGAGGTCGTCGATGATCGATAGTAGTTGACGACAATCGATTGCGGTCGGCGGTGGTCGATGGAGGTCAGCAGTGGTTAACGACAAGCAATGAAGGTCGGCGGTGGTCCACGAAGGTCAGCGGTGTTTGTCGTCGGTCAGTTGTGGTCGACGACGATCAACAATGGCGAGGATGATCTTGGACTTGAGCTCCTTCTCAAAGCCTCAAGTTCTCTCTTAAGCCTCTTCCTCCTCATGTGAGGGGTGAGGCTCTATTTATAGTGTTTTGAGTGCAATTAATACAAGAATATGAACCATTTTGATCGGACGGACCAGAGAGCTCGCTTTGATCATATGACGTTTGATGGACATTTGAGTGCCTTAACAAAATTAGAATTGAGCAATGTTAGGCTCGTTCGATTTGTCTTGTCGAGACGCTCGATTCGAAATTGAACTCGCTAGATTCGACATCTGTTTGACCTCTCAAATGCTTTCGGAAATCCTCCAATTGTGGTTTAATGATTTGATCCGGGCTTGATTTGACTTGGATTGGACTGACTTTCGTATCGTTAGGTCTGTCTCATCGAGCCGATCAGTTTGACTATAAGTTTGTTGAAATCGGAGCTCCGGATGACTCTTAATCGAAGTTTAAATGTTTATTGTTAAAAAAATGCATCGAGATTCAAGCCGGATGATGAAAATTTGTTGGTGGTGTATCAGTTGCCCCCTATTTTCGGGCGAGTCCAATTTTATTGTCCGAAAATATCCAACTTTAGCTATTTTTCATTTATTAATCTATGCACAAATNACACACACACATATATATATATATATATATATATATATATATATATATATATATCTCAAATTATTGGTATAACAATTATATAAATCCTTTTATTATTGAATTTAAACTCAAGTGTAATTGGTTGAGTTTCTCTTCTCTGTTCAAAAGGTCATTGGTTCAAACCGTTGAGGAATTTTTTAAAAAAAATTTCTTTTTTCTCTTTAGGCTGAAGCAAACCCAGAAAAAAAATTTCTTCTATGTTCAAAAGGTCATTCTCTTCTCTGACAGTCATCTGTCCATTGAAAACCAGTGTTCAGTGCTCCTCTTAGTATTTTGAAGAACGGTAGTACTTATCTCTAGAACGAGCTAAGAACCGGGATAGGGCGGTTATACGACCATTCAATCGTTGCACCTCCTTGATGTTCCTTGGAGGCACCATCTCTTTCCACACCTTGATTTTTTCTGGGTTTGCTTCAATCCCACGATGGGTAACCATAAATTCCAGAAACTTCCCTAATGTGACCCTGAGAGCACATTTAGTCGGGTTAAGTTGTAAGTCATACTGACGAAGGAGTTGGAAACACTCATCTGGATGAGAAATGTGTTGGGATGCTTCCGAGCTTTTTACTAACATGTCATCAACATAAACCTCCATTGTACTCCCGAGAAGGTTTTTGAAGACTTTGTTCATGAGTCGTTGATAAGTTGCACCAGTATTTTTTAACCCGAATGACATAACCCGATAACATTATAAGCTCTTATATGTCTGAAAAAAGGTAGCCTTCTCGTCCATTGGGTTAATCTTTATTTGATTGTATCCTGAGTATGCATCCATAAAGCTTAACATTTGATGTCCAGACGTGGCATCGACGAGTTGATCTATGCACGGGAGGGGAAAACTGTCCTTTGGGCAAGCTTTGTTGAGGTATGTATAGTTGACGCACATTCTCCATAAACCATTAGTTTTTTTACCATGACAACATTGGCTAGCCATGCATGATGGTATACTTCCCGTATAAACTTTGCTTCGAGAAGCTTGTTAACTTCTTGTTCAATAGCTTGTAAGCGGTTTGGGGCAAAATTGCGCTTCTTCTGGATGACCAGTTTAAGTGCTTGATTATTTCTGGGTCAACTCCAGACATGTCGGCTGGAGTCCATGCAAAAATGTCTTGGTTCCTTCAGAGAAGATCTACATACTCCGACCTTTTCTCATTAGAGAGTAGGGAACCAAGCTGCATTGTTCTCGAGGGATGTTCGTCAGAGAGTGGGATTTGAACCAAGTCTTCTACGGGAGAAGCCCGTTGAGATACATCTTCATCTCGAAGATCGAAGTTCTCAATGCTAAGTGTCATTAACGGGTGTGGTTGAGCTTGTCTGAGGTAGCATGATTGTGATATTTGTTGATCACCTCACACGACACCGATCCCTACTGGGGTTGGAAACTTGATCTTCAAGTGTGTTGCAGAAGTCACGACGCCAAAAATTTGTTTGAATGGTCTCCCGAAGTTAGTATTATACGCCGATTCTGATTTGACATTGATGAATTGGATTGAGTGAGTTATCTGTCGAGGAAAATCTCCCAAGACAACAGAGAGATTTATTGTTCCCTCGACCCTCGCTGGTCGATTATCAAAACCATATAATGGTCCAGATGCAGATTGAAGTCTTTCCCTTGTCAATCCCAAACTGAGGAAAGTTGAATAGAACAAGACATCGACAGAGCTCCCATTGTCGATCAAGATCCTCTTTACGTTATAGCAGGGCTCACCAATTCCTACGCTAATGACGAGAGAATCTTGGCAGGGGACTCGAACTCCTTCCAGATCAGAATCATAAAAAATTATAGGCTCGAGGCGCAATTTCTTCTGCATTGGTTCACCATGTACAATGACAAGGGCTTGATCAATCAGCGATGGGCCTCCAACAGTTGTTTGAATCTCTCCTACGACTGGGTGACTCCCATGTTGCTGTCTTGGTGTATGTTGCCCCCCATTAGGAGCATTATCGATACTGGCTGGTTTGTTATGTATAAATCGACCAAGATATCTCTGTTTAATTAACCTTTCAATCTCTTCCTTGAGTTGCTTACACGCTTCAGTGGAGTGGCCACGACTTCGATGCAAATGACAGTATTGTTCTTGATTCCCCGAGTTAGGTTTTAGGGGGTGAGGTCACTTAACAGCTTGCTCATCTTTGATAGCCGTTAAGACGATAACACGTGATTGTTGAGTGGTGTATACTCTTTCTTAGTTCGATACTCACTTCGTTGGCCTGCAGGTTGAAGGAGGTCGTGATTCCTGTGTTGTTCGGACTTTCTCTGTTGTGAAGATTGATTATTATCTCCAGTTTTATTCTTGCGCTTTCCTCCTAATTTCTCAAATTGTTCTTTATGTGCGTTGATGGCCTCATCCGCAGTGATTTGGGCCTTAACACAGTAGACAAGTTCAACATAAGAACGACCTGTCTTCCGCATTAGCGATGAGTAAAAAGGTCTTGGGCGGAGCCCCCCCAAGGAAAACCCCCCTTAGTAACTCCGGATCCACCCTGAAATCTGACGGGCTTCAGCAGAAAACCAGCAGAAGTATTCCTTGAGTGACTCTCCTTCATTTTGACGAATTTCTGACCAATGGGATGAATCATTTATGATCCTTTGATTTACGATAAACTGCTCCACGAATAGTTTGGCAAGCTCATTAAAGGTGTTTACAGAACCCCTTGGTAGAGAGTAGAACCAAGTTCGAGCTTGTCCTTTGAGAGTAGTCAGGAACACTTGACACAGAAACGCATCAGAGGCACGTTGAATGTGCATGATGGTTCGATAACAATCAATATGCTCGTAAGGATTGGTTATCCCTTCATATGTATTGATGTTCAGAAGTTTGAAGTTAGTTGGGATGGGGTGTTGGAGGACCATATCCGCTAAGGGAGAAGATTCATTGATGTTACGACGAACGTAGAAGCGATCCTTTTTCTCAAGGGGGAACTCTTCTTGGACGAGGCATCATAGTTCATTACGAATGACATTATCAGGAATGGTAGGAAGATGTGGCAATTTCGGGTGAGCTGCACAAGATGGATGAGTGGAACTTGTTGTATCTTGGAGTTCAACATCACGACCTGACAGGGGATGTGTTCCTTCTTCAGGAGGCGGGCAGCTACGAGTTCCTCTGAGTGGTATGTTTCTCGTACGTCGCAGAGTTAATGGTAAACGAATTTCATCCAATAGTGTAGGCAGTGGCTGTTGAGCCCCGTGTAGGAGCTATAGGATCTCTAGTTGAGATTCCTCCATTCTACACATTCGATCTTCTATGGAAGGACCCGAAACACCTTCGTTGGCGGGATATCGTCTTCCAGGGTGGGAAGATGAAGAAGCATGCCGCCCTTGGCTTCGTGACTGCTCCCTGTAACGATGGGTTTGGAGCGGGATGCTCCATTGTCACGAACATTGTGTCTGGTGGCCATGTAGTAATCCGCGTAAGTACTTTAGTTGTGGGATTGAAAGTTTCCCACAAACGGTGCCAAACTGATGCGTGCTAGAAAATTCACAGCGGTAGAGTAATGGATTATCGTCTTAGCGTTGCGTGAGGATTCATCACACACTCAGATGAAAATGAATCAAGTTGTAATAGCACCAAGAGTTTTTACGTGAAAAACCTGCAAAGGGGAAAAACCACGGGGTCTGGTCCAGTTGTAAAAATCTACTATAAGTTGAGGATTATAGATGAGGTTACTAGCTTTCCAAAATACAATGTCAACTGACGACGTCTAGTCAGCGGTGGTTGACAGAGGTCGACGGAGATTGATAGTAGTTGACGACAATTGATTAAGGTCGGCGGTGGTCGACGGAGGTCAGCGGTGGTTAACGATAGTCAATGACGGTCAGTGGTGGTCGACGGAGGTCAACGATGGTTGTCGACGGTCGGTGGTGGTCGACGATGATCGACGATTGCGGGATAATCTTTGACTTGAACTCCTTTTCAAAGCCTCAAGTTCTCTCTTAAGCCTCTTCCCCCTCATGTGGGGGGTGAGACTCTATTTATATTGTTTTGAGTGCAATTAATACAAGAATATGAACCATTTTGATAGGACGGTCTAGAGAGCTCCCTTTGATCAGATGACGTTTGATGGATATTTGAGTGCCTTAATGATGTCGGAATTGAGCAATATTGGGCTCGTTGGATTCATATTGTCGAGACGCTCGATTCAGCACTGAACTCACTAGATTCGACATCCGTTTGACCACTCAAATGCTTCCAGAAATCCTCCAATCGTGGTTTAATGATTTGATTCGAGCTTGATTTGACTCGGATTGGACTGACTTTTGTATCATTAGGTCCGTCTCATCGAGCCGATCAGTTTGATTATAAGTTTGTTGAAATCGGAGCTCCGGATGACTCTTAATCGAGTTTGAATGTTTCTTATTCAAAAAACTGCATCGAGATTCATGCTAGATGATGAAAATTTGTTGGTGGTGTATTAAAACTAGAACAAAAAAATGGTTTTAAATAAATCTAGAAAGTATTTTTTATCTTATAAACCTAATTAAAAATTTAACAAATTTAAATAATATAAAACTCAGACTCATGAATAAGTCAATTCAATAATCCACGGACCATTTAGTGAGCTTTTAAGGCTTGTGTTCGACGCATTGCTTTGAGCTCTTTCTTTATTTTTTCTTTTATTTGAAGTTTAGAGGAGAATGTCGAAGACAAAAAGTCCCACATCAGCTAGGCGTAGAGTCGAAAAACAGTATTTAAGTTCTGGGTTGTTCATTATTCTAAAGAGTTTTTTTGAAAGGTGATAAGTGGTATCAGAGCAGATTACCGTCTGCAGGTGTGTAGATTCTTCATGGGCCAGTGGGATTCTCGGTGGAGCCGATCCTTGACGAGGGCTTCACGTGTTTGGGTGAAAGAGAATGTCACCGATAAAAAAATCTCACATCTGCTAGGTGTATGACCGAAAAATATTATTTAATTCTTTGACTGTCCACCACTCTTAACAGCTCTTTTGGGATGTGATAAACAATACTCTTAGCTCATGTTTTGAAACTGTAATCTTACTGTTTTATTAATATTATATTTTTTTATTTTTTTCTGGAAAGCGATCACGAATGTCACGAGGCTTTATTATTTTTTTATTTATTTTGTCCAATGTTTGAACTTGAGCTCGCTGTCCCAGAGATATTATTTTTTATTCCCAATAACAAATTTAATATTGCGAGTTGACAGTGAAGGCGTGATCTTCTGAAATGGAATCTTAAGAGTAAAATAAAATTAGTAGATAATGCATGGTATTTTATATTAAAAAACTATAAAAATTAAAAATCCGCTCAATTTATTTTATTAGAATAATTTTAATTAGATGTATATGTAATTTTCTAGAATTACTAAGAAAATGGCAGTATAATATTTATAAAATCTTCATTTGCACTACAAGATCGAAAAAATATTACGACAGTACTCCTAAAGTCGAGCTATTTTCGGAGTCAATTCATATGCGGACAAATGACTTCAAGAAAATGCACGCGTTTTCCTGTAATCCGGCTCAATAACACAGGAGAATATTCCTACTGTGTTATTCCTTATTATGCGGGTATTATTGTGTCACTATAACACCAGGAATATTCTTAGAACACAATAACACATGGATATCATAATGACAACACCTGAATAATACAGAGTAACACGGAAAATATATTCTCCTGAGCTAAAACGATTTATTTTTTTATTTTTTTATCACCTTCATGTGAGCAGACTCCAAATGGTTGCATGCCATGTCCATCCATATTTTGACCTACTCTATTTGACAACACAAAGTATATTAGTATTTTAACTTATGCATGTGAAAAGTCAGCTGATGAAGCGGTGTGTCCATCCACTTCGAATATTAATATAATATAATAATACAATAATCAAATAACTGTTATTATATGAAAAATGCATGAACAAACTTTACTAAATCTAATTCAATAACAATTATTACATAAAAAAATGGATATGAATTACGTAATGTTCAAAGTAGCTACGCATCCCTACAGAATTGAAGTTTTATTTTGCGATCACGATTCGCTAATTCTACTCAAATAATTTGACAAACACCATATAAATTATGATCTGATTGGGACAGCTACAGACAGTTGTGAAATTATTTTTAGAAAAGGCTTGCCGTGCTAAGTGCTTGCCGTGCTGCAATTCTTTTTCAAGAAAAAGATTGTCATGCCTTTATATACATATTAGTTGTAAGAATAATACAAGTAAAAGGAAATAAAAAACAAAATTTCAATAGTTAAAACAAGTTAAAAAGTCCATTATTACACAGCATCAAGTGTGATACATACATCACTTAACACATGATGATATGATAATAAAAATTATAATCACGATATGCAGTGTTATTAGAACATTATTCTTCATGTCTAAATGATGAAGTCTTCCGAAGAGTGTTTTTTTTTGGAGTTTCTGTCTGGACATGATCATAATCTAAAGTTTCTCACCATCATCAACCAACCTAAAAATTTTGCAGTCGTCAAGCGTTGTATTTCTAGGAAACCTATAGAATCTCCTTTGATAGCTAGCTAGCTTCTCCTATTGACGCATGATCAAGACATTGCATGCCATAGTTGCAGCACATAACTCTAGAAGCATCTGAAATACTTGAACTCATAGTTCATGCGGATGCAAAGTTTAACACTTCATCGAAAAATTGGAGCATATGTGCAATAGAAAGAGTACATATATATGGATGCATGACCTATTGGATGACTTGGAAGTTGATCGGGAATCTTTGATGACACTATGTGACAGCTAGACTTTAATATTATTGGTCATAATTCAATTTCATCATGCTCATACCAAACACATTGATGTGATGTACCACTTTGTTTGAGACTTAATTGATGATGACAATGTCATGTTGGAAAAAGTAGATACAGAAGAGAATCCAACAGACATGCTCACGAAGGTACTATCAGTCCCTAAGTTCAAATAATGCAGGAGTTGGGTGAACAACTGAGCTCAGGACTGATTGCTCCAGTTTGCTATTTTGAAGAACTAGGCGAGGCTTCATCCCATTAGGAGAGGGCGTAAGTAGGTAACCATCTTGATGTAGCTGAATTGGAGTTTATTGCTCGTTTGATCATTTCTTACTTATCTGGAAGTAAGTGATAAGTTGGAGATTGCAATATTTGTAACATTTTTTTAATTAAGGATAATTTGATCTTTTAGTTTTATTTCCCTAATTAGGGCTGTGAATTTAGCTTAAAGATTGTTAATCGTTTGAAGATTGATTCAAATTTTGGCTCGGATTGAGATTGGTTCAAAATAAACAAGTGGAGCAACGAGTGACATTTTGCATGTTTTTATTTTCAGGTACAATAAATAGAGTTTTGAAGAAAAATGAGCGTAAATGGAGCAAATCGTGGTCAATGGAGCAAAGAAGCAAAAAGTGAATTGGCTCCTAGGCGTCAATTTGGACGAATTTTGAAGGGGGCATCTGAAGTGACTCTTAGGGATTTGATGATTATATTAAATGAGGCTTGGTGTCTCTTTAAAGATGAGAAAGAGAAGAAGAAAGGAGGGGAGATTGTGTGAGAGTGAATGTGTGGGTGGTGTGTGCCTGTGTGTGTAAGGGAGGAAGTGTCTTTTGGAGTCTTGGTGACTTTTGGGACTTTAGAGAGAAGCGTAAATGATTGTTATTTGTTGTACAATGAGGGCGTGAATCTTCTGTAAGGATAAGTTTTGGACTCTTTTTGTATTTGCTTTTAATTATTGCAATATAGTTGTATGATTTCAATGTCATTTGCAATGAAGAATCCATGTGTTTTCTCCACGCTTAGTGAGTAGTTTTGGTTGCTCTTTCCTCTTGTGATGAAGTAGTGGCTTGTGTAGAAAAAATTGTTCGATGATAAAATAATTTTAATTTCTATGTGATGAGTATTATCTTCGTTGCTTCATTGACAAATGTATTGGTCACAGGTTGTGTTAAAATCTGCTGTAAATTAAGACTAAGACTCGAAAGAGCGATGACTTCACAACTTAAGTGCACTCACATTGTCCGATTTGCTATGGTGAAGTAGTTCAGGCGACGATGCAACTTTTATAGGAAATATACTTCATGATTTGTTTTTTTTAGGCACTTCTAGAAGATAAGTGATGTAAGTGATTGGTACCTTACCAGGAGTTGTAAGGCTTTTTAACCACATTCGCATCTCTGCTAGTTGTGTAAACCTAGCAGAATACTAAGCTTATCCATACACTCGAAAGAGGGTAGGTAAACATATGTTCCTTGTTAGCACAAAAATTATTACATAATTCTATCAATTCTTCTACTTGGTATGTTATTAACTTCATTTCAATAAGGAAGAGAATTTAATTATATTAGAACTTTCCAAAATTTAACCAGTCTCTGTAGATTAGGTTTTTATTTAATTTACTTAATTTTAATTTTAGAGTAAATTAGTGAATTTAGAAAAAAAAATCAAATTTTCAAAAATTCCAAACTAAGATCTAATAGTAGTGCACTAGAACTTAGCATAAGCGATTTCTTACCCCGCTTCTCTGTGGGATCGATACTATGGGTATTAAATTACTTGAACGATATGTATATTTGCGTAAAACCCTAGTGTGTAATTTATGAATCAAATTCTAAACTCTATAATGTATTCATTTTGCACACTTGCCGCTTAAAGAAATTTGGTAAAGTTTTTTGCTACGAAACTAAAATAACTATGTGATTGAGGGTCGGGTCAACGAACCAAAATTTTTGGTCGAATTTTTTTTGAATCGATGTTAAGCCAACGCCAGCTCGACTTGAAATTGGATCGTTAATTGCTCATGCTTGTGAATTTTGCGAATTTAGCTCGAAGATCGTTAATTGTTCAAAAAATTGATTTGAATTTGGCTCGAATCCAGATGAGATTGAAATAAACGAGTTGAGCTACGAGCAAAGGTTTTGGATCAAAATTTTTCGAGCTGGTTTTGAGCCGACCCCAACTCGTCTTGAAATCTGATCGTTAACAGCCCTAACCCTAATCCTACTCCATAAAAAAAAACTTAGAGTTCATGAGAGTTATAGAGAGAAATGCAAAAGTTGTAATCCATAGCTTTTTCTTCCTCTCAGTCCAGTGTTAGTGAAATCTCCCTCTCCGTGGACGTAAACAAACCATTTCAACGCCGAACCATCTAAATTATTTGTGTTTGATTGTTGTGTGAATTTCTTTATTTCCGGATCATTTTCGCATAACATTAATGAGTTATTGTTAATCCACCAATCATTGAGTGATCTTTTAAGTTCCATGCCTTGCTTTGAGCTCTTTCTTCAGACGAATAAGCTTCACATTTGTTTCTTTCTTTATTTTTTCATTTATTTAAAGAGTAAAGCATCGGCCCTTCTACATATTGCCTGTAATGTATATTCAGGATATATATATTTTTATATTTCATTTCTTATTTAATGCAATAATGAATGTCACGAGGCCTTTTCTTTTTCCTTTTTTTATATTTTTTTTGACCAATGGTAGATAAGGCTCCAGCTAGATGACCCTAGAAATATTAATTTTTATTTCAAAAAATAAATTTAATATGGCAAGTTGACAATAAAGATTTGAACGAGTAAAATAAGATAAGTAGATAATGCATGGTATTTTATATGAAAGAGACATAAAGATGAAATATCCACGCATGTCATTTTACTAGAAAAATTTTAATTAGAAGTAGATGTATATTATGGATGGCTAATTAACCTGCCTTGAATTCAGAAAATATACGAATTACAAAGAAATGGAAGGATTGTTTATAGAATGTAAGTAATCTTCAGCAATGTTTGTTGCACAAATAAAAATTATTTCATACGGACGGCGTATGCAGAGATATATGTGTCGGCCGATCTCCATCGTTGATCAAATTAAAGTTATATTTCGGTGGACCTATTTAAAAAAAAATGATAAAAGCTTTGATCAACAGTGGAGATCGGACGTCACATACATCTCTGAATACACTGTCCGTATGTAATAATTTTTCGTTGCACAAGAGGATCAGTGAAATTATTTGTCTTCTTGTTATGATCCTAGTGCTATATATATATATATATATATATTAAATTGTGGTTGCAAATGCCATGCCCATCTATTTAGAATTTATGAGGTGATCTATTTGTCAAACACAAAATATATAAATTTTTTGATTTATGCATGTGGAAAGTAAGCTGGATTGAGAGATGTCTATCCACTTCGAATGATAATCTAATATATTAATGCAATAAGAAAATAATAAAATAACTGATATTTTATGTAAAATAGATGAAAAAACTTTACTGAATATAGAGTAATCCCACGTGAACTGACATTAACTTACAAAAATTTAGGAGTCACATGGATTAATCTATCACATGTCTTAATTGGACGAAAATGATAGAATTACAAAAACTTAAAAGTCCTTTATTAGACTACATCAAATTTAATACATCACTTAACATATAATAACACCATAATAAAAATCGGTAATGATATTGCACATAAAGTCTTCTAGAGATTGCTCTTTCAAAAACCTCTCCAAATATGCCACAATCTGAAGTGGATTCCAAATTATTATCAACCCATCTATAATCTGTACTTCCACGTTCGGGCTCGCGTGTTCCCGTCCAATTAGAATTGATGTAACAAGTCATCTGAGTTTCAATCGCGTATTTTACTTTTGAACCATCTTTTCCCAACAAAGGGAAGCAGAATTGACGGGATCCAACTCAATGAATGAGCAAAAAGAGGTTCTGCCAAGGCACATGCTAATAATTTTAAAGATTCTTTAACTCTATCATTCATATTTGAGATCAGAGTAGAAGGATTTAAATTTTATTTTATTAAAGTTTATAAATATAAAAATATTTACATGCAAAATGTTATATAAATAAGAATGTCATGTAATTTCTTAAGTCTTAATATGTTGAAAACGTTATGTACAATCTTGTTACTATCATACTATTAAGTATTTTTTTTTTCAAAATGTATAAGTAATTAATCATTGATTCAAGCATCTCACATACGATTACATAAGCGATTGTTTATGATCTTCTAGGAAAAGAAAACTCATTCAATAGTTGTTATAGCAATTGATAATATATATCAATGAAAATTATCTTCTTCTTTCTTTTTTGGTCTGTAACAAGTTTATCCAAGCTCTGTGTTCTATTTCAATTTAAAATAAGAATTTTTAAATTTCAAGTAGTTGGCAAAATTACATGAGACCAGGAGGAACATTTTATTTTGTACATGTTTTTGTTAATATTCTCATTTGACAGTTTTTTTTTTCTAATTGAATTTGCATTTAATATTTGTTGCAATAACTTTTAGGTATGCGATTAAAGTTAAGCTAACCGTTATAAGGAAAAATCAACTTGACAAAAACAAAAAAATGATGGTTATTATGTGTGTGTGTGCAGCGCCATGCACGTGTATTTTATACAAATTATTTTTCAATTTTTTTTAAGATAAACATAACATTGAACTATTTTTACATTTCCTCAAACATTATTTATTATATATTAACCAATTCATATTAAATTCTTTAGATGGATAAATATTGCAATTTTATTCTTTACTTGAGAAAATACTTATTTTTAATGCATAAGTCGTTCTGTAAAATTAATTGTTATTATAATTTTATATGTTTAATTATTTTAGGATGTTGCCATATAGAGTCCCATATTGTTTGTCAGCTCATGCAATTCTGGGGAGGCTTGAGAGGAAGAAGATGAAGTTGATAGAGACGATGATCCAGATCATGAATAAAATCATCCAAGAATATTGATGAAAATGCTACATATTCTTTTAAAGGTAGAAAAGCACATCTCTTTAGATGCCCCATAGATTATTCTCAACCATTGTTGGACCACACCGAGAGATATAAAAATATTAAACATAAACCATGTTGTACCAAGTATGTTTGTGCATCACAATGAAAAGATGGCAGCATGGGTGTCATATGGCTCATAAATGCACATATGTCTGCGCTTTAAGGATAGCCTTCTCCTCAGGGGTTAGTTGATCTCGGGAGATTCTTCTTGAGAGACACCACAGGAGTTGATAGAACTAGCTTCTGATATTTGCATCAAAATTAACGTTTGATTTGTGGTGGACAATTTGTCGGTTTAAGTGTTTCAAAAATTACAAAACATTTTTTGAATTTGCTATGGATTTTGTGTCAACTTTGCGTCAAAAAAACTGTCACAAAATAATTTACATGATAGCATTAAAATAAGCCAACACAAGTCCGCCTCAAATGACCTAATTTACTCATCTCGCATGACTAAATTTCATTTTCTCTCTGCTCGTCTCCCCCTCCCGCTCATCTCCCCTATGCCCAAAAGCCTCGTGCGCCTCGTGCTCGACACCTCTTCTACCCTTCACTCTCCTAAAAGAACCCTCACAATACAACCATTGTTAGGGCTAGTTGGAAAGTTATCGTACGTGTGGCTTATAGAGCCCACCGAAACTCCAGTAGTTCTCATCCTTTCACTCTGCTCTAACTAGAATATAATGGAGAAGGTATGTATCCTAGTTTAACTATATATAAAAGTAATTTAGGGTAAGTATTTTAGCGATTGGCTTTAATTATAAGTTTTTTTTTTCTTTAGTTATGGAAGTTTGTACAAGTCATTTACAAGAGAGTGAACTTTTGTGTATGCTTTATGTTGATGATATCGTTCTTATGGATAACACTAGATAGAGTTTAGAAAAAACATGAATTATGAAGGTCAACCATTGAGTTTAAAGGCTTTCGTTTGAGTAGATCTAAAACTATATAAATTAAATGAAAATTTAGTAGTAGTGGATCTAGTGGCAGGTTATAACAATGAATGATCAAATCTTTAAAAGGAATGAACATTTTAAATATATCAGGTCCATTATTGAAAATGATGATGATATATATGGTGATGTTATTAGTAAAATTCAAGTTGGATGGCTGAAGTAAAGGAATGCTTAAGACATATTGTGTGATTGGAAAGTTCCACTTAGAATTGAAGCTAAATTTTATAAGGCGGTGGTGAGGCTTCTAATGTTTTATTGTGCACAATGTTAGCTTATAAGAAAAACATAAAAGTAAGTTAAGTTAAACATATGTTAAGGTGGATGAGTGGCTTTACACTTAGACACAAAAATTTGAAGCTTACATATCCAAGAAATGGTTGGAGCAGCTCCAATGGCATGATCAGAGAGTGTCAACTTAAATGATTTGATCACATCAAAAGTTGACTAATTGATGAGTCAATTAGTAGTGTAGATGTTTGAAATTTGAATTATTTTAATAAAGGTAAAGGTAATCCTAAAAGACTTGTGCATGTTGCATTAAATTGATCTTAATATAGTAGAATAATGAAAGTATGACACTTAATAGAACAAAATGGAGAAAAAAAATTCATTTAGCCAACTTCACTTATATTTTCATACATTTAAACCTAAATTTTCATATTTATATTGATCATCCAAGTCTTTCATTTTATTTTCTGTGGTAGTTGCATTGATCTATAAAACTATATGTATGTTGCAGGTGGATATCCGTAATTTGAGAGATTTGATGTGTAACAAATTATATCCATGACGAAGAAGACTCACAGACGAGTTCTTGAATGACATTGAGAAATTTGTGCAGATGGCATCACAACTACCATTTATCGTTCTGAGGGTATGTTTTGGCGTTCTTATGCGAAGCACAAAAATTAAGCACTTTTGCCACCCGAAGAGTTAAGTTCGATTTTCACCGCAAGAGATTCAAACCTAATTATTGGTATTAGACTGCACATGGTGAGCAAGAACCTGAAGTTTAGTTCGATCAAGGAGGTGCCTCGATAAGTTATGCCCCCACCCCATGCAAATGAATTTAATCCTGACACATATGAAGAAATGGTTCATGATGCTTAGAGAGCTAATTTATTGGAAGCGTGTAACATGAACCTAAAACACTGAATAACAAATTGCAACAGTTTTACAACTTACTGAACACTTCACAATAACCTTTTATGGGATGGTTGCACTGCACATATAGAATTATTTGTGGCCCTGATAATGTTGATCATCAAATATGATTTTAACATGCCTAGAGAAGCATTCAATTAGGTAGCAACTTTATTAAAAGAAACTTACTCTGCAGAAAAGGTAGTGTAAAAAACGAGTAAGTTTATTTCAAAGTTAGGGTTATAATGTTAGAATATCGATTACTGTGTTAATGGATGCATGATATATTATAAGACTGATGCAGATTGAGATGGCTTGTTGATTTTATAGTGCAGATAGATTCAACCAAAGGGGGAGAAATAATAAAATCAGAAAAATACTCCATACAAGTTTTGCAAATTTAATTTTACAGTCAGAGAAATAATAGAATAATTTAGACTTATATGGACTAATTTAATTTTACAAATTTTGCAACATTTTCAAGTTGTTCTAGAAAAGTAGCGATGGAGTCCATACATAAATAATTTGTAATTCTATTATCATTATTACCCAACAATAATTAGATGATATGCTTTTGATCCTTTAGTTGTAGCTAATATCTCATACTTAAGTTGTGCCATTGTGTAATATATTTGGTCATAAATTGATCTCTTCTTCTCTTTTTGTAAGATGAGGTCAACAATAGTGATCTTCTCCGTCAAACTACCAAATCTATTTATGAACATAACCTCGAGTTTGACAAATACTTTGAATGAATGATTTAGAAACTCTATATATTATTCAAAAGAATTCAGTTAAATTACAAATGAGCCAATAAAAAATTAGTGCATCATTCTCTCCAACATTGTATCATGTTACATTAAATTGCCATTGTCAATACAAATATTAACATTTGTCATGAAATAACCTTTAGGGTACGCCACTGAATCACACTCGGTTAGGTAAGACTAGCCCTTGCTTACCAGCTTTTTATCCTAGGCGGAGGCTATGACAGCCTTGATATTTTCATTGATAATATTTTTGAGCTGCATTACAATATTATGCTCTAAAGTATCAATATTTTGTTATTGCATAGACTGACACATCAATTAATTAATTTCATTAACAAGTCTAGGTGCATCCTGCACTCCAGAAGTCTGTAGCACTAGATTGCATGTCTCGTGGATTAATAGTAACACTACTAAAATTCTAATGTGGTGGAGCAAACGTTGGACTTATTGCAACATACTTTTGCATTATGGTATTCATCTATGTCATCATCTTATCCATCTTGATGATAAGTTGAGTTATTTCCATATCGTTGGCTATGATATGGCTTCACATTTGTGTATACATTTTAGATAATGCAACTGTGTTGATGAGCTCAGGTTCTTCTTCTCCTTATCTCTTCATTAATTATAAACACATGCCGGGTTAGACATTGGAATGCTCTACCATATATACCACCTCAACTTCCATAGCTTCCTCTTTTTCTTATGTTTTTTTTAGCCCCAATCTTTGAGCGCCATCTCCACAATATTTCTTATTTAACATGGAGACCAAAAAGTTCTACAATACAATGATTAAGGTAAATTTTGGCCTCTTTTTCTCAAGGAGGTAGTGTAGTTCGGATCCCTTGGAGGATTCTCCAAAGTGTCGACAATCATGAAGTTTGCCAATCCACGTCTTCTTTCTTAGAACTCATTATTTGTGAATCATATTTATGGTGGATCCCCAGGAGTACTGCACACCAAATGTAACACATTTTCCCTTTCTAACAAGTTCCTTTATCTTCATAAGTCTTTGTCCTATTTATTTGTATTCATTTTGGCGGCTTCTTTTGCAAGTGAATTCCCGGTATTGTGATCCACTTGCCATAGCTTGATGCTCAACACACATGTTTTGTTTGCGTTGATGTTCGACTATCACAACAGATAACATTTTCCTGACAGGCTCTTTATGAGCCCCAATCACATGGGTATTTCAAACTTTTTCTTCATTAGGCATTTTTATTTTGTCACTTTTATGACCTAATGCACTCTAGCAAATAAAGATTCACGCTTCTTCCTCTCAACTATTGCAACTACTTTTTTGGACAAAAAAAAAACCCAATAAATATACTGATAACAATTGGTGTTAGAAAGTACTTTGAGAGAAATAAAAGTATTGAAGCAATCCATTGCACAATAAAACCAAAGAAAACATTTATTTTATTCCAAGTTGAGGATGATGGATACATGAGAATAGTAAGGGGTCTATGTTTCCATTTATTCTTCTTTTAAAATTGGACAATCAAATCATTATTTGCTTGGGAGAACAATACATTTTATTTTGTTCTACTCTGAAGCATTAAGATTGCTCACCTAACCATCTTCACTTATATATTGCATTTATTTGCATCCACGATGTGTTTGCACTTCACCTTTTAATTTCAAAACAAGAATGAATACAGTGTACTTTGGCTTCCCATTATGCATGTGCCTTGAAACATTTTTCGCATAACGTGAAAATAAATCTTCTAAAATGTCAGCTCCAAAATGAGATGCTGCTAGAGGTCCTCNTTTGAGAGAAATAAAAGTATTGAAGCAATCCATTGCACAATAAAACCAAAGAAAACATTTATTTTATTCCAAATTGAGGATGATGGATACATGGGAATAGTAAGGGGTCTATGTTTCCATTTATTCTTCTTTTAAAGTTGGACAATCAAATCGTTATTTGCTTGGGAGAACAATAATTTTTATTTTGTTCTACTCTGAAGCATTAAGATTGCTCACATAACCATCTTCGCTTATATATTGCATTTATTTGCATCCACGATGTGCTTGCACTTCACCTTTTAATTTCAAAACAAGAATGAATACAGTGTACTTTGGCTTCCCATTATACATGTGCCTTGAAACATTTTTTGCATACCGTGAAAATAAATCTTCTAAAATGTGAGCTCCAAAATGAGATGCTGCTAGAGGTCCTACCACTGCTCTTATGTATTTTGCAACGTTTCTTCCACTCGAGCTTTTGTCTTCCACAAAATTTTCATATGATTCATCAAAAGGATCCCAATTTGACTCAAAAGATTGTGCTTGTTTAAGATGAAATGATCCTTCCATAGTGATGATAGATCTCACTTCTTCCATCAATGGTGCATAGATTGGTAAATTAAAGTCTTTTAGTTTATCTTCTTCCACTAGTCCCTACATTCAATAAAATAACATTATAAGGAAGCTTCTTGTGTGGTATGGTCAATATATTAAGTAGTTACTGAGATCAATACTAGATGATGGATTAATCTATAGTATATGTAAGCATATGTAGATTTTCTTAGCAGAAATAGATGTGCCTATATATATATATATATATATGGGATATTTACATACATAACAAACAGTTCTTATGTATTTACATTTATAACACCTGAAGTTTTATATTTATTATTTGTTATTACTAATGCGATGTCAAATATTTGAGTGACATTGCATATAAATATGAATGTTTCAGTGCTTGATATGTAACAATATGAGTATTCATGGACAATTTAACAACATAACATATATAGCATGTAACAAGGATAGTTATTTTCTTTACATATTGCTTACTTTTTTTTTAATAAAGTACACACTTTGTTCTCTTCGAAACATAAGAAAATAAGCAATCATTTCATAAGTATTAATTTGTATTTTGCACTAATAAAAGATAATTACACTAACATATTGTTAGTCGTGCTTGCAAATTAATAATTTTTGTTTTCATATGCATGTACATCATGAGAAGACATGACTAGTTTCAAGCTTCTTGGGTGAATAATTGAAAATATTCATTTGTAATATTTTTCAGAGAAAAATAAGAAACATACAATATAAAATGTGGACATTGTTTAACATAAATAACTTTAAAATCTCTTTATAAATTTTGGCTGTTTCATAGTAATTAAAAAAGCTAATTAAGTGACTGTTATCAATAGCACTAGAAAAGATTGAAAATATATGTATTAATATTTTTTTTCTAGTACCACTTGAGCGAACATATAAAACTAGTCGATGAAATACAATAAAATAAAAAGTTGACTAAAATATGCATGATCCAGGCTGAATGATGGAATTTGATGACTAAATCAATAATCTATCCAAATATTTTGTTGAAAGACAAATATATAATTTCCTATTTGAAGTAGCACTTTTCATTAGAATGTATGGAAATGAAACAATTCATAAATGACACCATGCAAACAAAAAGGAAAGATTATCTTAGAGAAAAAATTGATAAAATTAATATCTACCTCAGAAACCATTGCACTTAGCGCTTCAGCAAGAAGCGCCCATAAGTATATTAATTCACCTCTAGATTGAATGTCACTTCTTCCCAAAAATGATAAGATCATGGTCCCTCCAGACATGAGCTCCTTAGAACGGGATTTGAGGAAATCCGAAAAGTCTGTTTTAAATTGTTCTAAGTACAAATGCGACAAGATTGAAGAGCTTTCATTATTGATATATATGGCTGTCCTATTAAAGTGGTCAAAGGCTTCATCCTTTAGCCCTTTAGGTACCTAACATAAGCTTAAGTTAATTTGAAGAAAAGAATGCATGGATTGCAAATCATATGCATAATATTTAATGTATAATATATAACATTCCATAAGAATGTCTTAGAAGGTAAATCTTTACATGTTTACTCAAAATTTTTGCCTAGCTTGTTACAAGCTTCAGAAAAATAACATATTTTAAACTATCTTATTTGGTTACTTTTTAATATCATTCTTATTTCTGAACACTTTATGTATTCTGTAGATGTCTTCATGCCAATTTAAAATATATTGTACTTCTCATTTATTATTTGTTTATGGCTTCTCCATTCCATATATGAAGAAGATATAGACGAACCTGAGATAACCACATGAGGCTGTATGAGGAGTGGAAAAGCTGCACACTTTTTGAAGGAAATAACCTTCTATAAAACGAACCAGGGGATCCAACAACATAGAATGGTTCATACTTATCCCCTTTCTCTTCTTTAAATTTCTTCTGATATTGCACCGATAATTGGAACATAGTGTTGAAGTCATTGTCAGGAAGATCATTAAGATAAAATTGGATCTCAGGCTTTTGCCGGCTCAAGCTACAGCAATACTCATCCACAGTATTGATGATCTGAGAGAGCAGGAGTAATGTGTTGGGACCAGAGGAGCATCCCAAGTCTGCCACAACAAGCTTTTCTGGGAGAGTTTTACATATTTCTCTTACGGCTTCTTCCACTAATGGTTTCGTCATAATCACTGCCTTCTCCTATATATCAATCACCAGAAAGTATGCAACTTTAAGCACTTATAAGAAATTGAGTTTATGAAATGTAGTAGCAAATAAATCAAAGGGCATATATACTTGAAGCCTGGAGTTTTTAGCATAGCTGTTCTCTCCACTACCTCCCATCATTGAAAAGACCTGCTCCACAATCATGGTTATAATCTCCTCTAGATAGAACTCGTCTCCACAATCTGCATGGTTATGATCAAAACAGTATAACTTTAGAAAAGAATTCATGTTTTGTGTATGTTATTTATATAGAATGAGTTCACCGAATTCAGTGGAGATTTTAAGGAAAATAAAGTTTTCATGTCAAAATTTAAGCATGCCTGCAATTTAAGTTGTGGAGGCTATGAATGAAACATAAATTTTATATTGATTCATGCCAGCAAAGTAAATGATAGCAGAAATCTTCTGTTAACTATGTATTAGAGCGGAAATTTCTTGTATCTAGAGTCGAAAAGAAAAAGAAAAGACAGAAGAGAGGAACAGAAAACTATACCTGTTGTGACTTTGAGTTCCCTTCAGCAGTACCGAATTTATAGCATACATATGGGCTGATGGTTTAGGAAATATAAATTAATTTATTATTAATTTTATTTTCTAAATATATTTAAATAATTACATAAATTTGAAAATTCTTAAAGCTCGAGATAAAAAATGACCATCTCGGACGCAGTCTTTGTTTATTATTAAATCAATAGCACTCCTGTCAATTCATTTAAAAATAATTACATTCTTTTTGTACTAATTTAACATATAATTAGTTAAGCTTAATTAAAACTCAATCAAAATTAAAAAAAAAAATTAAATAAATGCGCACAATATTTTTTAATTCCTAAACTTGATTGAAAAATCAACAAATTTAAACAATATTACTCCGATATCGAAAAAGTCTATTAACATAGTATTATATCATTCTCTGTCAATTAGGGGGTGTAAATGAGCCAGAGTCGAGCTCAAGCCACCCACAACTTGAGCCTGAGTTTGATTAATTAATCGAGTTCAAGCTTGAGCTCGAGAATAATTCTGCAACTTTGAGACGACATGTTTAGTATGAAAAGTATTAAAAAAAATTACTTCAAACTAATGTTATAATGAAATGACAAATAGTATAAGCACATAAGAGATAATTAATACNTTATAGCATAGATATGGGCTGATGATTTAGAAAACATAAGTTGATTTATAATTAGATTAATTTTCTAAATATATTTAAATAATTAAATAAATTTGAAAATTCTTAAAGCTCCAGATAAAAAAATGACCAACGTCGGAGGCAGTCTTTGTTTATTTTTAAATCAATAGCGCTCCTGTGGATTCATTTAAAAATAATTACATTCTTTTTGTACTAATTTAACATATAATTAGTTAATCTTAATTAGAACTCAATCAAATTTAAAAATAAAAAAATTTTAAATAAATGTACGCAATATTTTTTAATTCGTAAACTTGATTGAAAAATCAACAAATTTAAATAATATAACTCCGATATCGAAAAAGTCGATTAACAAAGTATTATATCATTCATTCTCAATTAGGGGGTGTAAATGAGCCAGAGTTGAGCTCAAGCCACCCACGACTTGAGCCTGAGTTTGATTAATTTGATCGAGTTCAAGCTTGATTTTGAGAATAATTCTGCAACTTTGAGACGGCATGTTTAGTATGAAAAGGATAAAAAAAAAATTACTTCAAACTAGTGTTATAATGAAATGACAAATAGTATAAGCACATAGGAGATAATGAATACGAAATCACTTGATATAGAAATGTAAATATAGTTTTGTTTAAACTTTTTAAATAATATTTAAAAATTTTTGTGAATTTAAATATATTTTAANGATTGAAAAATCAACAAATTTAAATAATATAACTCCGATATCGAAAAAGTCGATTAACAAAGTATTATATCACTCATTCTCAATTAGGGGGTGTAAATGAGCCAGAGTTGAGCTCAAGCCACCCACGACTTTAGCCTGAATTTGATTAATTAATCGAGTTCAAGCTTGAGCTTGAGAATAATTCTGCAACTTTGAGACGGCATGTTTAGTATGAAAAGGATAAAAAAAAAATTATTTCAAACTAGTGTTATAATGAAATGACAAATAGTATAAGCACATAGGAGATAATTAATATGAAATCACTTGATATAGAAATGTAAATATAGTTTTGTTTAAACTTTTTTAATAATATTTAAAATTTTTTCATGAATTTAAATATATTTTAAGAATATTTTTTATTAACTAATTTTTAAGCAAGCCACTCACGAGCTAACGAGTGAGTCGGGGCTGGCTAGTGCATGGCATGTTAGCTCATCGAGCTCAGTTGGTGGGTTCCCGCTCGATGGCCCAAGGGATTTTCTTTATCACTTCAAATAACAAAAATACATACTTGGTATTGGGAGTCTTTTTTATTTTTATTTTTTATTTTATTATATATATATATATAGTGTTAGCAGAAACGGATTTTTTGAAATTAAGCAATTAAAATATTTGAAGGTGTAAAATAAAATAAATTGATAATGCATGGTATTTCATATAAAATACCATGCATTATCTATTTATTTTATTTTAAAAGCCCATAGGGACTGTTATTAATAAAGGATGAAATTACAGAAAATAAGATAAAAAGGACCAAATATATGGTCTCCTGACCCAAAGATAAAGCAAACACTAAAAAATTCNGTTATTAATAAAGGATGAAATTACAGAAAATAAGATAAAAAGGACCAAATATATGGTCTCCTGACCCAAAGACAAAACAAACACTAAAAAATTCAAAAACAAAGAGTCTAAGAGCTTATCGTTAAAATGAAATCCACTACGTAAATTTGAAAAAAGCTTTGTAACGCCTAGATGAGATGTTGGCCCCCCTCAGTTCTTGTAACCTTTAAACAGAAACCAATATCATTCTATAATAATCATGATCACACCAACATCTCCAAACAGATGANCTTATTGTTAAAATGAAATCCACTACGTAAATTTGAAAAAAGCTTTGTAACGCCTAGATGAGATGTTGGCCCTCCTTAGTTCTTGTAACCTTTAAACAGAAACCAATATCATTTTATAATAATCATGATCACACCAACATCTCCAAACAGATGTCAGTTTAAATAGAAGGATCTTGCATCAATTATTATACCATCAATTCCAGCTTTGTCACATTCCATTGTATATTAAAAAGAGTTCCATTCAATTCTTCATAGTCCCAAAACATCCAATTTGCTGTTCTACATCATACAGATCATCAAAATTATGCTCCCTTCAATCTTCAGCTCCTTACTATCCTTTCAAACTTTATACTTTGCTATGNTGTATATTAAAAAGAGTTCCATTCAATTCTTCATAGTCCCACAACATCCAATTTGCTGTTCTACTTCATACAGATCATCAAAATTATGCTCCCTTCAATCTTCAGCTCCTTACTATCCTTTAAAACTTTATACTTTGCTATATCTCCCTCAAAATCCAATTACCTGTCCAGAAAATACAATAAGCAGTAACAATGTATAATTTAAATATTTTGGTATAGATAAATATTACACTCGTCTCCACTTCCCTTATAATAAACTCTATGTAACATCCCATTCGGTTCATCAAAGTCTTCTCGAATGCAACTCAAAAGGCCCCAATTCTCTCCAAAATCGTTTTGTTAGCCTCTGAATTTAATGCCTGATATAAGGAAGGTCCATAAGATCTCCGTGAAGAAGAATTTGAGATCTCTAAGTGGATGAATACCAACTTACACGCCCAAATGAACTCTCTTAACTAAGCAAACTCCACATAATATTTATTTTTTGAGTTTCCATCNTATAAGGAAGATCCATAAGATCTCCGTGAAGAAGAATTTTGAGATCTCTAAGTGGATGAATACCAACTTACATGCCCAAATGAACTCTCTTAACTAAGCAAACTCCACATAATATTTATTTTTTGAGTTTCCATAATATGCCAAATTTTCTTTAAACATACCAAAATATTCCACACAGGCTCCCTCCTTTTTTCTATATAATCTAAAATATTAACAGAATCTGATTCTATAATAATTTTTGACCATTTAAATATTCTGACAATAGATAATGCAAGAATACATCCCACCCTTCAGCTTCAACTGAAGAAGAGACACTTATAGGAGAAGAAATAATATAAACAATGCCCCAAGTGATTTCTAAAAACACCTCCAGCACCAACCCTTATCTTAGTCCATCTCCCATCTATATTTACCTTACTCATCCACAAGAGGGAGGCTACCAACATATTAATGTCGGCCTCCAATTCCCCTTTGGGTTAGTAGAGGTAATAGATGGTGATAAACAACGCCTTGCTTTAGCCAAATAGGATAGAATTTGAGCCACCATTACTTTAANAAAATATTAACAGAATCTGATTCTATAATAATTTTTGACCATTTAAATATTCTGACAATAGATAATGCAAGAGTACATCCTACCCTTCAGCTTCAATTGAAGAAGAGACACTTATAGGAGGAGAAATAATATAAACAATGCCCCAAGTGATCTCTAAAAACACCTCCAGCACCAACCCTTATCTTAGTCCATCTCCCAGCTATATTTACCTTACTCATCCACAAGAGGGAGGCTACCAACATATTAATGTCGGCCTCCAGTTCTCCTTTGGGTTAGTAGAGGTAATAGATAGTGATAAACAACGCCTTGCTTTAGCCAAATAGGATAGAATTTGAGCCACCATTACTTTATTGGTATAAGTAGATAATTTATGTTTAAAATTGTTTCTAGCAACCTAAATAAACCATAGGACCATCAAAAGAAAACACCTAAGCTTTTTCCAAAGCTAGAATCCCATATAGAAACTATTTCTTTAAAGGAATTCCAACAACAATTTGGCATACCGAAAAGTTCCCCAAGCAAAGCCCATACTTCTCTAGCATAGAAGAAATATGAAAAAAGATGCATTACATTCTCATCTGTCATACTGCATAAATAGCATTTAGAGGTTAATCTTAAGCCTTTTAGATTAAGAATATCATCCAAAGGTAATAATTTATGAAATAGAAGACAAAGAAAAAAGGATATTGAGGGGGATAGGAATTTATCCCAAGTTTTGTTTCCCCAATTTCTTTTATCAAAATGTTGCATTCCATAATATAATATTTGAGCAATAGGCATGTTTGTTTTATTTTTCCACATAGGAGAATCTCTCTTGTTATCATTTATTAGGATTTTAGAGATTACCTTTGCCATATCCACAACAAACTGATGTAATTTTGCTATATTCCAATGACCCTAATGCAAAAAATCTGTTGCAAATAGCCTAGCATGCTTGACGGAGAGTTCAATCTTCAAAGCAAGTGACACATGCATCCGGTCTAGGAGTAGGAGGAGCAGAATGAAGATAAGAATGATTAGGTTTTTCTCTGTGTTTGATGATGTTTCCCCGACATAGGGGATGGATTTAATTTTTTTTCATTTTTGTATTGTACGAACTTTCACTTTCTTGTATTGTGAATTTTGAATACTTTAATCCATGTATATTTAAATTATTTGGAATCAATATGTGTAGGTTGGAGATTTCTTTTATGAGTTGTGTTGATAGATAAATATCATATTATGTTGATTGCGTTTGTTATGTGCACATATGTGGAAATTAATTTATTTTGTTAATTTCTTTTTTATTTTTATACAAGTTAGAGTCGGATTAGCCTTGAAAATTATGACACTAAAACCTACAATCAGCCAACGACATAAATCGTCACTAAAACAACGTAATAGCGTCAAGCGTCAGACTTGTTGGATGCAGATTAATGTCAACCCTTTTCGACGCAATAGCGTCACTACTCCATCACTGCTGGCTTGTTTGATGGTATTTTTTAGGACTGTTGTTTTCGATGCTAATGCAAATGCAAATTAAAATTCGACTTTAATGTCGATGCAAAATAAATTAGCGACTCTCATTTTAACATCAGAAAAAAAGTAATGCTATTCCGACACTAATCTGAACAAAGTCAGAAAACTACCATATTAACATCAAAATAGTTAGATGCTAAGTGGGTTTTTTTTTTCTGTAGTGGTCACGTAGGTTGTAGTGGTGAGTTGTAATGTCGTCCATATGCTGTAGAAGCTGAAGTTGAGAGCTACATGAGTTGTGTGCCTCGTAGGCTATAGTTGGTCATTTAGGCTATAGAAATGAGTTGTGATGACATCTGTGGGTCGTGGGGGTAGGAGTAGGTAGCTACATGAGCTATGGACCACGTGTGTCATAGCCTATCACGTTGGTCATAATGATGAGCTATGATGACATTCGTAGGCAGTGCAAGGGTGTTGGAGTCAAAAGCTACATGAGTTTTGAAAGATGTTGGTAATAAGTATTCATGTAGGTCGTAATGGTGAGTTAAAATAACATCTATAGGCAAAGGGGTGGGAGTCGACAGCTGCACGAAGAGAGCTTTAAGAGTACGGAGAAAATCATTATCTTTGAGGTGTATTGTATGCCATCTTTGGGAGTTGTCGTCGCACCATAAGTGGGATGAGTTGCTACTTTGCAATGTATGTCGAGGTTCCACAGTGTACATTGCAACTTCGTTAGGGAATTCACTATAAGGAGTAGGTGGTGATAGATGATGGTCAACAATGTCAAAGGCGATGACTGTTAGAGACGGCGATGACCAGAGGTATTAGAGGCGGCGACAATCAAAGTTCGTCAGAGGTGGTAGCTGTAGAATTTGGCTGGAGAGTTGTGGCGGCTGGCGTTGGCTGAAGGCGGGGACACTCGGAGTTGGTTGGAAATGGTGTTGGTGTTCGACAGCTCATCGTGGCAAGAGGTGGTGGCAGTATGAGTTAGCCAGATTCAAAGGCAGCGGTTGTTGAAGGTGAAGCTGATGGCTGTCGGAGGCGACGATAGCCAGAGGCTGCCTATCAATGGTAGAAGTTAGCGAGCTTCTTTGATCGGCGACTACATAAGTGAGATGCCATGATAGTTGGCTGCTGCTAGCATAGAAGAC
The DNA here is from genome assembly GCA_002079205.1 of Phalaenopsis hybrid cultivar. Taxonomy (NCBI): domain Eukaryota; kingdom Viridiplantae; phylum Streptophyta; class Magnoliopsida; order Asparagales; family Orchidaceae; genus Phalaenopsis; species Phalaenopsis hybrid cultivar. Next base: position 244,380 of record JXCR01070792.1, on the reverse strand, counting down.
CAATGATGGGCAGAGATGATTGGAAGCGGTAGCAGTAGCCAAAGTTGGTCGGATCTGTGGTGCAAGATACTGGCCTGCAACAACCTGTTTTGTAAGCTTTGGTTTTTGTCTTGCCCAGGGTGTAGACCCCCTTCTCATGAGAGGAGTAGGGCTCTATTTATAGTTTTAGTTTGCAAATAAAAAATAAATACATACCACTCTTTATCAGACATCTGAGAGAAATCTTCTTGATCAGACTACATTAGATGGACGTTTTAGTGTCTTAATGATATCAGAATTGAGCAATCTTAGGCTTGTTTGATTTGTATTGTCCAGAGTCTTAATTTTATTATGTGCATGACATATTCAGAGTCTGTTTGGCTTTCCAATTATGCCTAGAAATCTTTTCAAATTGGTTTAATTGTTTGATATGGGCTTGCTTTGGCTCGGATTCGACCGATTTTGGTATCGTTGGGTCTGTCTCGTCGATCCGATCAATTTTACTATAAGTTTGATGTGATAAAAGTTATGGATGACTTTTAATTAAGATTTAATATTTATTTCTCAAAATTTATCTAAATATTTGTGTCATGCCTCGAGATTCATGTTGGATGTTGAAGATTATGGTGTATCAATTGCCCTCTATTTTCAGGCTAGACCAGCTTCATCGTCCAAAAATATCCAAATCCAAATCACTTTATATTTTCATGATATATATAATGAAGTCAAAATATATACCTTTACCAAAAAATGGGAATTTATATCATTTTATATCAACGTAGATTTTTTCACCTGCTCACGAAAGTGACATTATGAAAACAGAATAATTTCTATCATACTTGTTACCATGAAATTAGAATATATATATATATATATATATATATATATATATATAT
>JXCR01070792.1:214919-243424 GCA_002079205.1 Phalaenopsis hybrid cultivar | reverse complement strand
ATATATATATATGGAATGAAATAAATATGTATATATACTTCAAGAGCTAATTTGGAAAGCAATTAAAGCCTATTTAACTTATAATAATCTTGGAAGAAAATAAGAGGAATTATTTCCTCACTAATCTTATTAAAAAAAAATTAGATTCCTCTAAATATATATATTTTTCTTATTTCCCTTCTTTCTCCAACCTATAAATAGACCAAGCAGAGGATAAAAGAGATGGGGTCCCTAACCCTACTAGGCATGACACCCATGATGTTCTTTTACGATCTTCTTTTGTGTTGCTATGAAGAAGAAAGAAGTTGTTCTAAATGTTTTCCCCGACCCTACTCAGCAAGACAACCAGGATCTTCTTTCATGATTTGCTTTCACACTGATGTGAAGAAGCAAAAAATTCATCCTAAAAGTTGCCCTGACCTTGCCTAGCAAAACCTCCAAGATCTTTTTTCACTTTCCTCTGTTGCAATGCTGCGAAGAGAAAAGTTGTCTCTGATCTTGCCTAGTAGGATAACTACAATTTTTTTCATGCTATGGAGAATAAAGTTGTGTCCTCGACCTTGCCTAAGAGAAAGTCCAATATCTTCTTTTACGTTGATGACACACTTTTCGAGGAATCTTGCTCTCTAAGAATTAATGAAACCATTATAATTTTAAGTATATGATGTCGACATCATTTGAAAACAGGTTGACTTTTTACACCCTTTGTACCAGTGTGTTGGTCTTTATAGTTTTTTCATTGCCTGATGTGGTATTTGTACACAATGATAATGTGTTTGTTTGTGCATGTTTATCTTTATTGATGCAATAAAAATTATGATGTTGCTTATGAGCATGTTTTTGCTTTTCTTTATGAGTTGTTGTTGCCCCTCTTCTGGGATGCTTTTGGCCATCCCCCCCCCAACCCCACAATTGGTGTGCTGTTGAGAAAGTTTGACCTTTTTCTAGGTTGCTTAGCTATAGCGCGCCTGCTCGATGACATGAACTTCTCATGCAAGAAGTTAATTGTAATCCATGAAGGATGTAAGGCCAGTTTAAGGCTGCATAGTCGGAGATGCTCAACAACATTAATTTATTTTTGAACACAGTCGAATGAAGAGTCCACCAAGGATATGAATCCCATCCTAAGTCGTATAACCAGAAATATACTACACACCTCAATTTATGTTGGAGCAGAATTGAAAATAAATTCCATTACGGATTTAAGACCCATCCTAGGTTGTTTAACAAAAACACCTTCTCAACGGTGTTAACTTGTGATGAACAAAGCCATATGAAATCTACTAAGGAAAGTTGGCCTATTTGAGGTTACTTATTGAAACTTCTACTTGACAATTGTAACTTGTNTGCTCAACAACATTAATTTATTTTTGAACACAGTCGAATGAAGAGTCCACCAAGGATATGAATCCCATCCTAGGTCGTATAACCAGAAATATACTACACACCTCAATTTATGTTGGAGCAGAATTGAAAATAAAATCCATTACGGATTTAAGACCCATCCTAGGTTGTATAACAAAAACACCTTCTCAACGGTGTTAACCTGTGATGAACAAAGCCATATGAAATCTACCAAGGAAAGTTGGCCTATTTGAGGTTACTTATTGAAACTTCTACTTGACAATCGTAACTTGTGATTAAAGTGGTCAAAAGATATCCACCAAGATTTTTGAATTATCCAAGGTTGTTAGTCAAAGCTTCTCTTGACGAATGTAGCCTCTGATGAAAGAGGTCNCTGCTCGATGACATGAACTTCTCATGCAAGAAGTTAATTGTAATCCATGAAGGATGTAAGGCCAGTTTAAGGATGCATAATTGGAGATACTCAACAAAATTAATTTATTTTTTGAACATAGTCGATTGAAGAGTCCACTAAGGATATGAATCCCATCCTAGGTCGTATAACCAGAAATGTACGACACACCTTAATTTATGTTGGAACAGAATTGAAAATAAAATTCTTTACGGATTTAAGACCCATCCTAGGTTGTATAACAAAAACACCTTCCCAACGGTGTTAACCTGTGATGAACGAAGCCATATGAAATATACTAAGGACAGTTGACCTACTTGAGGTTACTTATTGAAGCTTCTACTTGACGATCGTAATTTGTTATTAAAGTGGTCAAAAGATATCCACCAATATTTTTGAATTATCCAAGGTTGTTAGTCAATGCTTCTATTGACGAATGTGGCCTCTGATGAAAGAGGTCGAATTGAGTTTCTCTGAGATTGATTAAGCCAAGAATGAGATGTTAGAGATGTTTTGTGTTTCTCAAGACTAGGGCGTAAGACAAAATGAGCCATATTTATTCTTAGAAATATATGAACAATTATACTTATACATGTTGTTTGGAAACCTTCTAATTGCTACTTTTAAATTTGGTGTCCCTCAACGAGGGTATTTTCGTACAAGCTTGTAAAGCAACCCATGTGATAAAACTTAAAGAGATCGTCTTCCTAATATTGTTTAGGAAGAACCCCAACATGGAAATGGATACTGAGAAAGCATTACTTGCGAAGTTAATTACAAAATTTGGAATCAATTTTCAAAGACTTGTTGTCTAAATAAAATTTGAGATGACTACCTCGCCACAGTTGTGCCTAAGACATTAAAGTGAACAACCTTTCGAATATAGTGAAGGTTGTTTCTCAACCTGGAAGAATTTTTAATAGACTCTGCATCTGAATAAGAGATGAAAAGACTACTCTGCTACAGTTGTGCCTGGGACGCTGACGTAAATGACTTTTCAAGATTATGGTGAAGGTCACCTCTCATATTAAGGAATGCTTTAGAAATGATCTTTAAGAGGTGCAAAGAAAGTTTCTTCACCCGTTGATGATGTATATCATGGGAGATGAAGTTGGAGCTCAGCATCTTAAACTTGAAGATAGTGTCGAATAAGACTTCATTTCCCACAGATGGTACCAAACTAATATGTGCTAAAAGGCCTGCGGTGCCATATACAAATTTCCAACATTTGATACGAATCTCGAGATACGACACAAATCTAGAGATAATTTTTTAGAAGAAATGTTCAATCTTTAATTAAAACTCATCTGTAACTTCTACTTCAGCGAACTTACAATCAAACTGGTCGGCTCAACGAGATTGACCAACAATACCAAAATTGTTCCATCCGAGTCAAATCAAGCACACCTCAAGCTGCTAAACCACTTTTAGAAGTTTTTCAGGTATAAATGGAAGGTAAAATGGACTCTGAATCTTTGGTGCTTATATTCAAAATGAGAGTCTCAATAAGATGAATCCATTGAGACTAAGATCACTTAATTCCGTCATCATTTAGCCAAAAAAAATTTCATCAAATGATGTACAATCAAAAGGATCTCTCTGGGTCATCCGATCAAGAGTGGTTTAGATTCTCTTCTTATTTTCAACCTGGACTCTATAAATAGTGCTTTGTCCCCTTCATGAGAGAGGGACTAGAACTTGAGCAAGTGGGAGACCAGAGCCTAGAGGAGGAGATGGAGTTTAGAATATTACACTGATGATCCAGAGTGTACCTCGTGCTCCTGCCGTTGTCAACCACCATCAACCTCTTGCTCCTACAACCGCAAACTAATGCCGACTACCATTTTCCTCCTGCACCCGCAAACACCAACCTCCTTCGACCATCGACCACCATTGGCCTTTCACTTCTTCAACCATCGACAAACTTCGACCACGATTGCCTTCAGCCAACTCTGATCGATGCTGCCTCTAGCTAACTTCAGTCATTGCTGCCTCCATCTCCAGCCACCATCATCGCCTCTGACACCTCTGACCATTGTCGCCTCTAGCACCTTCAGCCGCTGCCTCTGGCCAACTTTGACGACCACTTTCCATTCATCATAGACCATGATTGGCTGTCACCTGTTGCTTGCAGGAAAGTCCCTTGTCAAGTCACATGTGTGTTGTAGAATCCTAGCGTACGTTGTGAAATAGTGGAGCACCTCAGAAATAATGTAACAATGCACCCCGGATACGGTGTAATAACACCTTGCAAAAGCAATGTAACAATGTACCCAAGGTTTGGTGCAACGACACACTTTAAGGACGCTCTAACAACACACTTTAGATATGATGCAATGACACTTCCCCAAAAGTATGTAAAAATGCACCCCAAGGACGGTGACTTTCTCTGGACTCCCAAACCTACCCCCTTACAGCTCTCGACTCTGACCCCCCAACTTATGGACGTCGTCACTACTCATCACTATAACACACATGACCAATTATGACCAACATGGTTTATAGATCGTGCAGCTCCTAACTCTGGCCCATGCAACCTACATACATCATTATAACTCAATGATATGATTTACGTGACCAATGACCTATGTGGTCCACAGTTCATGCAACTCCCAACTTTATCCCATACGGTCTACCAATGTCAACACAGTTCACCTCTATGACCTATGTAACCAAATAAGGTCTATGTGGTTCATAGCTTGTGTAACTTTTGACTTTGACCCTACATCAACGAACGTCAGTACAGCTTACAACTACTGCCTACGTTGTTCATAGCTCTTACGACTTCTGACTCTGGCCCCTGTGGCCTACGAACGTCATCACAGCTCATCACTATTTCCTACATGACCAAATTAGCCTACATGGTTCATAGCTTGTGCAACTCCCGACTCTGTCCCGTGCAACCTACGGATGCTATCACAGCTCACCGCTATAACTTACGTGAACAACAAAGACCTATGTGGTCCGCAACTTGTGCAACTTCTGAGTCTAGCCTCTACGACCTACGGACGTCATCATAACTTGCCAATATGACCTGCATGAACAACTAAGTCTTACGTGATTCATAGCTCGTGCATCTCTCGACTTTACCCATGTGCTCTACGGACGTAAACACCGCTCATCACTACGTCCTAAGTCACCAACTAAGACCTACATGGTTCATTGTTTTACAGCTCTTGATTATGACCCGTATTATCTACGAACATCAGCACAACTCACAACTACGACATACTTGACCAACTACGACTTACTTGGTTCACAGATCATATAGATTCATACTACAGTCCCTGCGACATACAAATATCATAAAAAATTACCAATATGGCTCACGTGACCAACTACGACCTACGTGTTTGACAACTCTTACAGCTCCCAACTCTGGTCCCCATGACCTACATATATCATCACTTCTCACCATTATAACCTATGTGACCAATTATAGCATATGTGGTCCATAGCTTGTGCAACTCTCAACTCTGGTCAATGGCCTACAAACATCATCACAACTCATCACTACGGCCTACAAGACCAACTACGACCTACGTGACCAACTACAACCTACATGGCTCATAGCTCTTGCAATTTCCCACTGCTTTTTTTATGACCAATGGACACTCTTGAGGTAACCATCTATGGCCTAGACAACCAATTACTATCATGACATTCAACTACAACCTATATAACATGCCAACGCTACAGTCTCCGTCCACATTCTTCACGGTCGATTACTAACTCTATAGCAATCAACGATTGTCTTTGCGGCCTGCTATCACCGATAAAAATATTCATTACGGTCAGACTACAGGTATTATTGATGAACTATGATTATACACTTATAAGGATCAAATTTATAACTCAATCTTCCCTAATTCAGAAAAAAATAAACTTGTGTACTCATCATTTATAGTGGACTATTTCAACTGGCCTAGATCCCGTGATTTTTTTTTCTTTTCAGGGTTTCCCACGAGCTGTCTCATTCTGCTTCTCTTAAATTATTTGAGTGTGAACTGAATTATCGTTTAACGCTACGACGCTAAATAATCAATGTTGCTGTGAACCATCTGGCATGCATAAAAAAAATTTAATTATTATTTATTAATTATTCTATTTTACTATATCAATATTGTTGTAATCTATTAAACATAAAAAAAATTATTATATTACTAGAAATAAGAATGTCATGAAAATATTTTAAAAATCACTCATGTTTATTTAAATAATCGAACTCAAACAATTTATAAATAATCAGTAAGCATAGAATCAATATTTGATTGATCAAATTCAAATACAGCTTGATTAAAATCTATTTAAAAAAAAATTAATAAATAACTCCGAACAAAAATTTTAAACTGGAATCAATCTAGAGACATTTTGCATGTAGTCTACAGCATTCACACATCAACACCACGTTAGAGCCACTTATACGGTTAAATCCCCATTCGTCGTCACCCTTTTGACGTATTAGGGATGACGCCAGATCGAGTTGTACGAGACTTCTAATATGTACTTTCACGTTCGGGCTCGCGTGTTCCCGTCCAATTAGAATTGACAGTGCTCTTAGCGGAGATGTTGCGGATGTAATAAGTCATCTGAGTTTCAATCGCGTATTTTAGTTTTGAACTATCTTTTCCCAACAAAGGGGAGCAGAGTTGACAGGATCCAACTCAATAAATGAGCAACAAGAGGTTCTGCCAAGGCACATGCTAATATCTTTAAAGATACTTTAACTCTATCATTCATATTTGAGATCCGAAGTAAGAGGATTTAAATTTTATTTTATTAAAGTTTATAAATAAAAAAATATTTAAATGCAAAAAGTTATATAAATAAGAATGTCATGTAATTTCTTAAGTCTTAATATGTTGAAAATGTTATGTACAATCTTGTTACTATCATACTATTAAGTAATTTTTTTTTTCAAAATGTATAAGTAATTAATCATTGATTCAAGCATCTCACATACGATTACTTAAGCGATTGTTTATAATCTTCTAGGAAAAGAAAACTCATTCAATAGTTGTTATAGCAATTGATAATATATATCAATGAAAACTATCTTCTTTTTTTTGTCTGTAACAAGTTTATCCAAGCTCTGTGTTCTATTTCAATTTAAAATAAGAATCTTTAAATTTCATGTAGTTGACAAAATTACATGAGACCAGTGTTGTGAAAAAACAACGGCAAGAAAGCGAAAAACAGATCTAGAAAAATTACACCAAAAAAAGGCGACACATGATTTACGTGGTTCGGCAAATTGCCTACGTCCACGGAGCTGCAGAGGATTTTATTAGCTTTGAGGATTACACCGTCGACCACGTTGACTTACAAGAAAGAATTCTCTCTCTCTCTCTCTTTGCTCACCTTCTCTCTCTTAAACCAAGAGTCACACCAAGAAGAAGAAAGACAAGTTTTAAAGAAAAGCTTCCTTGTGATTCCTTTATTTCAATCTCACGACAAAGTATAATCCAATGAGAGAAAGCTGTTTGGAGAGTAGTACACATCCCTGTAATCGTGAGCCCCTTTTAAAGTTTCACAGTATCCAACTTGTTTTGGTAACCCTTAATTTCGTGATTCCATGAAATCATGCTTTAATGACCTATATAAAGCCCATAAAGACAAGCTATCAAATTTATTGTCTTTTTTTCTCTATAGCAACAGGAGGGGCGGGAGATTAATCTGGTAAAGCTTAATTAATTAATTAAGCTTTCCTTAATTCTTCCTATCAATTGAATGCAACTGCTTTAAATAAAAAATTGAGAATCATCAAGCTATGGCTGAGAATAAAATACATAAGGAAATGAATTAAGAGCATATAAATTAAAATCAATTTATCAAAGAATCTGTCGTAATAGGAAGTGGACCGGGTCTCCACCTTCCTCAACAATTCTCCAACTTGGAGACTGGGACACTAACTGCACCATCCATTGGCTGCACTGCCCTTTTCCTCAAACGTGATATCATCCACCTCTGTAACTCAAAACCCCTTTCTTCAAGCTAGAAGACCAACTGAAGTCGAACACAACTTCAGTTTCTCAAGTGTGACGCCCTTGGTCAACATATCAACATGATTCTTGCTTCCACAAATTTTCTCAAGTAGTAACTGTTCGTCATCTAATAATGATCGAATAAAGTGATACCTGATCTGAATGTGCTTGGTCCTGAATTGAAATGCTGGATTTCTAGCTAGGAATATGTCACTCTGGTTATCACTGTAGAGAGTGTCTTTCTGAACCTCCTTACCCAATTCCTCCAAGAAACTCTGCAGCCATATCATAACCTTAGCAGCCTCTAACACTACAACATACTCAGCCTCTGTAGTGGACAAAGAAATTGTCTTCTGTAGATTATAGCCCCATGACACTCCAGTACCGCCAAGAGTATAAACATAACCTATATTACTCTTCCTATTGTCAATGTCTCCAGCTAAATCTGCATCAACATAACCCTGTACCTCTAGGCTCTTTCCTGAGAAACACAAACAGGTTTCTGAAGAGACTTTTAGATATCTCAAAATCCACTTCACAGCTTCCCAATGTTCCTTCCCTAGATTACTCATGTATCTGCCCACAACTGCCACTGCATGGGCAATATCCGGTCTGGTACATACCATAACATACATAAGTGAACCAATAGCTGAAGCGTAAGGAACCTTACTCATGTAATCTTGTTCCTCCTCTGACTTGGGTGATTGATTTTTGTTGAGTCTGAAGTGACTGCCTAAAGGTGTGCCAACTGGCTTGGCCTTATTCATATTGAACATGCTAAGCACCTTTTTCACATATTCAGCTTTTGAAAGTCTCAAAGTGCCTTTGAATCAATCTCTAATAATCCTCATGCCAAGGATTTTTTTTGCCGCTCCCAAATCCTTCATTGCAAAGTGCTAGACATCTGCTTCTTCAGATTATTGATCTCATAAATGCTGGCCCCTGCCATAAGCATATCAACCACATACAACAACATGATGATATAAGAATGGTCAAAGTACCTGACATAACAACAGTGATCTGTCTGGCATCTGCTGTATCCGACATTTTGCATGAAATTATCAAACTTCTTGTGTCATTGTCTAGGAGCTTGCTTCAAACCATACAAGCTCTTCTTCAATCTACAAACTGATTCTTCTTTTCCTTGTACCACGAACCCTTCAGACTGGTGCATATAGATGTCTTCTTCAAGGTCTCCATGAAGAAAAGTTGTCTTCACATCTAATTGCTCCAGGAATAGATCTTCGGTAGCAACCATAGCTAGGACCATCCTGATGGTTGTGAGTTTTACCACAGAAGAAAAGATCTCAGAGAATCGATGTCTTGCTTCTATTGAAAGGCTTTTGCAACAAGTCTAGCCTTCTACCTTTTACTGTCATCGGGCTCATTCTTTACCCGGTACACCCACTTGTTGTGCAATACCTTCTTCCCTGTGGAAGTTCTGTTAGATCCCATGTCTGATTTCTCTGCAGGGAATCCATCTCCTCCTTCATGGCCAGCTCCCACTTGCTAGAATTTTCATCTGCTAAGGTTTCTTCATAGCTTTGTGGTTCTTCATTATCTGTCAGCAATATGTAATTTAAAGTTGGTGAGTAACTCTGTTGCGAATGCTTGCTTCTGATTGACCTCCGAACTGCGACTGGAGTAGTGACTGACTCTGGGTCTGTCTGCGGAATAATAGGAATGGGTGCCCCAGACCCATTATCCTCCTCATTCACATCTTCGTCCTGCTCTGTGTCCTCTGGTAGATCGTTGAACTCCACGAACTCTGACTCCGGAGGAGCTACTCCAGAATTTGTATTGGCATTGTCCTTGTACATCATCTTTTCATTGAAAATCACATTTCTGCTTCTGATAATCTTCCGATCCTGATCTTCCCAGAAACGATAACCAAATGTTTTGTCTCCATAACCAATGAAATAACATTTTTTTGACTTAGCATCAAGTTTGCTACGTACATCAGGATTGATTAGCACATAAGAAAGACAACTAAAAGTTTTAAGATGAGAAAATTTGACCTCTTTGCCGCTTCAGACTTCCTCAGGTAATTTACAGTTTAATGGGACATATGGCCCTCTGTTGATTAGGTAAACTGCAGTGCTGACCACATCTCCCCAAAATGTTGGTGGTAGTCCTGTGTGCAATCTCGTGCTCCTAACACGCTCATTGATGGTCCTGTTCATGCATTCTGCAACTTCATTTTGTTGTGGTGTCCCCGGAATGGTCTTCTCCATTTTGATACCTTGAGCTGCACAGTACTCTTTGAATCCACCATCAATGTACTCACCACCATTGTCAGATCTTAAACATTTCAGTTGTAGATCTGTCTCTGTTTCCACCGTGGCCTTCCAAGTTTTAAACACAGAAAATACATCAGATTTATGCTTCAGAAAGTAAATCCATACCTTTCTGCTGTGGTCATCTATGAATGTGACGTAATAGTGAGAGCCTCCAAGAGATGCCACTAGGGAAGGCCCCCACACATCGGTGTGTACCAGTTCTAGTTTTTTTGTCTTTGGCACCCTGCCAGCTTTCAGGAAACTGACCTTCTTCTGCTTCCCCATAATGCAACTTTCACACATGCCGAAATCAACGGACTTCAGTTCTGGTAACTTGCCTCTGGACTGAAGCTCTTTCATACCTCTCTGACTCATGTGTCCAAGTCTGCAATGTCACATGTCTGCTGTGCTCTCTGCAACTGTGGTATCAACATTGTTAATTAGACCAATTGTCATATATAGCGTACCCGTCTTCTTACCCCGAGCCAGTACCAGTGCTCCTTTAGTAACCTTCCAGATGTTATGAGAGAACACTACTGAATGGACTCCCTCATCAAGCTGCCCAAAAGATACGAGGTTCTTTTTCAGTTCAGGAATGTGTCTAACCTTTTGCAGGATCCATTTGTTTCTATTAGGGAGTGCAATTTCAACATCTCCCATCCCCACCATGTTCAAAGTTGCTCCATCAGCCAAGTACACTTTCCTAAAGTCACCAGAAACATAATTTCTCATTAACTCCCGGTGAGAAGATGTGTGAAAAGAAGCCCCCGAGTCCAGTATCCAATCATCAACAGAGATTTTTTATGCTTAGAGAGCTAATTTATTGGAAGCGTGTAACATGAACCTAAACACTGAATAACAAATTGCGACAATTTTACAACTTACTGAACACTTCACAATAACATTTATGGGATGGTTGCACTGCACATATAGAGTTATTTGTGGCCCTCATAATGTTGATCATCAAATCTGATTTTAACATGCCCAGAGAAATATTCAATTAGGTAGCAACTTTATTTAAAGAGACTTACTATGCAGGAAAGTTAGTGTACAAAACTAGTAAGTTTGTTCAAAGTTAGGGTTAGCAACTTTATTTAAAGAGACTTACTATGCAGGAAAGTTAGTGTACAAAACGAGTAAGTTTGTTCAAAGTTAGGGTTATAATGTTAGAATATCGATTACTGTGTTAATGGGTGCATGATATATTATAAGACCGATGCAGTTGAGATGACTTGCTGATTTTTTAGTGCGGATAGATTCAACCAAAGGGGGAGAAATAATAAAATCAGAAAAAATACTCCATACAAGTGTCTCTTTTATGTTTTGGCCATACCTCATCTTCAGAGATTCTTTCCATACGTACAACCCAACATATGACTTGGCACAGTATGGAATCTGTTGATTCTAACTATATATGTTACGACCATAATACAACTACTATTGATGAACTATGATTGAACACTGACAATAATAAATTTTGTAACTCAATCTTCCCTAATTCAAGAAAAGAGCAAACTCGTGTACTTATCATTCATAGCGAATTATTTTAACTGGGTTAGCCCCTATGATTTCTATTCCTTTTCGAGGGTTTTACACAAAAAATTGAGCTTTCTCCTCTTGTTTCTCTTAAATTATATGAGTGTGAATAGGATTTCTGTTTAACCTTAAGACGCTAAATAAACATTGTCGTTGTAAACCTTCCGGCATGCATAAAAAATATTTTAATTATTATTTATTACTTATTATATTTTACTATATCAATATTTTTATAGTCTACTAAACATAAAAAAAAAATTATTATATTACCAGAAATAAGAATGTGATGAAATATTTTAAAAATCACTCATGTTTACTTAAATTATTCGAACTCAAATAAATCATAAATAATCAGTAAGCATAGAATCAATATTTGATTGATCAAATTCAACAGCAGCTTGATTAAATTCTATTTAAAAATAAATAAATAAATAACTTCGAACAAAAATTTTAAATTCGAATCAGTCCAGAAACATTTTGCATGTAGTCTACAGCATTCACACATCGACACAACGTGAGAGCCGCTTGTAGTTATATCCCCATCCGTCTGCATCTCCGTCTCCGTCTCCGTCTCCGTCTCGGAAGTAATAGGTTTGACGCCAGATCGAGTGGGGCGAGACTTCCAATTTGTGCTTTCATGTTCGTGCTTGCGTATTCCTGTCCAATTAGAATTGACAGAGCTGTTATCGCAGATTTTGAGGATATAATATGCCATCTGAGTTTTAATTTTGAATTGACAGAATCCATCTCAGTAAATTGAAAAATTATTACATACGGACACTGCATGCAGTATCCGATCTATACCGTAGATCATGATAATCTACGGTGATGATGTATTTCGGTGGACCCCACTTAAATTTTTTTTTTTCAAAAAAAAATTTGATTGCATCCTCAGTGCAGACATGCAATGCCCATATACAATAATTTTTTCAGTATAAATGACCCGAAGACAAGTTCTACCGAGACACATGTTAATAATTTTAAACTTTATCATTCATATTTGAGATCCGAGGATTTAAATTTTATTTTATTAAAGTTTATAAATATAAAAATATTTAAATGCAAAAAGTTATATAAATAAGAATGTCATGTAATTTCTCAAGTCTTAATATGTTGAAAACGTTATGTACAATCTTGTTACTATCATACTATTAAGTAATTTTTTTCTTCAAAATGTATAAGTAATTAATCATTGATTCAAGTATCTCACACTAGGAAAAGAAAACCCATTCAATAGTTGTTATAGCAATTGATAATATATATCAATGAAAATTATTATTATTATTTTTTTTTTGCTCTAATAAGTTTATCTAAGCTCTGTGTTCTATTTCAATTTAAAATAAGAATCATTGAATTTCATGTACTGGACAAAATTACATGAGACCAGGAGGAACATTTTATTTTATACATGTTTTTGTTAATTATTGGTCCTGGATTTAATTCTTAAATCAGCATAATCTCATTTGATAGTTTTTCTTCTTCTTTTTTTTCAAATATTGAATTTGCATTTAACATCTGTTGCGGTAACTTTTAGGTGTGTGATAAAAGTTAAGCCAATCGTTATAAAATAAATTCAACTTGACAAAAGCTAAGAAATGATGGTTATGATATGTGTGTGTGCGACGCCACACACGTGTATTTTATACGAAATAATTTTCAAAATTTTTAAGAAACATAACACAAATCTAATTTTAACATTTCCTCAAACATTATTTATTATATATTAATCAGATCGTGTTAAATTCATAATACTGCAATTTTTTTCTTTATTTAAGAAAATAGTTATTTTTATTACATAAGTCAATCTATGATAATAATTGTTATTCTAATTTTATATGTTTAATTATTTTAGGTCATTACCATATAGGGTCCCTTGTTGTTTGTCGGCTCATATAATTCTCGGGAGACTTGAGAGGAAGAAGATGAAGATGATAGAGATGATGATCCAGATCATGAATTAAATCGTCCATGAAAATTGATAAAGTTGCTTCAGATCCTTTTAAAGGTAGGAAAGCACATCTCTTTATATGCCCAATAGATTATTCTCCACCATTATTGGACCACATAGAGAGATAAAAATATTAAATCATAAAACAAGCAATACAAAGTTTGTTCGTGACATCACAATAAAAAGATTGTGACATGTGTGTCAAACGGCTCATAAATAGATATATATCTACCCTTTAAGGATAGCCCTCTCCTCCGTAGTTTGTTGATCTCAGGAGATTTTTGTTAAGAGACACTATAGGAGTTGATAGAACTAGCGTGTGATATTTGTGTCGGATACTTTCAATGCAACTTTTAGCTTTGGATTTGCGGCTGCTAAGCGGCGAAAAATAATTTATGATATTTGCATTGGAATTAAATTTATGGTGGACAATTCATCAGTATAAGTGTTCCGCAAATGATGAAACTTTTTTTTTGGATTTTCTACAAATTTTGAGTCAACATCGCATTGAAAAAAACGTCGCAAATACTTTACTTCTTAGAGTCGAAAAAAGTTGACACAAATCCGATGCACGCTCGACTAAATTTTATTTCTCTCTGATTGTCTCCCCCTTTCGCTCGTCTCCCCCTATGCATGAAAGCCTCTCGCGTGACTCCTTTTCTCCCCTTCCCTCTCCCCTTTCCTTCTTCCTCACGAGTTCGCTGAAATCCATCGCCTTCCCGAAGGAATCTTCACAATACAGTCGCCATTAGAGCTAGCTGAGAAGGTAACGTAGGCATGTCTTACAGAGACCACCAAAACCCCAGTAATTCTCATCTTTTTGCTCCACTCAAACTAGAATACATTGAGGAAAGTATGTATCCTACTTTAACTATGTATATAGCTAATTTAGGGTAACTCAAGGATTGGCTTTAAGTTGAAGTTTTTTTTTTTCTTTTTAATTACTTTAGTTATGGACGTTCTTACTGGACATTTACAAGAGAATGTACCTTGGTGTATGTTTTTTGTTGATGATATCATTCTTGTGGATACACTAGAGAGAGCTTGGGAAATTCGCAATTGCCATCACCCTCAACCCGATCTTCCACACTCATACCAAGAATATAGAAATCAACTATCACTTTCTACGAGATCAAATCTTCTCCAGTGAAATTCAGATCTCTCATATTTGCTCCCAAGAACAAGTGGGAGACATTTTCACTAAAAGTCACACTTCCACTCAGTTTATTCAACTTCGGAGCAATCTCACAATCTGCCCACCAAATTGTAAGTTTAAGGGGGCATAATAGATCCATTTCATTTCCCCTGCCACAGGACACCATTCCACTTCCGTTGTAGCAACCTGCAGGACAGAAGCCGGGTCTCCACAACTCTCCACTTTCACTAATACCAATAATAAATCCCCATTCCAACCTTTCAAATGCAATCACCAACATAC
The DNA here is from genome assembly GCA_002079205.1 of Phalaenopsis hybrid cultivar. Classification (NCBI taxonomy): domain Eukaryota; kingdom Viridiplantae; phylum Streptophyta; class Magnoliopsida; order Asparagales; family Orchidaceae; genus Phalaenopsis; species Phalaenopsis hybrid cultivar. The sequence goes on along the minus strand of JXCR01070792.1, from coordinate 228,483 downwards.
ATGCATGACAAACACACATCACGTCCAATAAACAATCACCAAAATCTATCCCATGCATATTCATTTGATATGCATTTTTTCACAAAGGATATAAATGTTACAACTCTAATACAAGTTAGACCAACATATATCGCCATATATCACCATGTTCGATTCTTAACTTAGCTTTTCCATGCCAAAACTCTTATATCCTGCAGAAAATCTCAACCGGACAGTCACAACTGTCCACCTCTTATCATCGCTAGAGTCTCAACTCCACCAACCCAAAACTAACCCAACACCCACACCATGTAAATCCCAACCCACCAATCCACCACAACTTGTCAGAACATCAACAACCCTCCACTCACCCACCCATTTTAGCTTCATCTACATCAAACCTCAACCCAGAAATAAAAAGGATTACTCACTCTCAACATCCCACGCTAACACGCCTCAAGACAGAACAACTGAAATTGAAACAAATTTTTTACCATAACCATAATATCAAACATTCCACACCATACCCAATCTGCCCAATTTGCTAATCTACTGTAGAAAAAGATCTAAATTGGTGATCTGCATGTCAAAAGAATTTCAGGCACTTCTCTCACAAACGAACTTGGGTTCTGATTCCTCCTTTCCCCTATCAAAACCATCATGGACAACAAAAGAGCAAACGACACAAAGCTCAATTTCGACAGCATAGTTGCACGTTACAAAACACACATAGTAGCTAAAGGCTGCAAGTAACACAAGGCATACATAAAGATTAAGCCCCATTCCTAAAAAGCCCACAATTCGAACCCGCTTGGTAATAACAACCATTCACAACCGGTTAATAACATAGTTCAATGTTTCCAACGCATTCCTTCAGGGCTAACTCAATGAAAGACTGTATATCTCCTGACCTGAAGGCTTGGACTCGAACAATCTTCATGTCAATGATAAACCACATCCTCCTCAGAGCATCAACAGCTTGGATTCAACTTCAGTGCAGAAGATCTCTCCCTCATGACATACATCCATCCTTAAATTGAAATATATGAGCTCATCTGTGTGGACACATTCTCCTGACCAGCAATGAACATGCATCCATGGCCACTCTTGTTCACAAACAACAGACATTTCAAAATAAACATCTTGAATCCATCATCACATTCCTCAGCATTCAAATTCCCTCTCAGGCTGGAATAGGGTCTTATAAACCCATCCAAAACCACGCCTCCACCAAAAACCTGCAAGAATATAACAATCAACTATTTTGTCACCTCGTTGGTTCTTTCAATACCAAACCATCACTCATCTGAATATTGCATACACTATAAACAAACTTTGTCAACATCTTCATCACCTTCTCAATTTCCACTTCACTTAACTCAAGCACCTTCTCTGATATATCAAAAGCACCATCACAATAGACCTACAAATACATCATGATGACCTCACATTCTATTCCAACTCTAAATGGTTTGGAGATCAAACTGACCACAAGTACATTACAAGTCACTATGCATTGCTAAGTCATACCTTAACATAGTGGTATGTCAAAAAACAACAAACTACAACAACATGCTCATCTACCGAAGCCGAGTATGATACTACAACAACCACTTACATTATATGGTTTCATCAACTTCTTCAAGAATTCTGAGTTAACCTCCCCTCTTTAGACCCCTCTATTGTGACAATATATCAGCCCTCCAACTGGCCAACAATCTCTCATTCCACACATGAACCAAACCTATAGGGGTAGACTGTCACTTTATTAGTGACTGCATAAAAAACATCTCCACAAAAGATCAAACTTCTAATATCTTCACAAGGGCCCAGCTCAATACAAGGTTCCTCCTACTTCACACCAAGTTAATGCTTGCCAACTCGACTGTCATGTTGTAAGTGAATGATAACGAAGATGGCCATAATAACGACACCATGCCAGAAAAATTGTTGCCACTAGAAATCCCTCATTGTATTAGTCATCATCCAACTGTCCAAATCTAATAGACTTGATCTACATCACATAACTTTTGATACAGTCATAACAATCTATGTATTCATCAAACTTTATATATACCTTACAATGTATTTGAAGAAAACAATGCATATAGGATTTACAATAATACAACAACATCAACAAACCTTTATCCCACTAAGTGGGGTTGGCCATATGAATATATTTTCTCCATTGTGTCCTATTAAGTGTCATATTTCTCAATTTCTATTTCTACTACTACTATAGGTATCTCACACCGCAATCAACTATGATAGTGAACAATTGATAGCATAATCATTTTCTTGATCATCGTGGCAAATATCATAATCCAAATTATTATAATTGTCATTAATTGCATAAGAGGTACAAAGATAGCAATTTTAATATATTATTATTATAATTATTACTACTACTACTATGATTAATATTAACTCACTCTGCAATCATAGAAAAGAAATTTTAAGTCACGCAGATTAAGGCTTTGCACTCTCTTGATTTGTTTCTCCATGAACCACTGATTTCAATGTGTTTTCCTATAGGATCATCGGCTCTTAATTAGTTTTTCAATTTTTTTTTATTTATTCCTACTGAATATCTATACATAACTCACCTCTTGTACAAAGAATAATTTATAGAATTCTTATGAGTTTTCTCTATTGTTTTATTTTCTACAATAATTATAATCATTATTATCAATAAACACCTAAGAAAGTCATTATAAGAGAAATTATTAATAGAGAGCCAATTCAAACGATTTTAACATGTCCCTCTCCATAATACATTATGGTAATATAACTCACTATGTCCCTATTTATGCTTCTTCATCAAAAGACCATTAGGATCAAAGAGCAAAATCTCTCTCCGGCCATCGCATTGTACCTTACCCCCTCCCTGGAACTAAATATAAAATCAATGTTAGGATCATAACATAAATTCTCTCTCCCTCCCCTCCAAAATTGCAGAACACAACCCGCTTGCACCTGCCAATAATATTTGAAGCGTGAACTCTATTCCTAATAGTTGATTCAGGTACTAAGCAGCAGGTTCAAATCTTGTACTAATACAATATGACAAAGGTCCAATCATCTTGAGTCAACAATACATAGAACAACAAACCAGTAGCCATCTAATGCACAGCTTATAGAGACAAATAAAAAAATTCTATAGAATAAACTTTTGCACTGATTTCATGAATTTAACCACATACCTGCAACAAAAAGTACAACTTTTCAGTAAACCTGCTAACATAAAACACATAATCTTTACATAAATACGTAAATGGCTACTGTTATCCTTCACATAAAGCCATTTAAAATCAATCGATTCAATTCATCACCAGGGCAGAATTCCAGGTACAATCTACCAATTCATCTAACATTGGATGAAATCGATGACCGACTGCTACATAAAATATAAAACAAGGTAAATAAGTTCCACACAGGAAATCTCATTTCTCAAAATTTTAAATAAACTCTCGTAGACAGAAAGGCAGCACCACCAGAACTTGCCTTCTGAAGTCATGATCTTATTTCATCCTAATAATGGCATTACCTCTTGAACACAATGCTTAGACCATAATCACTTCCCGGAGTCTTAAATTTAGATGGGATTCAGAAAGGGATTCTAGAATTAATCCCATTTCTCCATACAAAGGTAAACACCCTGTTATAATCTCAGAAAACTTTTCACTCTTAGTGAGATAAAAACAAAGGGGTATTTACATACATACCACCCAATTCTTATGCATTTATAAATCTAACGCCTAAATTTTATTTTTCACATTTATACCATCCAAATCTTTCATATCACATAAACAATACCAGTAATTTAACTTAAAAAAAATCAAATAAACCTTTTTCATGCATAGGTGAGGTGGCATACATGTAAAATTTGAAGCTTAGGTGTTAGATATGTAAATACATAGGAATTAAGTAGTATGTATGTAAATTTTCAAAAAACAAAAGGCTAGCAGCTAATGTGAGATTTGGTGTTAACTGAAGTTTCAAACCATAGCTCTTCTTAGCATCCAAGGCTCCTCACTATGCTACTAAGCTCATCAATGACCATTTCAGGTCTGACATATGATCCAGCAAGGTTAATTGCATGATATTCTAGTCCTTTCCACTGAGAAATTAATGAAAAATGTGGACGCTGATATTGGCCGCTGATTATTTCAAGAGAAATTGTTTTTGATCTTGCTGAGACAAAGTGTGTAAGACCAGCTCCATGAGCCCCTATAACAACTGAAGCCTCATAAATGGCGCGGATTTGCTCTCGCATCGACATATGAGCAACGATTCCATTAACAACATGCAAATTGCATTTAGTGTGGTTGGCTGCCCAATTCTGTATGGCAGTAAAAACCTCAGGCTCATTAGTCAACCGAGACTCCAATTTTCCACTATGACGAGGGTGAGCTAAGTAATCTTCACGACGGACAAAGAGGATATTATGGACTGTGGATGGCCTCTTTAGTGAGTTTTCATCAGCTGGAAGACCAAAAGCTGCACGGATCATCTCCCCAAATTCAGATAATCTGGCTGTTTTCTGGTTCTCGGGGTTTACTCTGAGATAGTTTGCTGTTGTCCCTTGGCAAGTAAATGATTCAGATAAACCTTTGAACATTGCTGTCTCATACCCCAAAGGAGAAAGTATCACATGGCGAAAACACACGCTGCCTGAAAAATGTTTGGCGTATCTGACGCTAGTAAAGAGTGCTTCCCAAGTTTCCTCCAAAGTCGTCTGGTGATTTATTATGCAAAAAAGAGGGGAAAGAAAGGATGAAAAAATCAATTCGAGAATCTTAGCGAGAACGGTCTGTTAAAGGTATTTTGTGATCTGATAAATCAGTTAAAAGCAAGGCACAAAAACAAATAGAAAAAAAATGTGATGGATAAGGCTGAAGAAAAAAAAGAGTCGATTTAAAAGTTAGATGGGTTGCCCGTAATTATACTCATTTGCCTGGTCGGGGTGGGAAGGAGAGGATCAATTTTGCGTGATTCAAAGTTGTTTAAACATAATTTAGGATCATAAGCTTAAAAAAAATTTAACATAACACATAAACATGGCATACCAAATTGCATTATTATTATTGTGGTTTAGGAAAAAAAAATCGTAGGAAAATAATCAAAACATAACTTCATATAGTAGAACAATGCTAAAAGCATCGAACCATGGATTTGATAAAGAAAACTAGTTAAATATCCAAGATGGTCAAGTTAAGCATATTACATACAAAAATTTAAAGTTAACAAAATGACGCAGGCGCTTCGATCCAGCGGGACAAGCACCTGTGAAGCTTCGCGGAACAGCGGGGTGGGACGGGAACGCGATCCCGCCCAAAGAAGAAGGAAGCAGATCGCGAACCCTCGCAATCCAGGGGCTGATTCGCGTATCTTACACACCAGTCTTTTTCTAGAAGAGTTTTTCTTCTGGATACTTCTTACATTCTCACTCCCCATCCTTTTGTGTAAAAGTAAGAGGCTAGAAATAGTTATCCCCTTTATGTAGGAGGCAGTTCTAATCTCCTGTGTAGAGTCTATTCCTACTTGTTAGGGATGTATCTGATGATAGGTGATGTTTCGGCTGTATCCTGCTCCGATGTGGTGTTGTAAGCTTCTCATCTCCTTCGCTTCTTCTTACCGATCCCTTTTCCTACCTCTCCCCTAGCTATCCACCATCCTCATAATCCTCCACCACTACGCTGCCACTCCTATTTTCCCCATAACCTTGTTGTCCTACCTACCTACAACCAACCAAACACTACACAAATTACCCAAACAACCACCCGACCTTTCCCATCTTTCCCTACCACCCCGCCGACACTACCACCGCCCTCAGCCATCTTCCTACATCCTTAACAGTGGGATTCACCTATTATTGTATTTTCTTTCTATTTGAGTTGGGTTGTAATCTTATTCTATATTAATAAAAGTTTGTTTTTGTTTCATTGTTCTTCCTACTAGTTCCGGTATCATTTGGTATCAGGGCTAGCTCAACCCTAGTCATATCATAGGGTCTCCTAGCATCCGCCCCTACCCAAGGCACATCCACCAATTTTTTCCTACCGATTCTCAACCCTAGTCATGCCACTGCGAAAATGTACACCGGACTCGACCTGGGAAGAAATTCAATGAGAAATTTGTCGTCTACAACAGAGACTAACAGAGCTGATGACGGAAACCAAGAAAAATTACCTTCAATCGTGACCGAGAAAGTCAAAGAGAAGAAAGGGACAAGGAGATGCATCCATTCCACATGGAAGATCACAATGACGAGGAATATCAACTACGTCATTTTGGTATCCAATATAAAAATACGCCAAGAGAAGAGGCCTCTAATGGAGGTCTGTAGGACTTTGGCATCAAGATAGACCTCCAGAAGTTTGAGGGAGGCATGAAACCCGATGAGTTTACCGACTTGCTGCAATCGGTCAAACGAATCTTCGAGTATAAAGACGTACCAGAGAACAAGTGAGTCAAGATAGCTGCAATTAAACTAAACAAGAATTCCTCCTTATGGTTGGAAAATCTACAAAGGCTGAGGAAGAGAGAAGGAAATGACAAGATAACTAAGCGGGAGAAGATGAAGAAGGCAATGTAGAAAAAACACCTCCCACCACAATATTGCCAAGACATGTTCTAAAACTACACAACTTGCAACAACAAGATCTATCAATTGAGGAGTTCAAGGCCTAGTTCTATCACCTGCAGCTAAAGTGCGAACTGACAAAGCCAGAAGAGCACACGATCGTTAGATATCTCGGGAGTTTAAAGCCCGCAATTAGCAATGTGGTACAACTACAACCATGTTAGACATTGGGGGATGTCTAGACACTAGCCCTGAAGGTAAAAAGGCAGTAAAAGCAAAACAGGCAACAATCGTACGTCAGACCAGCACCTTTAGCCAAACAGTCACCTGCAACATCTACAGCCGACAAGGGTGCATCAGAAGGAAATAACAGAATTGGACAAGGAACTGATTGAGCAGATCAAAGCTGGAAGTCGCAAGAGAAAGGCAGTTCCTCCAATACATTGCTAGCCAGAAAGTGTTTTCGGTGTCACGACTACGGTTACATAGTCGCTAACTGCACAACAAGTCGAGTCGTCACACTCACAAATCAAGGCATCGTCGAGGAAGTCGATAAGGAATCATATGAGAGTCCAGAAGAAGAGTTTCAGCTCTACGGAGACGAAGGAGAAATACTAGTTGTTCGGTGAATACTGCAGTTCGAGCCTGAGCGGGACCAACCTTGGCTAAGACATAGCATTTTTCGCACCAAGTGCGTCGTCAAAAGGGAAGCTCTACAACTTAATCATCGACAGTGGGAGCTGTGAGAACATGGAGTCCATGCTATGGTAAAAAAGTTAGGATTGGCCACATAGAAGCATCCCCAGACATATTTTCTTACCTAGCTGGCGAAGGGCAATGAGACACGTGTGAATCAGCAGTGCTTAGTTGACTTCTCTATCAGAGACTAGCTCGGCAAACATGTGTGGTTCTACGTGGTTCCTATGGATGTCTGTCACATTATATTAGGTAGGACTTGACAGTTTGATTGCAAGAGTCAACACAATAAGTTCAAAAACACTTATCCTTTCAAGAAGGATGGGAAGCATATAGTTTTACAACCTGCTAAGAATGCAAAAGACGGGAGAGATACAAAGACATCATTAGTTCATCGTACCACTTTCCTACAGTCAGTTAGAAATGCCTATAAAACTAGCATTAATCCTCCTGGAAGGAAACGAGGAAGAAAGAGAGGTACCAACACTACTACAATCATTGATACAGGACTTTCAGAATGTTATGATCGACAACTTACCAAAGTGATTACCGCTACTAAAAAGACATTCAACACACCATTGACCTTATATCAGGATCTGTATTGTCAAACTGACCAGCCTACAGATTAAGACCTGCGGAGTATGAAGATCTACAACTAACCAAAGTGATTACCGCCACTAAAGAGGACTAATCAGAGAAAGCGCAACCCAAATGCAGTCCCGACCCAATGGTGCCCAAAAAGGATGGTTCTTGGCAAATGTGCATCGACAACCAAGCCATCAACAAGATTACCATCAAGTATCGATTTCTCATACCCCGCTTGGACGATCTCTTAGACCAGTTACATGGAGCCACTATCTTCTTCAAGATTGACTTGCACAGCCGATATCACCAGATACGGATTAGGCCAAGATACGAGTGGAAGACCGCCCTCAAGACGCAGGACGAACTATATGATTGGACTATTATGCCTTTTGGTATGTCGAACGCACCTAGCACCTTCATGAGATTAATGAACCAAGTATTCCAACCTCACACTGAAAAGTTTGTCGTTGTCTACTTTGATGACATTCTAGCATACAACCAATCAGAGGAGGATCACTTGCATCACTTAAATGCAGTATTCAAGGTACTGCAAGCGGCTATACGCCCATCCAATGAAATGTCACTTAAAGCATACCAATTATGCTTTCTGAGTTACATCGTCTAGTGCATACATTCAGATGGATCTCGTAAAGATAGAGATCGTTATCAACAGGGAGGTATCACAATTATTCACTGAGCTGAGGCCATTATCAGCTGGGACTTACCACAATCATTCACCGAGTTGGGGCAATTTAAAGAGATGACATGCTTCTATCAAAGATTTATCAGAAACTTCAGCACTATCTCCCTCTATCTTTACGAAATCCATCTGAGTGTCTACACTAGACGATGTAACCCAGAAAGCTAGGAGGTACCACAATTATTCACTGAGCTGAGGGCATTATCGGCTGGGAAGTACCAAAATAATTTACCGAGTTGGGGCAAATTTAAGAGATGACAACCTTCTATCAAAGATTTATTAGAAACTTTAGCACTATCTCCCTCTATTTTTACGAAATCCATCTGAGTGTCTGCACTGGACGATGTAACCAAGAAAGTTGGGAGGTACCACAATTATTCACTGAGCTTTGAGGTCATAAAGGATCTATATGAAACGGACAAAGATTTCAAAAACATATGGAAACAATGTCAGGAGGAACCAGCAGGGAAATATTACGGTACAGAAGGATACATGTTCCATCAGAGTTAGTTGTGCATTCCCCAGTATTCATTAAGGGAGGCTATTGTCCAAGAAGGCCGCAACAAAGGACAAGCAGGTCATTTCGGTAGAAACAAGACCCTCGCCCTCGTAAAATGATAAGAGATGTAGAACGACACGTCCAACAATGCAGGATTTGTCATTTGACATATAAAAGTGCTCAGAATGTCAGATTATACACAACACTTCCAAAACTAAAGGCACCCAAAAAAACAAGGACTCCTTAATGGTTGTAGTAGACAAATTCTCTAAGATAACCCACTTCAGAGAGATTGTAAGGTGGCATGGAATTCCTAAGACCATCAGCTTCGATAGAGACATCAAATTTCTGAACCACTTCTAGAGGACACTGTACGGAAAGCTTGATACCAAAATCCAATTCAGCTTGGTAGCTCATCTATAGACAGACGGACAGGCAGAGGAAGTAAATCAAAGCCTCAGCAATCTCTTGATATGTTTCATGGGAAAAAACATAAGACAATGCAATCTTATCCTAGCTCTAGCCGAGTTCTCCTATAAAAGATCCATCAATCAGACTACTACACGAACTCCCTTCGAGATTGTGTACGGAAACAATCCACTCAGGCCACTAGAGTTGGTGTCAGTCCTACCATCTTCACAAACCAACAAGGATGTCATTAAATGAGTTCACGACATTCAAAAGCTCCATAAAGAAGTTGGCAAGAGGATTGCTAAGCAGAATCACAAATATCAGGCACGGGCAAATTAATCTAGGAAGAAAGTAACATTTCAGGAAGGCGATCTCCTATGGGTTCGGTTATAGTAGGAAATATTTCTCGTAGGATCATTCGAGAAGCTTAAGTCAAGAGCAGATGGACCTTTCAGAGTACTTCAAAAGCTGAACGTAACGCTTACCATATCGACTTGCCTGTGGACTACAGAATTTCAGTTGCATTCAACATCACCAACTTGACGTCATACTTTGAAGAACCTAGAGCTTCAACAAAAGAGGTCAAAGCTTCCCCAACCCCAAAAAACTGACATAGGCGCTGAATGCGCCCCGAATCTTTGGGGCATTTCGATCCCGGGAAACAAAGGACCCATGAAGCTTCGCGGAACAGCGGGGTGGGACGGGATTATGATCCTGCGTGAAGGAGAAGGAAGCGGATCTCGAAAATTCACGATCCAGGGGTTGATTTGCGTATCGTCCACACCCGTCTTCTTTTGGAAGAGCTTTTCTTTTGGATACTTTTTACATTCCCACTATCCATCATTTTGTGTACAAGTAGGATGGTATAAATAGCTGCCCCCTGTGTGTAGGAGGCAGTTCTAATAGAATTGTCTTCTAATCTCTTATCTGGAGTCTCTTCACTCTTGTTAGGGTTGTATCGAAGACAGATGGTGCTCCGACTGTATCCCACTCTGAAGTGGTTTTGTAAACTTCTAATCTCCTCCGCTTCTTTTCACTGAACCCTTTTCCTACCTCTCCCATAGGTGCCTACCACCCCCATATAGGCCTCCACCACTCTATTGCCACTCTTACTGCCCCACAACCTACCTACAACCAACCAAACACCATCACAACTTAACCAAACAACCACCCGACCTTTCCCATCTCGCCCTACCACCCCGCCGACGCCACCACCGCCTTCGGTCATCTCCCTACATCCCTAGCAGGGGGATTCACCTATTATTGTATTTTCTTTCTATTTGAGTTGGGTTGTATTCTTATTTATATATTAATAAAAAATTATTTTTTCCCACTATTTTTCCTACTAGTTTCGGTATCATAAAATGAACCACAAATTGCAATACAACTTTTGAACAAAGCATAATTCATAAAGCTAACCCCATACAATTAGGGTAAGTCTAATGATGATTACGATTAATTCAAAAAAAAAGTTTGTGTTGATGATCCTACTGCGCGTAGTTTAGTAATACTTCAATCAGTAATAAATAGCAAATAAACACAATATTTTAGAAAAAAATCACAATATTTACCGTGTAAGAGTTTAGACAAAAAATAAAAAAAGAACTATCAATAAGACCAAAATTCACTAATGCTATAATCAATGGTCTTGAACAGATTATATGAACTCCCACAACTGATTATGACATGTTTTTCTGTATAATCTAAAGCTATATGAAATAAGTGAAGAAAAAAAACATTACAAACACCACCAAAGTAGGAGAATATCTAGTCAACAAAAAGCTCAATCTCCACCCACAAACTTTTACTTTCAGGCACATGCATGCACTCGAACATTCTTGACCAATTTTAAATTTGCTCATATGGTAGTGAAAAACATTTTGCAATACTTTGAGATATGTAGTGCATCAACAGTGTAAACTAGCCCAACTTTTCTAGAACTCACAGACTAACTGGCTTTATAAAAATAAAGCCACAACATAAATGCCATGTTTCTCTCAATCTTCCCTAAGCTTGATTTTGAACTTTTCTTGTTGCTCTAGTAACAGAAATTGTCCTGATCATTGAAGGTATAGCTTGAGCATATTAACTAAACCATTCTTTTTTGTATATAAATATCACAACCCGAGTTCCAAATGCAGGCAACACAGGACCTGACGAAGTAGCATCAAAGTCGTGTTTTGTATTCAATATTCCTAATTCTCTTAGGAGTAGGTTGTGGGATATAATATCTTAGGTTACTTTCATAACGACTATCATTATATTTTATATTATTTATGTAATTATCTAGTTATTAGTATATTTCAATTTTGTGTAATTTTTAATTATATAGGATAGCTCCAAAGACAAGAAGTTTCATCGTCACGCACAACTGAAGACCCGAGAACCACTATAGAGGTTATACCAATCCTTAGATATTGTTGTCATGTTTATCCCGCGCTCAATCTATCAAGATTATTGAAACACCCACCCTCAATATGACACTATAGTGAACATGGTGACACAAAATATCACCCAAGCATTACAGGCAAATATTGCAACACAAATCACACAAACAGTGCAGACTATCTAACAACCATTGCAAATAACATCACAAATGACCCAGCATGTACAATTAGTTGCCAACATTGAAAATCAAGCAAATCAATTGGTTGAAAGTTCATTAACATTTCAAAAAATATATAAAATCATGGACACATATATTAATGCTACAATTAAAATCTTGTAGGTGGTGATGGCTGATGTGGTTATGATGGATCAAATGATGGATTAATCCCTAAAAGCGCACGCTCCTATCTTCAAAGGTGTGATTAGCCCTATCAAGTTAGGCACTTGATTCCATGATTTCAAGAAAAAACTTCAAAGCATAAGGTGCTTCGAAGGACAAGGCTAAATTCTGGTTGCACCAAAGGGCTGACAGATGGTGGGAGAGTTACCGCCGCAAGACTTAAGAATCGGGTGTGTTGATCTGTTAAGCAAACTTCGAGAGGCTATAGCTAAAGTAGTGCTTCCCTATGGAGAACCGCACTGTGCTGATGAATGAATTCATAAACTAGAGCAAAGGACAAAGATCATTTGGGAATACGAGAGCCAGTCTATCAAGATTGTTAGGTTTGTTCTTTCTACTGGCCAATGAGAGGATCAAAAGATTTATCATTTTCTTTTCGTCCTACAAGAAGATAACTCCATTTTTTCATCCCCTATCAAATGTACCACTTATAGGGAGCCAGTAGGCCAAGTTATTCGTGAAATAGTGCCAAAGCCTATGAACATAGCGGCTTGGAAAGCGGAAGAATACAAACACACAAATAAAGGGGAATTTCTAGAAGAAGCAACATCAGATTCAGCATTTACAGAAATCAAAGAGCAAGTCTAGCTGTATTTATTGCAGAAAATGGCATTCAGTAACATGCAACCTGATTATTGACAAATACTTCAATTGCTATAGTGTTAATCATAAGATCGATGATCGCCCATTTAAGAATTAAGATCAACCGCATCTTATAGTTGACCAAGAGAATAATTTCAAGTATCAACACAAAAATAAGTGGCAGAAGCCTAATGAAGGCCCATAACAAAAGCATCACAAGAAAAGATAAATAAATAGAATTAATTTCAACCCCAACAACAGATGGCACAATTTCATACACATCAAAAACATCCTCATGCATTGCAATACTAGGTTTATATACTCATTCAATCATTATAGTGTCGATCATATTATTTATATACAAACTCTCATTTTAAGAATAGAAGGAAAATTTATATACTTCTTCAACACATGCCATGTTGTCGGGGTATACTGTCTTTCAAACCTGATGTGACAATAAAAATGCTATAAAAACACCTCAAAGCAACTTCACACTTTCATCATAAAAAAAAAAATCCTTCAAATTATGGCTGACTGTTTCAGTTTTAAAATCAAACAAAAGTATTGTATCTAAATTTTAGTAATCAGCTTTCTTCATCGATATGCACTATGTTCAAGTTCAATAGGTTTGGCGTCATCAAAATATGCAAACTAATATTAAGTAATAAAAGTGAAAAACACCAAAGAACTTTTTTCAATATATATATATATATATATATATATATATATATATATATA
>JXCR01070792.1:191391-212297 GCA_002079205.1 Phalaenopsis hybrid cultivar | reverse complement strand
CATCAAATGCATGCATTCTTGAGTGCGTATGCATAAGGTATCATACCTTGCAATGGCCATCAACAAATATCAGATGAGGCCTGTTAGGCAAGCCTGTAACTCTGGAAGAGACATATGCGCTATACCAATCAGTAACAGTGTGGAAAAGGTTTGCATACTCAAAACGTGTCACCAGAATTGTAGGTTCATCTATCCACTACAATTAAGATCAATCAACAATGTTAGCAGCATGTAGAATGTCATAATTATTACAAAGATCAAACGTGCAAACAAAGTTATGTTGAAAAAGCAATCAAGAAATCTTAAATATTGAACTTCACTATGTAATGTTATTTAGCAGTCCCAAGATTAAAACTATAGACTTTCTATTAGAACTTATAGTAATGCATGTAGCTAAAAAGTAAATAACAAAAGCGCACACACACAAATAGATATATATATATATATATATATAGTTATATGGTCATTCTTTGACTTCTTTATTCGAGTTTTACTTCGCTTTAAAGAGGAAGATAAGCTCACTCTTGAAATAAATAGGGAGAGGGGTTTAAGATAAAAGATGAAAAAGGGAGAGAAAGTGAGAGAGAGATGTAATGATTGGCTGACAAGAAAAAATTTATGAGTGAACAAATATTTTCTCCACTGTTTATTCCAAGAATAAGTCTCTCTATGCGACCATGAATATAAGTGGATCACGCTAAATCATATAAATTTTCTTCTATTTTTTGTTAATGGCGTGTTTCCTTATAGGCTATTATTTTTCTCTGTCTTGCTTTGTCATTACTCCTGATGGTGATTAATCCACAGCAATAGGCGTATGAGTAGATGCATAGGAGTTATACAAAAAGGTGGAAGCATAGGAGCGTTGTCGTTCAAAGTTTGAAAAGAGAGAAACAAAAAGTTCAACGTCAAGGATCTTAAATATTGGAAGAAGCATAAAGAAAAGGGAAACCAATGCCAAAGAAAATTATGACTCCGTCACTTGAAATCAAAGCCCCCTACCTTGAGCACAGAAAACATGAATCTCTTAAAAAAAGCAGTCATTGGGAGTTGCATGTTTATCACTAACAAAACAACATTGCTCTCAAAATACTGCATAGGCATCAGAGTTGCATGCTATATAATAACAAAAATTAGAAAAATAGGTCTTTTATTTCATTTCTTAGAGAATTATCTCTGAAAGTTCATTTCAAACCTAACTAATACTCTTATATGGCCACCATAGAAAGAACGATGTCCCACCTTTCCATATGTCAACATGTTGTCATTTGATTTTTTATCATTTTGGGGGATAAGATGACAACTGTGGAGTTCTTTGTTCATTAGCGACTTCAACATTCATAGTTATATTGTTAATATTTCTATTGACTTATTGATTAGGACATTCTAATAGAGCTCTCAAGCAAATTTGGATAGAGCATTAAAGATTATATTCTAAACCTTTCAAGAACATTTACTTAAATCATGTTCAAACCTTCTTAAAATAATAATCAAACAAAACTCAAATATATTTGTATACATATTCGAACCTCATTCAAGCTAATTTTGTTTATTTTCAAACCACAATTAAACCCTATTTGAACCATTATAAAAAAATTCTTTGAATATGTTTGAACTTACCAAATTTTTTAATTGTCCGTTCATATTCATGCATGGTTTGAATCATTTGACTCATGTTGGAATCTCATTTAGATTATTTAAATTTTATTCATACAATATTGAAACAATGTTCTAATAGATTATAATAGGGTTCAGATAAGGTTTGAATATTGATTTGGAAGTTGTTCAAATATCTTTCGAGCAAGATTTAGAAAATGTTTGATTTAAATGTTAAATTTAAAATGGACATAACAGACTATAATTCAATAAATATAATATATTACAATGAAAAATATTACATAACCATTTAACATCTATAAAATTATACTGACAATTATTACATTAAGCCAGATTAGTTATAAGATGTGCATAATTGTAATAGCTATAACACAGCAAATAAAATTTTTTGATAAAACCAAATACACTCACAAAGTTTATCATAGTACAATTGAACCACCCCTATATCTAAGGTGAGTCCTCCAATACTAAATATTAGTGAATTTAGACTCTTTCTAATCTAATCAAATCTATATAACTATAAAGTGACCAAATATATGATTAATGGACATATTTGGGACTCCATGAAATGAACACATGAAAATCATCAGGATCCAAACTATTCTAGTGAGAATAACATATGCATTTTAAGTTATAATAGTTTAGGCCATCAAGTTGAAAATTAAATCAGCCAACAAAATTATTTTCAAGATATAACAAAATTGCCTAATCAAAAGGCTCATTTTTGCATTAGTCTTCAGTAGCACCTTCAAAACTTGATCAATGTAAAATTAAATAATAACATGTGTTTTTACCTCTAACACTCAATCTAATAATATCACTAGCCTTAAACTATCAAACTAAATTCTTCATCATACTCTTGAACATTCGTAATATAACAAGATAACTCAAACAAATCAATTCTAAAGGAGACAATAATAGCAAAATAATAACCAATCAACTTCGTACTATGTTAGAACAATATTCTAACTAAGATTTAATCTTGCTCAAATTTTGCTCAAATCTTGACAACCTTGCAAGAATTTATTTGATTATTATTTCAATCATAATCGAACAACTATCAATCTTTTTTAAATCATTATTCAAATCTTATTTGAAAAAGATTAAAAAAAACTTCAAATGTTAAATCATGGCCCAAGCATAGTATAATCAAGATTAAAGTAAATTTTGATTAATAAGCAAAGATAAAGATCTGCTATCTAATTTCCTTCTGTATTTAATGTTCAGAGCATGAATGACATTTCTAACCTAATTAATCAAATGTATAATAAAACTAAATCTAAATAACTAGCCGAAGATAAAGGACGAAAAATTTGACAAAATCATTACTTGCTAAGGATCTCAAAGATGAAGAAAACATTGAAACAATTAAGTCGAGTAACTTCTTGCTTTATGATTTCTTTATTTTTAAAGAAACTTTGATCTTAAATGCACTTCGAGTATACTTGTCCAAAAAATGAAATATCACACATATTTATCAATTTTTTAGTCTCATGCAGCATTTAAAGTCAATTTTTTTCTAATAAATATTCATTTTTCATGTTCAAAGCTTTTGCCACCCTCCCCCTCACCAAAAGAANCAACTTACAACTACTGCCTACGTTGTTCATAGCTCTTACAGCTTCTGACTCTGGATCTTGCGGCCTACGAACGTCATCACAGCTCATCACTATTGCCTACATGACCAAATTAGCCTCCATGGTCCATAGCTTGTGTAGCTCCCGACTCTGGCCCGCGTGACCTACGGATGCTATCACAACTCACCGCTATAGCTTACGTGAACAATAAAGACCTATGTGGTCCGCAACTTGTGCAACTTCTAAGTCTAGCCTCTATGACCTACGTGTGTCATCATAGCTTGTCACTATGACCTGCATGACCAACTAAGTCCTACGTGATTCATAGTTCGTGCAGCTCTCGAGTTTACCCATGTGCTCTTCGGACGTTAACACAGCTCATCACTACGTCCTAAGTCACCAACTAAGACCTACATGGTTCATTGTTTGTACAGCTCTTGATTATGACCGATACTATCTATGAACATCAGCACAACTCACCACTACGACATACTTAACCAACTACAACTTACTTGGTTCACACATCATATAGATTCATACTACAGTCTCTGTAACATACAAACATCATCACAAATTACCAGTACGACCCACGTGACCAACTACGACCTACGTGGTTCACAACTCTTACAACTCCACACTCTGGTCCCCATGACCTACAAATATCATCACATCTCACCATTATAACATATGTGACCAATTATAGCATATGTGGTCCATAGCTCGTGCAGCTCCAAAATCTGGCCAATGGCCTACAAACATCATCACAACTCATCACTACGGCCTACAAGACCAACTACGACCTACGTGACCAACTACAGCCTACATGACTCATAGATCTTTGCAATTTCCCATTGCTTTTTTTATGGCCAATGGAAACTCTTGAGGTAACCGTCTATGGCCCACACAACCAATTACTATCATGACATTTAACTACGACCTATATGACACGACAGCGCTACAGTCCCTGTCCATAACCTTCACGGTCGATTACTAACTCTATAACAATCAACTACTGTCTTTGCGGCCTGTTATCACCGATAACAATATTCATTACGGTCAGACTACATGTATTATTGATGAACTATGATTATACACTTATAAGGATCAAATTTATAACTCAATCTTCCCTAATTCGGAAAAAAAAACAAACTTGTGTACTCATCATTTATAGTGGACTATTTCAACTGACCTAGGTCCCGTGATTTTTTATATTTTTCAGGGTTTTCCACGAGCTGTTCCCTTCTACTTCTCTTAAATTATTTAAGTGTGAACTGGATTACCGTTTAACTCTACAATGCTAAATAATCAATTTTGTTGTGAACCATCGGACATGCATAAAAAAAAATNTACATGTATTATTGATGAACTATGATTATACACTTATAAGGATCAAATTTATAACTCAATCTTCCCTAATTCGGAAAAAAAAACAAACTTGTGTACTCATCATTTATAGTGGACTATTTCAACTGACCTAGGTCCCGTGATTTTTTATATTTTTCAGGGTTTTCCACGAGTTGTTCCCTTCTGCTTCTCTTAAATTATCTAAGTGTGAACTGGATTACCGTTTAACCCTACAATGCTAAATAATCAATTTTGTTGTGAACCATCGGACATGCATAAAAAAAAAACTAATTATTATTTATTAATTATTATATTTTACTATATCAATATTGTTATAATCTATTAAACATTAAAAAAAATTATTATATTACTAGAAATAAGAATGTCATGAAAATATTTTAAAAATCACTCATGTTTATTTAAATAATTCGAACTCAAAACAATTCATAAATAATTAGTATGCATAGAATCAATATTTGATTGATCAAATTCAAATACAGCTTGATTAAAATCTATTTTAAAAAATTAATAAATAACTCCGGACAGAAATTTTAAACTGGAATCAGTCTAGAGACATTTTGCTGTAGTCTACAGCATTCACACATCAACACCAACGTTAGAGCCACTTGTATAGTCATATCCCCATCCGTCACCCTTTTGACGTATGAGGGATGACGCCAGATCGNAACAGAAATTTTAAACTGGAATCAGTCTAGAGACATTTTGCTGTAGTCTACAGCATTCACACATCAACACCACGTTAGAGCCACTTGTATAGTCAAATCCCCATCCGTCACCCTTTTGACGTATTAGGGATGACGCCAGATCTAGTTGTACGAGACTTCTAATATGTACTTTCATGTTCGTGCTCGCGTGTTCCCGTCCAATTAGAATTGACAGTGCTCATATCGGAGGTGCTGAGGATGTAACAAGTCATGTGAGTTTGAATCGCGTATTTTACTTTTGAACTATCTTTTCCCAAAAAAGGGACGCAGAATTGACAGGATCCAACTCAATAAATGAGCAATAAGACGGTTCTGCCAAGGCACATGCTAATAATTTTAAAGATACTTTAACTCTATCATTCATATTTGAGATCAAAGTAGGAGGATTTAAATTTTATTTTATTAAAGTTTATAAATATAAAAATGTTTACATGCAAAAAGTTATATAAATAAGAATGTCATGTAATTTCTTAAGTCTTAATGTGTTGAAAACGTTATGTATAAGCTTGTTACTATCATACTATTAAGTAATTTTTTTTTTTTAAAATGTATAAGTAATTAATCATTGATTCAAGCATCTCACATACCATTACATGAGCGATTGTTTATAATCTTCTAGGAAAAGAAAACCCATTCAATTGTTGTTATAGCAATTGATAATATATATCAATGAAAATTATCTTCTTCTTTTTTTTGTCTGTAACAAGTTTATCCAAGCTCTGTGTTCTACTTCAATTTAAAATAAGAATCATTAAATTTCATGTAGTTGGCAAAATTACATGAGACCAGGAGGAACATTTTATTTTGTACATGTTTTTGTTAATTATTGATCCTGGATTGA
Source organism: Phalaenopsis hybrid cultivar (assembly GCA_002079205.1). Classification (NCBI taxonomy): domain Eukaryota; kingdom Viridiplantae; phylum Streptophyta; class Magnoliopsida; order Asparagales; family Orchidaceae; genus Phalaenopsis; species Phalaenopsis hybrid cultivar. Next base: position 206,193 of record JXCR01070792.1, on the reverse strand, counting down.
ATTCTTAGATTAGCATAATCTCATTTGATAGTTTTTCTTTTTTTTTTTCTTCAAATTGAATTTGCATTTAACATTTGTTGTTGCAGTAAAAGTTAAGCCAATCATTATAAAATAAATTCAACTTCACAAAAGTTAAAAAATGATGATTGTGATATTTGCGTGTGCGACGCGACGCACGTGTATTTTATACAAAATAGTTTTCAAAATTTTTAAGAAACATAACACAAATCTATTTTTAACATTTCATCAAACATTATTTATTATATATTAATCAATTCGTGTTAAATTCCTAATGCTGCATTTTTTTTCTTTATTTAAGAAAATACTTATTTTTATTACATAAATCAATCTACGATAATAATTGTTTATTCTAATTTTATATGTTTAATTATTTTAGGTCATTGCCATATAGGGTCCCTTATTGTTTGTCGGCTCATACAACTCTGGGGAGACTTGAGAGGAAGAAGATGAAGATGATAGAGATGATGATGCAGATCATGAATCAAATCGTCCATGAATATTGAAAAAGTTGCTCGAGATCCTTTTAAAGGTAGGAAAGCACATTCTTAATATGCCCAATAGATTATTCTCCACCATTATTGGACCACATAGAGAGATAAAAATATTAAATCATAGAACAAGCAATACAAAGTCTGTTCGTGACCTCACAATGAAAAGATGGTGACATGTGTGTCAAACGGCTCATAAATAGATGTATATCTGCCCTTTAAGGATAGCCTTCTCCTCAGTGGTTAGTTGATCTCAGGAGATTTTTCTTGAGAGACACTATAGGAGTTGATAGAACTAGCGTGTGATATTTGCGTCGGATATTTTTGATGCAACTTTTAGCTTTGGATTTGCGGCTGCTAAGCGGAGAAAAATAATTTATGATATTTGTATTGGAATTAATGTTTGATTTACGGTGGACAATTCGTCGGTATAAGTGTTCCGCAAACGGTGAAACTTTTTTTGGATTTTCTACGAATTTTGTGTCAACATCGCGTTGAAAAAACGTTGCAAATACTTTACTTCTTAGCATCGAAAAAAGTTGATGCAAATTCGATGCACACTCGACTAAATTTTATTTCTCTCTGATTGTCTCCCCCTTTCGCTCGTCTCCCCCCATGCACGAAAGCCTCGCGCGTGACTCCTTTTCTCCCCTTCCTTCTCCCCTTTCCTTCTTCCTCACAGGTTCACTGAAATCCATCGCCTTCCGAAGGAACCTTGACAATACAGTCGCCATTAGAGCTAGTTGGGATGGTAACGTAGGCATGTCTTACAGAGACCACCAAAACTCCAGTAGTTCTCATCTTTCTGCTCCACTCCAACTAGAATACATTGAGGAAAGTATGTATCCTACTTTAACTATGTATATAGCTAATTTAGGGTAAGTCAGGGATTGGCTTTAAGTTGAAGTTTTTTTTTTAATTATTACTTTAGTTATGGATGTTCTTACTGGACATTTACAAGAGAATGTATCTTGATGTATGTTTTTTGTTGATGATATCATTCTTGTGGATACACTAGAGAGAGCTTGGGAAATCCGCAATTGCCATCGTTCTCAACCCGATCTTCCACGCTCATACCAAGAACATAGAAATCAACTATCACTTTCTACGAGATCAAATCTTCTCCCATGAAATTCAGATCTCTCATATTTGCTCCCAAGAACAAGTGGGAGACATTTTCACTAAATTCACACTTCCACTCAGTTTATTCGACTTTGGAGCAATCTCACAATCTGCCCACCAAATTGTAAGTTTAAGGGGGCATAATAGGTCCATTTCATTTCCCCTGCCACGGGACACCACTCCACTTCCGTTGTAACAACCTGCATGACAAAAGCCGGGTCTCCACAACTCTCCACTTTCACTAATACCAATAATAAATCCCCATTCGAAGCTCTCAAATGCAATCACCAACATACATGCATGACAAACACACATCACATCTAATAAACAATCACCAAAATCTATCCCACGCATATTCATCTGATATGCACTTTTTCACAAAGGATATAAATGTTACAACTCCAATACAAGTTAGACCAACATATATCGTCTTTTTCAATTCCTTAACTTAGTTTTTCCATGCCAAAACTCTTATATCCTACAGAAAATCTCAACCGGACAGCCACAACCCTCCTACTGTCCACCCCTTATCACCGTGGAGTCTCAACTCCACCAACCCAAATCTAACCCAACACCCCACACCATGTAAATCCCAACCCACCAATCCACCACAACTTGTCAGAACATCAACAACCCTCCACTCACCCACCCATTTTAGCTTCATCTACATCAAATCTCAACCCAGAAATAAAAAGGTTTACTCACTCTCAACATCCCATGCTAACACGCCTCAAGATAGAACAATTGAAATTGAAACAAATTTTTTACCTTAACCATAATATCAAACATTCCACACCAGACCCAATCTGCCCAATCTGCTAATCTACTATAGCAAAAGATCTAAATTGGTGATCTGCATGTCAAAAGAATTTCAGGCACTTCTCTCACAAACGAACTTGGGTTTTGGTTCCTCCTTTCCCCTATCAAAACCATCATGGACAACAAAAGAGCAAACAACACAAAGAGCAATTTCGACAGCATAGTTGCATGGTACAAAGCACGCCTAGTAGCTAAAGGCTACAAGTAACACCAAGGCGTACATAAAGATTAAGCCCCATTTCTAAAAAGCCCACAATTCAAACCCTCTTGGTAATAGAAACCATTCGCAACTGGTTAATAACATAGCCCAATGTTTCCAACGCATTCCTTCAGGGCAAACTCAATGAAAGACTGTATATCTCCTGACTTGAAGGCTTGGACTCGAATAATCTTCATGTCAATGATAAACCACATCCTCCTCAGAGCATCAACAGCTTGGATTCAACTTCAATGCAGAAGATCCCTCCCTCATGACATACAACCATCCTTAAATTGAAATATACGAACTCATCTATTTGGACACATTCTCCTGACCAGCAATGAACATGCATCCATGGCCACTCTTGTTCACAAACAACAGACATTTCAAAATAAACATCTTGAATCCATCATCCTCAGCATTCAAATTCCCTCTCAAGCTAGAATGGCGTCTTATAAACCCATCCAAAACCACGCCTCCACCAAAAACCTGCAAGAATACAACAATAGACTATTTTGTCACCTCATTGGTTCCTTCAATACCTTACCATCACTCGTCTGAATATTGCATACATTGTAAACAAACTTTGTCAACATCCTCATCACCTTCTCAATCTCCACTTCACTTAACTCAAACACCTTATCTGATATATCAAAAGTACTATCACAATAGACCTACAAATACATCATGATGACCTCACATTCTATTCTGACTCTAAATGGTCTGGAGATCAAACTGACCACAAGTACATTACAAGTCACTATGCATTGCTAAGTCATACCTTAACATTATGGTATGTCAAAAAACAACAAACTACAGTAACATGCTCATCTACCGAAGCCGAGTAAGATACCATCACTACAACAACCACTTACATTATATGGTTTCATCAACTTCTTCAAGAATTCCGTGTTAGCCTCCCCTCTTTACACCCCTCTATTGTGACAATATATCATCCCTCCAACTGGCCAGCAATCTCTCATTCCACACATGAACCAAACTTATAGAGGTAGACTGTCACTTTATTAGTGACTGCATAAAAAACAACATCTCCACAAAAGATCAAACTTCTAATATCTCACAAGGGCCCAACTCAATACAAGGTTCCTCCTACTTCGCATCAAGTTAATGCTTACCAACTCGACCGTCATGTTGTAAGTGAATGTTAACGGAGACACCATGCCAGAAAAATTGTTGCCACTAGAAATCCCTCATTGTATTAGTTATCATCCTGCTGTCCAAATCTAATAGACTTGATCTACATCACATAACTTTTGATACAGTCATAACAAACTATGTATTCATCAAACTTGATGTATACCTTACAATGTATTTGAAGAGAACAATGCATATATGATTTACAATAATACAACAACATCAACAAATCTTTATCCCACTAAGTGGAGTCGGCTATATAAATACATTTTCTCCATTGTGTCCTATTGAGTGTCATATTTCTCAATTTCTAATTCTACTACTAGTATAGGTATCTCACACCGCAATCAACTATGATAGTGAACAATTGCTAGCATAATTATTTTCTTGATCATTGTGGCAAATATCAAAATCCAAATTATTATAATTGTCATTAATTGCATAAGAGGTACAAAGATAGCAATTTTAATATATTATGATTATAATTATTACTACTACAACTATTATTATTATTAACTCACTCTGCAATCATAGAAAAGAAATTTTAAGTCACGCAGATTAAGGCTTTGCGCCGTTGGATTTGTGTCTCCACGACCCACTGATTTCAATGTGTTTTCCTATAGGATCATCGGCTCTTAATTATTTTTTTCTATTTTTTTTTTATTTATTCCTACTGAATATCTACACATAACTCACCTCTTGTACAAAGAATAATTTATAGAATTCTTATGAGTTTTCTCTATTGTTTTATTTTCTACAATAATTATAATCATTATTATCAATAAACACCTAAGAAAGTCATTATAAGAGAAATTATTCATAGAGAGCCAATTCAACAGATTTTTAACATGTCCCTCTCCATAATACATTAGGGTAACATAACTCACAATGTCCCTGTTTATGCTTCTTCATCAAAGACCATTAGGATCAAAGAGCAAGATCTCTCTCCGGCCATCGCATTGTACATTACCCCCTCCCTGGAACTAAATATAAAATCAATGTTAGGATCATAACATAAATTCTCTCTCGCTCCCCTCCAAAATTGCAGAACACAACCCGCTTGCACCTGCCAATAATATTTGAAGCGTAAACTCTATTCCTAATAGTTGATTCAGGTACTAAGCAGCAGGTTCAAATCTTGTACTAATACAATATGACAAAGGTCCTATCATCTTGAGTCAACAATACATAGAATAACAAACCAGTAGCCATCTAATGCACAGCTTATAGAGACAAATAAAAAAATTCTAGAGAATAAACTTTTGCACTGATTTCATGAATTTAACCACATATCTGCAACAAAAAGCACAACTTTTCAGTAAACCTGCTAACATAAAACACATAATCTTTACATAAATACGTAAATGGCTACTGTTATCCTTCGCATAAAGCCATTTAAAATCAATCGATTCAATTCATCACCAGGACAGCCAGGTACAATCTACCAATTCATCTAAACATTAGATGAAATCGATGACCGACTGCTACATAAAATATAAAACAAGGTAAATAAGTTCCACACAGGAAATCTCATTTCTCAAAATTTTAAATAAACTCTCGTAGACAGAAAGGCAGCACCACCAGAACTTGCCTTCTGAAGTCATGATCTTATTTCATCCTAATAATGGCATTACCTCTTGAACACAATGCTTAGACCATAATCACTTCCCGGAGTCATAAATTTAGATGGGATTCAGAAAGGGATTCTAGAATTAATCCCATTTCTGCATACAAAGGTAAACACCCTGTTATAATCTCAGAAAACTTTTCAGTCTCTTAGTGAGATAAAAACAAAGGGGTTTTTACAAACATACCACCCAATTCCTATGTATTTATAAATCTAACGCCTAAATTTTATTTTTCACATTTATACCATCCAAATCTTTCATATCACATCAACAATACCAGTATTTTAACTTAAAAAAATCAAATAAACCTTTTTCATGCATAGGTGAGGTGGCATACATGTAAAATTTGAAGTTTAGGTGTTAGATATGTAAATACATATGAATTAAGTAGTATGTATGTAAATTTTCAAAAAACAAAAGGCTAGCAGCTAATGTGAGATTTGGTGTGACTGAAGTTTCAAACCATAGCTCTTCTTAGCATCCAAGGCTCCTCACTATGCTACTAAGCTCATCAATGACCATTTCAGGTCTGACATATGATCCAGCAAGGTTAATTGCATGATATTCTAGTCCTTTCCACTGAGAAATTAATGAAAAATGTGGACGCTGATATTGGCCGCTGATTATTTCAAGAGAAATTGTTTTTGATCTTGCTGAGACAAAGTGTGTAAGACCAGCTCCATGAGCCCCTATAACAACTGAAGCCTCATAAATGGCGCGGATTTGCTCTCGCATCGACATATGAGCAAAGATTCCATTAACAACATGCAAATTGCATTTAGTGTGGTTGGCTGCCCAATTCTGTATTGCAGTAAAAACCTCAGGCTCATTAGTCAACCGAGACTCCAATTTTCCACTATGACGAGGGTGAGCTAAGTAATCTTCACGACGGACAAAGAGGATATTATGGACTGTGGATGGCCTCTTTAGTGAGTTTTCATCAGCTGGAAGACCAAAAGCTGCACGGATCATCTCCCCAAATTCAGATAATCTGGCTGTTTTCTGGTTCTCGGGGTTTGCTCTGAGATAGTTTGCTGTTGTCCCTTGGCAAGTAAATGATTCAGATAAACCTTTGAACATTGCTGTCTCATACCCCAAAGGAGAAAGTATCACATGCCGAAAACACACGCTGCCTGAAAAATGTTTGGCGTATCTGACGCTAGTAAAGAGTGCTTCCCAAGTTTCCTCCAAAGTTGTCTGGTGATTTATTATGCAAAAAAGAGGGGAAAGAAAGGATGAAAAAATTAATTCGAGAATCTTAGCGAGACGGTCTGTTAAAGGTGTTTTGTGATCTGATAAATTAGTTTAAAAGCAAGGCACAAAAACAAACAGAAAAAAAATGTGATGGACAAGGCTGAAGAAAAACAATAGTCGATTTAAAGGTTAGATGGGTTGCCCGTAATTATACGCATTTGCCTGGTCGGGGTGGGAAGGAGAGGATCAATTTTGCGTGATTCAAAGTTGTTTAAACATAATTTAGGATCATAAGCTTAAAAAAATTTAACATAACACATAAACATGGCATACCAAATTGCATTATTATTATTGTGGTTTAGGAAAAAAAAAATCGTAGGAAAATAACCAAAACATAACTTCATATATTAGACAACGCTAAAAGCTTCGAACCTTGGATTTGATAAAGAAAACTAGTTAAATATCCAAGATGGTCAAGTTAAGCATATTACATACAAAAATTTAAAGTTAATAAAATGACGCAGGCGCTTCGATCCAGCGGGACAGAGCACCTGTGAAGCTTCGCGGAACAGCGGGGTGGGACGAGAACAAGATCCCGCGCGAAGGAGAAGGAAGCAGCTCGCGAACCCTCACAATCCAGGGGCTGATTCGCGTATCTTCGACACCAGTCTTCTTCTGGAATCTGGATACTTCTTAATTCCCACTCTCCATCCTTTTGTGTAGAAGTAAGACGCTAGAAATAGTTATCCCCTTTGTGTAGAAGACAATTCTAATCTCTTGTGCAGAGTCTATTCCTATTTGTTAGGGATGTATCTGATGACAGATGATGTTTCAGCTGTATCCTACTCTGAGGTGGTGTTGTAAGCTTCTAATCTCCTTCGCTTCTTCTTACCGATCCCTTTTCCTACCTCTCCCCTAGCTATCTATCACCCCCATAAGCCTCCAGCACTCTGCCGCCACTCCTATTTCCCCCATAATCTTGTTGTCCTACCTACCTACAACCAACCAAACACTACACAAATTACCCAAACAACCACCCGACCTTTCCCATCTTGCCCTACCACCCCGCCGACACTACCAGCCCTCAGTCATCTTCCTACATCCTTAACAGGGGGATTCACCTATTATTGTATTTTCTTTCTATTTGAGTTGGGTTGTAATCCTATTTTATATTAATAAAAGTTTATTTTTGTTTCATTGTTCTTTCTACTAGTTCCGGTATCATTTGATATCAGAGCTAGCTCAACCCTAGTCATATCATAGGGTCTCCTAGCATCCGCCCCTACCTAAACCACATCCACCAATTTTTTTCCTACCGATTCTCAACCCTAGTCATGCCACTGCAAAAACTTACACCTGACTCGACCCGAGAAGAAATTCAACGAGAAATTCGTCGTCTACAATGGAGACTAACAGAGCTAGATGACGAAAACCAAGAAAAATTACCTTCAATCGTGACCGAGAAAGTCAAAGAGAAGATAGGGACAAGGAGATGCATCCATTCCACAGGGAAGATCAAAATGACGAAGAATATCGACCACGTCATTTTGGTATCCAATATCAAAATACGCCAAGAGAAGAGGCCTCTAATGGAGGTCTGTAGGACTTTGGCATCAAGATAGACCTCCAGAAGTTTGAGGGAGGCATGAAACCCGATGAGTTTACCGACTTGCTGCAATCAGCCGAATGAATCTTCAAGTATAAAGACGTACCAGAGAACAAGTGAGTCAAGCTAGCTGCAATTAAACCAAAGAAGAATTCCTCCTTATGGTTGGAAAATCTACAAAGGCTGAGGAAGAGAGAAGGAAATGAGAAAATAACTTAGCGGGAGAAGATGAAGAAGACAATGTAGAAAAAACACCTCCCACCACAGTATTGCCAAGACATGTTTCTAAAACTACACAACTTGCAGCAACGAGATCTATCAATTGAGGAGTTCAAGGCCTAGTTCTACCACCTGCAGCTAAAGTGCGAACTGACAAAGCCAGAAGAGCACATGATCGTTAGATATCTCGGGAGTTTAAAGCCCGTAATTAGCAATGTGGTACAACTACAACCATGTTGGACGTTGGGGGATGTTTAGACACTAGCCTTGAAGGTAAAAAGGCAGTAAAAGCAAAACAGGCAACAATCGTACGTCAGACCACCACCTTCAGCCAAACAGTCACCTGCAACTTCTACAACCGACAAGGGTGCATCAGAAGGAAATAACAAAATTGGACAAGGAACTGATTGAGCAGATCAAAGCTGAAGTAGCAAGAGAAAGACAGTTCCTCCAATACATTGCTAGCCAGAAAGTGTTTTCGGTGTCACAGCTACGGTTACATAGTCGCCAGCTGCCCAACAAGTTGAGTCGTCACACTCACAAATCAAGGTATCGTCGAGGAAGTCGATAGGGAATCATAGGAGAGTCCAGAAGAAGAGTTTCAGCGCTACGGAGAAGAAGGAGAAGTACTAGTTGTTCGGTGAATACTGCAGTTCGAGCCTAAGCGGGACCAACCTTGGCTAAGGCATAGCATTTTTCGCACCAAGTGCGTCGTCAAAGGGAAGCTCTTCAACCTAATCATCGACAGTGGGAGCTGTGAGAGCATGGAGTCCATGCTATGGTAAAAAAGTTAGCATTGGACACATAGAAGTATCCCCAGACATATTCTCTTACCTAGCTGGCAAAGGGCAATGAGACACGTGTGAATCAGCAGTGCTTAGTTGACTTCTCCATCAGAGACTAGCTCGACAAAGAGGTGTGGTTTTACGTGGTTCCTATGGATGGNATAAGAATGTCATGTAATTTCTTAAGTCTTAATGTGTTGAAAACGTTATGTATAAGCTTGTTACTATCATACAATTAAGTAATTTTTTTTTTTTAAAATGTATAAGTAATTAATCATTGATTCAAGCATCTCACATACCNTTAAGTCTTAATGTGTTGAAAACGTTATGTATAAGCTTGTTACTATCATACTATTAAGTAATTTTTTTTTTTCAAAATGTATAAGTAATTAATCATTGATTCAAGCATCTCACATACGATTACATGAGCGATTGTTTATAATCTTCTAGGAAAAGAAAACCCATTCAATTGTTGTTATAGCAATTGATAATATATATCAATGAAAATTATCTTCTTCNTCTAGGAAAAGAAAACCCATTCAATTGTTGTTATAGCAATTGATAATATATATCAATGAAAATTATCTTCTTTTTTTTTTTGTCTGTAACAAGTTTATCCAAGCTCTGTGTTCTACTTCAATTTAAAATAAGAATCATTAAATTTCATGTAGTTGGCAAAATTACATGAGACCAGGAGGAACATTTTATTTTGTACATGTTTTTGTTAATTATTGATCCTGGATTGAATTCTTAAATCAGCATAATCTCATTTGATAGTTTTTCTTTTTTTTTTTCTTCAAATTGAATTTGCATTTAACATTTGTTGTTGCAGTAAAAGTTAAGCCAATCATTATAAAATAAATTCAACTTCACAAAAGCTAAAAAATGATGGTTGTGATATGTGTGTGCGCGACGCCGCACACGTGTATTTTATACAAAATAGTTTTCTNTTTGCATTTAACATTTGTTGTTGCAGTAAAAGTTAAGCCAATCATTATAAAATAAATTCAACTTCACAAAAGTTAAAAAATGATGATTGTGATATTTGCGTGTGCGACGCGACGCACGTGTATTTTATACAAAATAGTTTTCAAAATTTTTAAGAAACATAACACAAATCTATTTTTAACATTTCATCAAACATTATTTATTATATATTAATCAATTCGTGTTAAATTCCTAATACTGTAATTTTTTCTTTATTTAAGAAAATACTTATTTTTATTACATAAAATAAATCAATCTATGATAATAATTGTTATTCTAATTTTATATGTTTAATTATTTTAGGTCATTGCCATATAGGGTCACTTATTGTTTGTCGGCTCATACAACTCTGAGGAGACTTGAGAGGAAGAAGATGAAGATGATAGAGATGATGATGCAGATCATGAATCAAATCGTCCATGAATATTGAAAAAGTTGCTCGAGATCCTTTTAAAGGTAGGAAAGCACATTCTTAATATGCCCAATAGATTATTCTCCACCATTATTGGACCACATAGAGAGGTAAAAATATTAAATCATAGAACAAGCAATACAAAGTCTGTTTGTGACCTCACAATGAAAAGATGGTGACATGTGTGTCAAACGGCTCATAAATAGATGTATATCTGCCCTTTAAGGATAGCCTTCTCCTCGGTGGTTAGTTGATCTCAGGAGATTTTTCTTGAGAGACACTATAAGAGTTGATAGAACTAGCGTGTGATATTTGCGTCGGATATTTTCGATGCAACTTTTAGCTTTGGATTTGCGGCTGCTAAGCGACGAAAAATAATTTATGATATTTGTATTGGAATTAATGTTTGATTTACGGTGGACAATTCATCGGTATAAGTGTTCCGCAAACGGTGAAACTTTTTTTGGATTTTCTACGAATTTTGAGTCAACATCGCGTTGAAAAAACGTCGCAAATACCTTACTTCTTAGCGTAAAAAAAAAGTTGATGCAAATCCGATGCACGCTCGACTAAATTTTATTTCTCTCTGATTGTCTCCCCCTTTCGCTCGTCTCCCCCTATGCACGAAAGCCTCGCGCGCGACTCCTTTTCTCCCCTTCCTTCTCCCCTTTCCTTCTTCCTCACGGGTTCACTGAAATCCATCGCCTTCCCGAAGGAACCTTGATAATACAGTCGCCATTAGAGCTAGTTGGGATGGTAACGTAGGCATGTCTTACAGAGACCACCAAAACTCCAGTAGTTCTCATCTTTCTGCTCCACTCCAACTAGAATACATTGAGGAAAGTATGTATCCTACTTTAACTATGTATATAGCTAATTTAGGGTAAGTCAGGGATTGGCTTTAAGTTGAAGTTTTTTTTTTATTATTATTACTTTAGTTATGGATGTTCTTACTGGACATTTACAAGAGAATGTACCTTGGTGTATGTTTTTTGTTGATGATATCTTTCTTGTGGATACACTAGAGAGAGCTTGGGAAATCCGCAATTGCCATCGCCCTCAACCCGATCTTCCACGCTCATACCAAGAACATAGAAATCAACTATCACTTTCTACGAGAACAAATCTTCTCCCGTGAAATTCAGATCTCTCATATTTGCTCCCAAGAACAAGTGGGAGACATTTTCACTAAAAGTCACACTTCCACTCAGTTTATTCGACTTTGGAGCAATCTCACAATCTGCCCACCAAATTGTAAGTTTAAGGGGGCATAATAGTTCCATTTCATTTCCCCTGCCACGGGACACCACTCCACTTCCGTTGTAACAACCTGCATGACAGAAGCCGGGTCTCCACAGCTCTCCACTTTCACTAATACCAATAATAAATCCCCATTCCAACCTCTCAAATGCAATCACCAACATACATGCATGACAAACACACATCACATCTAATAAACAATCACCAAAATCTATCCCATGCATATTCATCTGATATGCACTTTTTCACAAAGGATATAAATGTTACAACTCCGGTACAAGTTAGACCAACATATATCGTCATGTTCGATTCCTTAACTTAGTTTTTCCATGCCAAAACCCTCCTACTGTCCACCCCTTATCACCGCTGGAGTCTCAACTCCACCAACCCAAATCTAACCCAACACCCAGACCATGTAAATCTCAACCCACCAATCCACCACAACTTGTCAGAACATCAACAACCCTCCACTCACCCACCCATTTTAGCTTCATCTACATCAAATATCAACCCAAAAATAAAAAGGTTGACTGACTCGCAACTTCCCATGCTAACACGCCTCAAGACAGAACAGCTGAAATTGAAACAAATTTTTTACCTTAACCATAATATCAAACATTCCACACCAGACCCAATCTGCCCATTCTGCTAATCTACTTTAGCAAAAGATCTAAATTGGTGATCTGCATGTCAAAAAATTTCAGGCACTTCTCTCACAAACGAACTTGGGTTTTGGTTCCTCCTTTCCCCGATCAAAACCATCATGGACAACAAAAGAGCAAACAACACAAAGAGCAATTTCGACAGCATAGTTGCATGGTACAAAGCACGCCTAGTAGCTAAAGGCTACAAGTAACACCAAGGCGTACATAAAGATTAAGCCCCATTTCTAAAAAGCCCACAATTCAAACCCTCTTGGTAATAGCAACCATTCGCAACTGGTTAATAACATAGCTCAATGTTTCCAACGCATTCCTTCAAGGCCAACCCAATGAAAGACTGTATATCTCTTGACCTGAAGGCTTGGACTCAAATAATCTTCATGTCAATGATAAACCACATCCTCCTCAAAGCATCAACAGCTTGGATTCAACTTCAGTGCAGAAGATCCCTCCCTCATGACATACAACCATCCTTAAATTGAAATATACGAACTCATCTGTTTGGACACATTCTCCTGACCAGCAATGAACATGCATCCATGGCCACTCTTGTTCACAAACAACAGAAATTTCAAAATAAACATCTTGAATCCATCATCACATTCCTTAGCATTCAAATTCCCTCTCAAGCTAGAGTGACGTCTTATAAACCCAACCAAAACCACGCCTCCACCAAAAACCTGCAAGAATACAACAATCAACTTTTTTGTCACCTCGTTGGTTCCTTAAATACCTAACCATCACTCATCTGAATATTGCATACATTGTAAACAAACTTTGTCAACATCTTCATCACCTTCTCAATCTCCACTTCACTTAACTCAAACACCTTATCTGACATATCAAAAGTACTATCACAATAGACCTACAAATACATCATGATGACCTCACATTCTATTCCGACTCTAAATGGTCTGGAGATCAAACTAACCACAAGTACATTACAAGTCACTATGCATTGCTAAGTCATACCTTAACATTATGGTATGTCAAAAAACAACAAACTACAGTAACATGCTCATCTACCGAAGCCGAGTACGATACCATCACGACAACAACCACTTACATTATATGGTTTCATCAACTTCTTCAAGAATTCTGTGTTAACCTCCCCTCTTTACACCCCTCTATTGTGACAATATATTGTCCCTCCAACTGGCCAGCAATCTCTCATTCCACACATGAACCAAACTTATAGAGGTAGACTGTCACTTTATTAGTGACTGCATAAAAAACAACATCTCCACAAAAGATCAAACTTCTAATATCTCACAAGGGCCCAACTCAATACAAGGTTCCTCCTACTTCGCACCAAGTTAATGCTTACGAACTCGACCGTCATGTTGTAAGTGAATGTTAACGGAGATGGTCATAATAATGACACCATGCCAGAAAAATTGTTGCCACTAGAAATCCCTCATTGTATTAGTTATCATCCAGCTGTCCAAATCTAATAGACTTGATCTACATCACATAACTTTTGATACAGTCATAACAAACTATGTATTCATCAAACTTGATGTATACCTTACAATGTATTTGAAGAGAACAATGCATATATGATTTACAATAATACAACAACATCAACAAATCTTTATCCCACTAAGTGGGGTCGGCTATATAAATATATTTTCTCCATTGTGTCCTATTGAGTGTCATATTTCTCAATTTCTAATTCTACTACTAGTATAGGTATCTCACACCGCAATCAACTATGATAGTGAACAATTGATAGCATAATTATTTTCTTGATCATTGTGGCAAATATCAAAATCCAAATTATTATAATTGTCATTAATTGCATAAGAGGTACAAAGATAGCAATTTTAATATATTATGATTATAATTATTACTACTACAACTATTATTATTATTAACTCACTCTGCAATCATAGAAAAGAAATTTTAAGTCACGCAGATTAAGGCTTTGCACCATTGGATTTGTGTCTCCATGACCCACTGATTTCAATGTGTTTTCCTATAGGATCATCTGCTCTTAATTATTTTTTCTATTTTTTTTATTTATTCCTACTGAATATCTATACATAACTCACCTCTTGTACAAAGAATAATTTATAGAATTCTTATGAGTTTTCTCTATTGTTTTATTTTCTACAATAATTATAATCATTATTATCAATAAACACCTAAGAAAGTCATTATAAGAGAAATTATTCATAGAGAGCCAATTCAACAGATTTTTAACATGTCCCTCTCCATAATACATTAGGGTAACATAACTCAC
>JXCR01070792.1:180818-191334 GCA_002079205.1 Phalaenopsis hybrid cultivar | reverse complement strand
ACCCGCTTGCACCTGCCAATAATATTTGAAGCGTAAACTCTATTCCTAATAGTTGATTCAGGTACTAAGCAGCAGGTTCAAATCTTGTACTAATACAATATGACAAAGGTCCTATCATCTTGAGTCAACAATACATAGAATAACAAACCAGTAGCCATCTAATGCACAGCTTATAGAGACAAATAAAAAAATTCTAGAGAATAAACTTTTGCACTGATTTCATGAATTTAACCACATATCTGCAACAAAAAGCACAACTTTTCAGTAAACCTGCTAACATAAAACACATAATCTTTACATAAATACGTAAATGGCTACTGTTATCCTTCGCATAAAGCCATTTAAAATCAATCGATTCAATTCATCACCAGGACAGCCAGGTACAATCTACCAATTCATCTAAACATTAGATGAAATCGATGACCGACTGCTACATAAAATATAAAACAAGGTAAATAAGTTCCACACAGGAAATCTCATTTCTCAAAATTTTAAATAAACTCTCGTAGACAGAAAGGCAGCACCACCAGAACTTGCCTTCTGAAGTCATGATCTTATTTCATCCTAATAATGGCATTACCTCTTGAACACAATGCTTAGACCATAATCACTTCCCGGAGTCATAAATTTAGATGGGATTCAGAAAGGGATTCTAGAATTAATCCCATTTCTGCATGCAAAGGTAAACGCCCTGTTATAATCTCAGAAAACTTTTCAGTCTCTTAGTGAGATAAAAACAAAGGGGTATTTGCATACATACCACCCAATTCCTATGTATTTATAAATCTAACGCCTAAATTTTATTTTTCACATTTATACCATCCAAATCTTTCATATCACATCAACAATACCAGTATTTTAACTTTAAAAAATCAAATAAACCTTTTTCATGCATAGGTGAGGTGGCATACAAGTAAAAATTTGAAGTTTAGGTGTTAGATATGTAAATACATAGGAATTAAGTAGTATGTATGTAAATTTTCAAAAAACAAAAGGCTAGCAGCTAATGTGAGATTTGGTGTTAACTGAAGTTTCAAACCATAGCTCTTCTTAGCATCCAAGGCTCCTCACTATGCTACTAAGCTCATCAATGACCATTTCAGGTCTGACATATGATCCAGCAAGGTTAATTGCATGATATTCTAGTCCTTTCCACTGAGAAATTAATGAAAAATGTGGACGCTGATATTGGCCGCTGATTATTTCAAGAGAAATTGTTTTTGATCTTGCTGAGACAAAGTGTGTAAGACCAGCTCCATGAGCCCCTATAACAACTGAAGCCTCATAAATGGCGCGGATTTGCTCTCGCATCGACATATGAGCAAAGATTCCATTAACAACATGCAAGTTGCATTTAGTGTGGTTGGCTGCCCAATTCTGTATTGCAGTAAAAACCTCAGGCTCATTAGTCAACCGAGACTCCAATTTTCCACTATGACGAGGGTGAGCTAAGTAATCTTCACGACGGACAAAGAGGATATTATGGACTGTGGATGGCCTCTTTAGTGAGTTTTCATCAGCTGGAAGACCAAAAGCTGCACGGATCATCTCCCCAAATTCAGATAATCTGGCTGTTTTCTGGTTCTCGGGGTTTGCTCTGAGATAGTTTGCTGTTGTCCCTTGGCAAGTAAATGATTCAGATAAACCTTTGAACATTGCTGTCTCATACCCCAAAGGAGAAAGTATCACATGCCGAAAACACACGCTGCGTGAAAAATGTTTGGCGTATCTGACGCTAGTAAAGAGTGCTTCCCAAGTTTCCTCCAAAGTTGTCTGGTGATTTATTATGCAAAAAAGAGGGGAAAGAAAGGATGAAAAAATTAATTCGAGAATCTTAGCGAGACGGTCTTAAAGGTGTTTTGTGATCTGATAAATTAGTTTAAAAGCAAGGCACAAAAACAAACAGAAAAAAAATGTGATGGACAAGGCTGAAGAAAAAAAATAGTCGATTTAAAGGTTAGATGGGTTGCCCGTAATTATACGCATTTGCCTGGTCGGGGTGGGAAGGAGAGGATCAATTTTGCGTGATTCAAAGTTGTTTAAACATAATTTAGGATCATAAGCTTAAAAAAATTTAACATAACACATAAACATGGCATACCAAATTGCATTATTATTATTGTGGTTTAGGAAAAAAAAAATCGTAGGAAAATAACCAAAACATAACTTCATATATTAGACAATGCTAAAAGCTTCGAACCTTGGATTTGATAAAGAAAACTAGTAAAATATCCAAGATGGTCAAGTTAAGCATATTACATACAAAAATTTAAAGTTAATAAAATGACGCAGGCGCTTCGATCCAGCGGGACAGAGCACCTGTGAAGCTTCGCGGAACAGCGGGGTGGGACGAGAACAAGATCCCGCGCGAAGGAGAAGGAAGCAGCTCGCGAACCCTCGNACGCAGGCGCTTCGATCCAGCGGGACAGAGCACCTGTGAAGCTTCGCGGAACAGCGGGGTGGGACGAGAACACGATCCCGCGCGAAGGAGAAGGAAGCAGCTCGCGAACCCTCANTATTATTATTGTGGTTTAGGAAAAAAAAAATCGTAGGAAAATAACCAAAACATAACTTCATATATTAGACAACGCTAAAAGCTTCGAACCTTGGATTTGATAAAGAAAACTAGTTAAATATCCAAGATGGTCAAGTTAAGCATATTACATACAAAAATTTAAAGTTAATAAAATGACGCAGGCGCTTCGATCCAGCGGGACAGAGCACCTGTGAAGCTTCGCGGAACAGCGGGGTGGGACGAGAACAAGATCCCGCGCGAAGGAGAAGGAAGCAGCTCGCGAACCCTCGCAATCCAGGGGCTGATTCGCGTATCTTCGACACCAGTCTTCTTCTGGAATCTGGATACTTCTTAATTCCCACTCTCCATCCTTTTGTGTAGAAGTAAGACGCTAGAAATAGTTATCCCCTTTGTGTAGAAGACAATTCTAATCTCTTGTGCAGAGTCTATTCCTATTTGTTAGGGATGTATCTGATGACAGATGATGTTTCAGCTGTATCCTANCGACACCAGTCTTCTTCTGGAATCTGGATACTTCTTAATTCCCACTCTCCATCCTTTTGTGTAGAAGTAAGAGGCTAGAAATAGTTATCCCCTTTGTGTAGGAGACAATTCTAATCTCTTGTGCCGAGTCTATTCCTATTTGTTAGGGATGTATCTGATGACAGATGATGTTTCAGTTGTATCCTGCTCTGAGGTGGTGTTGTAAGCTTCTAATCTCCTTCGCTTCTTCTTACCGATCCCTTTTCCTACCTCTCCCCTAGCTATCTATCACCCCCATAAGCCTCCAGCACTCTGCCGCCACTCCTATTTCCCCCATAATCTTGTTGTCCTACCTACCTACAACCAACCAAACACTACACAAATTACCCAAACAACCACCCGACCTTTCCCATCTTGCCCTACCACCCCGCCGACACTACCAGCCCTCAGTCATCTTCCTACATCCTTAACAGGGGGATTCACCTATTATTGTATTTTCTTTCTATTTGAGTTGGGTTGTAATCCTATTTTATATTAATAAAAGTTTATTTTTGTTTCATTGTTCTTTCTACTAGTTCCGGTATCATTTGATATCAGAGCTAGCTCAACCCTAGTCATATCATAGGGTCTCCTAGCATCCGCCCCTACCTAAACCACATCCACCAATTTTTTTCCTACCGATTCTCAACCCTAGTCATGCCACTGCAAAAACTTACACCTGACTCGACCCGAGAAGAAATTCAACGAGAAATTCGTCGTCTACAATGGAGACTAACAGAGCNAACACTACACAAATTACCCAAACAACCACCCGACCTTTCCCATCTTGCCCTACCACCCCGCCGACACTACCACCGCCCTCAGTCATCTTCCTACATCCTTAACAAGGGGATTCACCTATTATTGTATTTTCTTTCTATTTGAGTTGGGTTGTAATCATATTTTATATTAATAAAAGTTTGTTTTTGTTTCATTGTTCTTTCTACTAGTTCCGGTATCATTTGATATCAGAGCTAGCTCAACCCTAGTCATATCATAGGATCTCCTAGCATCCGCCCCTACCTAAGCCACATCCACCAATTTTTTTCCTATCGATTCTCAACCCTAGTCATGCCACTGCAAAAACTTACACCTTACTCGACCCGAGAAGAAATTCAACGAGAAATTCGTCGTCTACAATGGAGACTAACAGAGTTAGATGACGAAAACCAAGAAAAATTACCTTCAATCGTGACCGAGAAAGTCAAAGAGAAGATAGGGACAAGGAGATGCATCCATTCCACAGGGAAGATCACAATGACGAAGAATATCGACCACGTCATTTTGGTATCCAATATCAAAATACGCCAAGAGAAGAGGCCTCTAATGGAGGTCTGTAGGACTTTGGCATCAAGATAGATCTCCAGAAGTTTGAGGGAGGCATGGAACCCGATGAGTTTACCGACTTGTTGCAATCAGCCGAATGAATCTTCAAGTATAAAGACGTACCAGAGAACAAGTGAGTCAAGCTAGCTGCAATTAAACCAAAGAAGAATTCCTCCTTATGGTTGGAAAATCTACAAAGGCTGAGGAAGAGAGAAGGAAATGAGAAAATAACTAAGCGGGAGAAGATGAAGAAGACAATGTAGAAAAAACACCTCCCACCACAGCATTACCAAGATATGTTTCTAAAACTACACAACTTGCAGCAACGAGATCTATCAATTGAGGAGTTCAAGGCCTAGTTCTACCACCTGCAGCTAAAGTGCGAACTGACAAAGCCAGAAGAGCACATGATCGTTAGATATCTCGGGAGTTTAAAGCCCGTAATTAGCAATGTGGTACAACTACAACCATGTTGGACGTTGGGGGATGTTTAGACACTAGCCCTGAAGGTAAAAAGGCAGTAAAAGCAAAACAGGCAACAATCGTACGTCAGACCACCACCTTCAGCCAAACAGTCACCTGCAACTTCTACAACCGACAAGGGTGCATCAGAAGGAAATAACAAAATTGGACAAGGAACTGATTGAGCAGATCAAAGCTGAAGTAGCAAGAGAAAGACAGTTCCTCCAATACATTGCTAGCCAGAAAGTGTTTTCGGTGTCACAGCTACGGTTACATAGTCGCCAGCTGCCCAACAAGTTGAGTCGTCACACTCACAAATCAAGGCATCGTCGAGGAAGTCGATAGGGAATCATAGGAGAGTCCAGAAGAAGAGTTTCAGCTCTACGGAGGATGAAGGAGAAGTACTAGTTGTTCGGTGAATACTGCAGTTCGAGCCTAAGCGGGACCAACCTTGGCTAAGGCATAGCATTTTTCGCACCAAGTGCGTCGTCAAAGGGAAGCTCTACAACCTAATCATCGACAGTGGGAGCTGTGAGAACATGGAGTCCATGCTATGGTAAAAAAGTTAGGATTGGACACATAGAAGTATCCCCAGACATATTCTCTTACCTAGCTGGCAAAGGGCAATGAGACACGTGTGAATCAACAGTGCTTAGTTGACTTCTCCATCAGAGACTACCTCGACAAAGAGGTGTGGTTCTACGTGGTTCCTATGGATGGCTGCCACATTCTGTTAGGTAGGACTTGACAATTTGATCGCAAGAGTCAACACAACAAGTTCAAAAACACTTATCCTTTCAAGAAGGATGGGAAGCATATAGTTTTATAACCTGCTAAGAATGCAAAAGGCGGGAGCGATACAGAGACATCATTAGCTCATCGTACCACTTTCCTGCAGTCAGTTAGAAATGCCTATAAAACTAGCATTAATCCTCCTGGAAGGAAACAAGGAAGAAAGAGAGGTACCAGCACTACTACAACTATTGATACAGGACTTTCAGAATGTTATGATCGTTAACTTACCAAAGTGATTACCGCTACTAAAAAGACATTCAACACACCATCGACCTTATACCAGGATCTGTATTGTCAACCTGACCAGCCTACAGATTAAGACCTGCGGAGTATGAAGATCGACAACTTACCAAAGTGAATACCGCCACTAAAGAGGACTAATTAGAGAAAGCACAACCCAAATGAAGTCCCGACCCAATGGTGCCCAAAAAGGATGGTTCTTGGCAAATGTGCATCTACAACCGAGTCATCAACAAGATTACCATCAAGTATCGATTTCTCATACCCCGCTTGGATGATCTCTTAGACCAGTTACATGGAGCCACTATCTTCCCCAAGATTGACTTGCATAGCCGATATCACCAGATACGGATTAGGCCAAGATATGAGTGGAAAACCGCCTTCATGACGCAGGATGAACTATATGAGTGGACTGTTGTGCTTTTTGGTTTGTCGAATGCACCTAACACCTTCATGAGATTAATGAACCAAGTATTCCGACCTCACACTGAAAAGTTTGTCGTTGTCTACTTTGATGACATTCTAGTATACAACCAATCAGAGGAGGATCACTTGCATCACTAAAATGCAGTATTCGAGGTACTGCAAGCGACTATACACCCATCCAATGAAATGTCACTTCATGCATACCAATTATGCTTTCTGAGTTACATCGTCTAGTGCATACATTCAAATGGATCTCGTAAAGAAAGAGACCATTATCAGCAGGGAGGTACCACAATTATTCACTGAGCTGAGGCCATTATCAGTTGGGACGTACCACAATCATTCACCGAGTTGGTGCAATTTCATCCTTCTATCAAAAATTTATCAGAAACTTCAGCACTATCTCCTTCTATCTTTACGAAATCCATCTGAGTGTCTACACTGGACGATGTAACCCAGAAAGTTAGGAGGTACCACAATCATTCACTATGCTGAGGCCATTATCAAGTGGGACGTACCAAAATCATTCACCGAGTTGGGGCAAATTTAAGAGATGACAACCTTCTATCAAAGATTTATCAGAAACTTCAGTACTATCTCCCTTTATCTTTACGAAATCCATCTGAGTGTCTGCACTGGACGATGTAACCAAGAAAGCTGGGAGGTACCACAATTATTCACTGAGCTTTGAGGTCATAAAGGATCTATATGAAACAGACAAAGATTTCAAAAACATATGGAAACAATGTCAGGAGGAACCAACAGGGAAATATTACGGTATAGAAGGATACATGTTCCATCAGAGTCAGTTGTGCATTCCCCAGTATTCATTAAGGGAGGCCATTGTCCAAGAAGGCCGCAGCGAAGGACAAGCAGGTAATTTCGGTAGAAACAAGACCCTCGCCCTCATAAACTGACAAGAGATGTAGAACGACATGTCCAACAATGCAGGATTTGTCATTTGACAAATAAAAGTGCTCAGAATGTCAGATTATACACAACACTTCCACTCCCAGAGGCACCCAAAAGAACAAGGACTCCTTAATGGTTGTAGTAGACAGATTCTCTAAGATAACCCACTTCAGAGAGATTGTAAGGTGGCATGGAATTCCTAAGACCATCAACTCCGATAGAGACATCAAATTTCTAAACCACTTCTAGAGGACACTGTATGGAAGCTTGATACCAAACTACAATTCAGCTTGGCAGCTCATCTATAGACAGACGGACAGACAGAGGAAGTAAATCAGAGCCTCAACAATCTCTTGATATGTTTCATGGGAAAAAACATAAGACAATGCAATCTTATCCTAGCTCAAGCCGAGTTCTCCTATAAACGATCCATCAACAATACTACTACACGAACTCCCCTCAAGATTGTGTACGGAAAAAATCCACTCACACCACTGGAGTTGGTGTCACTCCTACCATCTTCACAAACCAACAAGGATGTCATAAAATGAGTTCACGACATTCAAAAGCTCCATAAAGAAGTTGGCAAGAGGATTGCTAAGCAGGACAACAGATATCAGGCACGGGCAAATAAATCTAGGAAGAAATTAACATTTCAGGAAGGCGACCTCCTATGGGTTCGGTTATAGTAGGAAAGATTTCTCGTAGGATCATTCGAGAAGCTTAAGTCAAGAGCAGATGGACCTTTCAGAGTAATTCAAAAGTTGAACGATAACGCTTACCATATCGACTTGCCTGTGGACTACAGAATTTCAGTCGCATTCAACATCACCAACTTGACGTCATACTTTGAAGAACCTAGAGCTTCAACAAAAGAGGTCGAAACTTCTCCAACCCCAAAAAACTGACATAGGCGTTGAATGCGCCCCAAAGCTTTGGGGCACTTCGATCCCGGGAAACAGAGGACCCGTGAAGCTTTGCGGAACAGCGGGGCGGGACGGGATTGTGATCCCGCATGAAGGAGAAAGAAGCGGATATCAAAACCTCACGATCCAGGGGTTGATTTGCGTATCGTCCACACCCGTCTTCTTTTGGAAGAGCTTTTCTTCTGGATACTTCTTACATTCCCAACATCCATCATTTTGTGTACAAGTAGGATGGTATAAATAACTGCCCCCTGTGTGTAGGAGGCAGTTATAATAGAGTTGTCTTCTAATCTCTTATCTGGAGTCTCTTCACTCTTGTTAGGGTTGTATCGAAGANGTTGATTTGCGTATCGTCCACACCCGTCTTCTTTTGGAAGAGCTTTTCTTCTGGATACTTCTTACATTCCCACCATCCATCATTTTGTGTACAAGTAGGATGGTATAAATAACTGCCCCCTATGTGTAGGAGGCAGTTATAATAGAGTTGTCTTCTAATCTCTTATATGGAGTCTCTTCACTCTTGTTAGGGTTGTATCGAAGGCAGGTGGTGCTCGAGCTGTATCCCACTCTGAAGTGGTTTTGTAAACTTCCAATCTCCTTCGCTTCTTTTCACTGAACCCTTTTCCTACCTCTCCCATAGGTGCCTACCACCCCCATATAGGCCTCAACCACTCTACTGCCACTCTTACTTCCCCCACAACCTTGCGGTANTGTATCCCACTCTGAAGTGGTTTTGTAAACTTCCAATCTCCTTCGCTTCTTTTCACTGAACCCTTTTCCTACATCTCCCATAGGTGCCTACCACCCCCATATAGGCCTCCACCACTCTACTGCCACTCTTACTTTCCCCACAACCTTGCGGTCCTACCTACCTACAACCAACCAAACACCACCACAACTTAACCAAACAACCACCCGGCCTTTCCCATCTCGCCCTACCACCCCGCCGACGCCACCACCACCTTTGGTCATCTCCCTACATCCCTAGCAAGGGGATTCATCTATTATTGTATTTTCTTTCTATTTGAGTTGGGTTGTATTCTTATTTATATATTAATAAAAATTTATTTATTTTTCATTGTTTTTCCTACTAGTTTCGGTATCATAAAATGAACCACAAATTGCAATACAACTTTTGAACAAAGCAGAATTCATAAACTTAACCCCATACAATTAGGGTAAGTCTAATGATGATTATGATTAATTCAAAAAAAAGTTTGTGTTGATGATTCTACTGCGCGTAGTTTGGTAATACTTCAATCGGTAATAAATAGCAAATAAACACAATATTTTAGAAAAAAAATCACAAAATTTACCGTGTAAGAGTTTAGACAAAAATTAAAAAAAGAACTATCAATAAGACCAAAATTCACTAATGCTATAATCAATGGTCTTGAACAGATTATATGAACTCCCACAACTGATTATGACATGTTTTTCTGTATAATCTAAAGCTATATGAAATAAGTGAAGAAAAAAATATTACAAACACCACCAAAGTAGGAGAATATCTAGTCAACAAAAAGCTCACTCTCCACCCACAAACTTTTACTTTCAGGCACATGCATGCACTCGAACATTCTTGACCAATTTTAAATTTGCTCATATGGTAGTGAAAAACATTTTGTGATACTTTGAGATATGTAGTGCATCAACAGTGTAAACTGGTCCAACTTTTCTAGAACTCACAGACTAACTGGCTTTATAAAAATAAAGCCACAACAAAAATGTCATGTTTCTCTCAATCTTCCCTAAGCTTGATTTTGAACTTTTCTTGTTGCTCGAGTAAGCGAA
The DNA here is from genome assembly GCA_002079205.1 of Phalaenopsis hybrid cultivar. Lineage (NCBI taxonomy): Eukaryota > Viridiplantae > Streptophyta > Magnoliopsida > Asparagales > Orchidaceae > Phalaenopsis > Phalaenopsis hybrid cultivar. The sequence goes on along the minus strand of JXCR01070792.1, from coordinate 181,416 downwards.
ATTGTCCTGATCATTGAAGGTATAGCTTAAGCATATTAACTAAACCATTCTTTTTTGTATATAAATATCACAACCCAAGTTCGAAATGCAAGCAACACAGGACCTCACAGAGTAGTATCAAAGTCGTGTTTTGTATTCAATATTCCTAATTCTCTTAGAAGTAGGTTGTGGGATATAATATCTTAGTTTACTTTCATAATGACTATCATTATATTTTATATTATTAATGTAATTATCTAGTTATTAGTATATTTCAATTTTGTGTAATTTTTAATTATATAGGATAACTCCAAAGACAAGAAGTTTCATCGTCACGTACACAACTGAAGACCCGAGAGCCACTGTAGAGGCTATACCAATCCTTAGATATTGTTGTCGTGTTTATCCCGCTCAATCTATCAAGATTACTGAAACACCCACCCTCAATATGAAACTCTAGTGAACATGGTGACACAGAATATCACCCAAACATTACAGGTAAATATTGCAACACAAATCACGCAAACAGTGCAGACTATCTAACAACCATTGCAAATAACATCACAAATGACCCAGCATGTACAATTAGTTGCCAACATTGAAAATCAAGCAAATCAAT
>JXCR01070792.1:149444-170433 GCA_002079205.1 Phalaenopsis hybrid cultivar | reverse complement strand
AAAAAAAAGGATAAAAAAACAAATAATAACTAACAATAACCCTAATAATAGTAATGCCAGAAAAAAAGGCAAGTCACCTGTGAGCATTGAAATTCTCCAGGCCCAACAATTCTCATCGACTCCATCAATTCCCGCATTGTATGATGATGCACAGCCCCATGCGGCACATACCGATCGAGAAACTCCTCATCCACCACCCTCCCACCACCGCTGCCCTCGCTTCCATCTCCCTCAATTTCAAATGACCCGCTCTCAAATTTGGGCAGTTCCTCCTCCTCACTACGCCCCATAACCGACTTCAAACCTTCCCCTCCACCGGCCATATTGATCTTGCTGGGATCCATCCGAACGCGTCCCCCTTCGCATACGGAGCTCCTGAGCGTCGCGCTATAGAAGCAACGGAACCATCCGCCACGGCCGCCGNACCGCTGCCCTCGCTTCCATCTCCCTCAATTTCAAATGACCCGCTCTCAAATTTGGGCAGTTCCTCCTCCTCGCTACGCCCCATAACGGACTTCAAACCTTCCCCTCCACCGGACATATTGATCTTGCTGGGATCCATCCGAACGCGTCCCCCTTCGCATACGGAACTCTTGAGCGTCGCGCTATAGAAGCACCGGAACCACCCGCCACGGTCGCCACCACCGTATGCATCGATCCGGCGAGAGAAGCCGTTTCCGAAGTAGGCCTCGCAGGAGCGGAGAGGAGGCTTGGGGCTAGGATTCCAGGGGAGGAAGGAGGGCAGGGAAGGCCAAGACTTAAGGGAGGTAGTGGTTAGTGATGGGCTTAGGGTTTCGGGAGAGGGAGGAGAGGGGGAGTGNGACTTAAGGGAGGTAGTGGTTAGTGATGGGCTTAGGGTTTCGGGAGAGGGAGGAGAGGGGGAGTGGAAGAAGAAGTATAGAGCAAGGGATAGGGAGTTGAGAACGAAGAGGAAGATCATGCTCCTGATGAGCAGCCCTCGTTGACGCCGGGCCATTGCTGAAGAGTGCAGAGCATCTGAGGCTTATGGTTTCGGAGGCCAGTCGAGGCAATCGCCNGGGAGTTGAGAACGAAGAGGAAGATCATGCTCCTGATGAGCAGCCCTCGTTGACGCCGGGCCATTGCTGAAGTGTGCAGAGCATCTGAGGCTTATGGTTTCGGAGGCCAGTCGAGGCAATCGCCTCTGTCTGTCAGCGGGAGACTTAAAGGAAGCGAGTCTGACTCGAATGAATCATATCAGATCTTCATGTGTAATGGCACTATGCTAATTGCCGGCGTATTCTGTCCTTGCGGCGTCCAAACTTCAAGCTTTGCGCCGGCGATGGCCGTTGGAGGTTCGGGAGGGAAGGAGAGTTGAGTATATAGGACCAGCGATTCGGGGGGAATCGCCTTGGCAATGGTAGCATGGACTAGATATTCGTGGTATTGGACCTATTGATACCGTCAAATTGTAAGTTCTAAATGGGCCTTGCCTGATTGGAAAAATAAATTATTTGGTAGAAAAATTAGTATATTATTGCTCTTAGTCAACAAAATAGATGTCAAAGGCCCCAAAGTCAATTAATTAATGAAAGTTATAACTGTAGCTAGAGTTTGTGTTGTTTAGGTTGATTAATTCCTTAGATAAGATGAACAATTTGTCTCTAGTACCCTTTTCTTTAGATTTTAGGGGGCGTTATGGACAAATGACGACTGTTGTCCCGTCTAAAAATGATGACGAGTGACACGATTACTATTGTTGTATGTAACAAGACGATCATCTAGGTAAATTGTTGTTGAACATTTCTTCTGAGATCTTTCATTTGTATAAAAAACCTCTTAAATGAGCTGAAAATGAGTTTTATTTATAACCCTTACCAATCATTTTTCCTGTTATTTGAAATATTAATCTGTAAATCAGTTATTTTCGAAACACACAAACCAAACAACTAAACAACTTATTCAAAACAAAAGTCGAATTGTCATTTATCCAGAATTAGTTGTTTTCCAAACGGACAAACCAAACAGTCAGACAGCTTATCCAGATCAACTGCTGATCAACAGCTTATTTGGATAAGCTGCAGCTACCCCAAACAGTCCCTAAACTGGTACTATTACTTGGAGAATCTGGATGTATTACGAGTGCAATAATATTGTGATAATAGGCTATAAAATTTATACCTTTAAAGTACAAACTTTCACTATGACCCATCAGGGGTTACGATGTTATTGAAGTTCGAATAACTCCCATCTCTATGGTCTTTTTTTGTTNGGGGGAGTGGAAGAAGAAGTATAGAGCAAGGGATAGGGAGTTGAGAACGAAGAGGAAGATCATGCTCCTGATAAGCAGCCCTCGTTGACGCCGGTTCATTGCTGAACAGTGCAGAGCATCTGAGGCTTATGGTTTCGGTGGGCAGTCGAGGCAATCGCCTCTTGTCTGTCAGCGGGAGACTTAAAGGGAAGCGAGTCTGACTCGAATGAATCATATCAGATCTTCATGTGTAATGGCACTATGCTAATTGCCGGCGTATTCTGTCCTTGCGGCGTCCAAACTTCAAGCTTTGCGCCGGCAATGGCCGTTGGAGGTTGGGGAGGGAAGGAGAGTTAGCATATAGGACCAGCGATTCGGGGTGGAATCGCATTGGCAATGGTAACATTGACTAGATATTCGTGGTATTGGACCTAGTGGTACCGTCTAATTGTAAGTTCTAAATGGGCCTTCTAATTGGAAAAATATATTATTTAGTAGAAAAATTAGTACTTTATTGCTCTTAGTCAACATAATTGACGTCAAAGGCCCCAAGGTCAATCATTTAATGAAAGTTATAAATGTAGCAAGTTTGTGTTGTTTAGGTTGATTAATTCCTTAGATAAGATGAACAATTTGTCTCTAGTACCATTTTCTTTAGATTTTAGGGGGCATTGTGGACAAATGATGGCTGTTGTCTCGTCTGAAAAGGATGATGAGTGACACGATTACTATTGTTGTATGCAGCAAGAAGATCATCTAAGTAAATTGTTGTTGAACATTTCTTCTGAGATCTTTCATTTATAGAAAAACCCTCTTAAATGAGTTGAAAATGAGCTTTATTTATAACCTTTACCATAGATATTTCCTCTTATTTGAAATATTAATTTGTAAATCAGTTGTTTTTAAAACACACAAACCAAACAACTAAACAACCTATCGAAAACAGAGGTTGAATTGTCATTTATTCATAATCAGTTGTTTTCCAAACACACAAACCAAACAATCAGACAGTTTATTCAAATCAACTGTTAATCAACAATTTATCTGGATAAGCTACAGTTGCCCCAAATAGACCCTAAACTGGTACTATTACTTGGAGAATCCAAATGTATTACGAGTGCAATAATATTGTGATAATAGGCTATAAAATTTATACCTTTAAAGTACAAACTTTCACCATGACCCATCAGGGGTTACAATGTTATTGAAGTTCGAATAACTCCCATCTCTATGGTCTTTTTTTGTTTTTGTTTTTATTGTGAGCAATTACATACAAACCATAAAAAACTTCTAGTTTACAAGTTAATTGCCCTCTTTCATCAATTTTTTAAGTTCTCACTAAAATATAAAAATTTATGATAGAACCCAAACTCATATTTTTATTTGCAGAATTTTTATAGCACACAATTGTTATGAATTTACCAATCTCACATCAAAACTTTTATATTTACAAACATAATATGAAAAATAGCACTCATTATCATATTTTAATAGACAAATTCATTGTTTCATCAAAACATTATATTTACAAGCAGCTAAATCCACAAGAATTGTGTGTTGCGTATGTTCCCATCTTATTTTAATCAAATTCTCCATAGTTTGACTGTATTATGCGTAAATATATCGATGTCCCCTTACTCCTTAAAATTAGAAAATAATTTTTTTATTTATTTTAATCATAGTTCTTTTAAAACAAAGACTTTATATGCCTGAAAATACTGTACTTGAGAAAAAATTATTTATATAATTTTCACATATTACAAATATACTTTTTCTANTTTTTTTTTTTATTGTGGGCAATTACATACAAACCATCCAAAACTTCTAGTTTACAAGTTAATTGCCCTCTTTCATCAACTTTTTAAGTTCTCACTCAAATATAAAAATTTATGATTGAACCCCAACTCATATTTTTATTTGGTAAATTTTTATAGCACACAATTCTTATGAATTTACTAATCTCACATCAAAACTCTTATATTTACAAACATCATATGAAAAATAACACTCATTATCATATTTTAATGGTCAAATCCATTGTTTCATCAAAACTTTATATTTAAAGCAGCTAAAACCACAAGAATTGTGTGTTGTGTATGTTCCCATCTTATTTTAATCAAATTCTCCATAGTTTGTCTGTGCTATGCGTAAATATATCGATGTCCCCTTACTCCTTAAAATTAGAAAATATTTTTTTTTTTATTTTAGTCATAGTTCTTTTAAAACAAAGACTTTATATGCCTGAAAATACTGGGCTTGAAAAAAAAAATTTATATAATTTTCACATATTACAAATATACTTTTTCTTACAAATTGCATTTCCAAATTAAGTTTTTCTTAGTCATTTGGTTTAAAGCAATCATTTACACAAAATTTCATAAATCCATTAATGTACTTGTTGTTTTATTGCACTTTTTGTAATGTAAGGAAATATATATCAATTTTAAGTTACAAATATATCCATAATGTTATAAGTAAATTATATCACATGAATTATTGATTTAATTACTTTAGTAAATCATAATATGCATTTTTTTTATTTTTACTTTTATGAAATGAATATTTATTTTCTATTTTACTTAATTATTTTTATCATACTTATTCATTTTATTATAATTTTTATGAGAAATTCGAATTCTCAACCTCATTACTATTTTCTGTTTCTAAGAAAATTACAGGGAGTTTTTTATATCAAATAACATTTATGGTGAAAATTTCAAGTAATTTTGTTTATGACATGTGTCAATTTATCGTTTGTTTATGTCTTAATTCATGTAAATTATTTCTTTTATGTAATAATTTTACTCTTTTAAAATGTTGGTTATGTATTTTGCAGGCTGCAGCAGCCTTAGCACAAAAACTGGAGCCGAAAATCGCAAATTGGGACTTTTTTCAGCCTGTGTAACCATGCTCATTTTTGGCATGGCCACGTCAAGCATATGGTGTGGTTACGCTAGAGAACAGGCGTTTTGTTTACGAATGACCCCTAGGCATGACTACAACGCCCATCGAGCATGGTCACGTCATCATATATTACAACGAAAGGAAATATTTAATTTAGTTTGATTCGGCTAAATTTGGACAAGGGTTATAAAAGCAAGTTAGGGCTCAAATTGAAGGGCTATTGGGAGAATATTCAGAGGCTGAAGCCTAGGTTTTGGAGAGGCATTAAGAGAGTTTTGTTGTTCTCCTGCTTGGGAGAGCAAATAGAGTTTTTTTTTCTTATCTGTTTTGTTTTCTTTGTTTGTTCTAAGAGTTTGTATAAGAGAAAGTTGTTTGCTTACTTTTTTGTAAGAAGGAAAATTCACAAACTAGTGAGTAATTATTTTTATTTTATGAAGAGATTGCTTGTAGGCTTGTTTTCCATAGATTTTAATGTGGTTTTTTCTCCTGATATGAGTAGGTAATATTTTTTTTTCGTTCCTCTATAATTCATGGATAGTTTTCTTATTATATTTTTCTCCACATATTTCTCTTGATACATTTTCAATGTTTTTAATGTCAATGTTGTTGATTAACCTTTTGGTCTTTGTTTACTCCTAACTTAGCCAGTTATGATATTAAAACCTATCGTGATCTACGACTTGCACGTTACATAGTAGAACGACTAGGTTTGCCTTGAAATCCTGTTAAAATCGGCATATTTTAATTTGGGTTTTGCAACCAAGAAAAATGATTAGAATATTGGGAAACGCCATGAGGTCAAGCGAAACTTAATTTTATGGGTTTCCATTTCTTCTATGACCTAGGCATTGACTTAAGAAGAAACATCATTCCTAATTGATAACAATCATAAGTGAAACTGTTAGAAAATTGTAGTTAAACACTACACCTGAACCACAGAGACACAATCCTCAAAAATCTCGAAGAAACCTACGAACATTAATTTCTGCTTCATGTTGATTTTATTTTTTGTTAGCTCTGCAAGATTTAGGATTTTCCTTTTCTATTTTTCTAATCGCAATGAACTAGGTTAGATAGCTAGTAAACTAGAGATTCACCAATTCTGAACTGTTCTTAACTCATTTCACTGTGGGAACGATACATGGTACTCTTGCAAATCGCTACTTGGCATTAATACTTACGTGAAGTGGCAGCTCGCTTCGCTAAGATTTTTTAGTTGTTAATTTATTTTTTAAATTTTTATGAATTTAATTATTTTAATGTTTTAATTTAATTGACAAAAATATATCTATNTCCATTAATGTACTTGTTGTTTTATTGCACTTTTTGTAATGTAAGGAAATATATATCAATTTTAAATTACAAATATACCCATAATGTTATAAGTAAATTATATCACATGAATTATTGATTTAATTACTTTAGTAAATCAGAATATGCATTTTTTTTATTTTTGCTTTTATGAAATGAATATTTATTTTCTATTTTACTTAATTATTTTAATTATTTTTATCATACTTATTCATTTTATTATAATTTTTATGAGAAATTCGAATTCTCAACCTCATTATTATTTTCTGTTTCTAAGAAAATTACAAGGAGTTCTTTATATCAAATAACATTTATGGTGAAAATTTCAAGTAATTTTGTTTATGACATGTGTCAAATTTTCATTTGTTTCATGTTTTAATTCATGTAAATTATTTCTTTTATGTTATAATTTTACGCTTTTAGAATGTTGGTTATGTATTTTGCAAACTCCAGCAGCCTTAGCACACAAACCAGAGCAGAAAACCGTGAATTGGGACTTTTTTCAGCCTGTGTAACCATGCCCATTTTTGGTGTGGCCGCGTCAGGCATATGGTGTGGTTACGCAAGAGAATAGGTGTTCTGTTCAAGAATGACTCCTAGGCATGAACACAACGCCCATCGAGCGTGATCACGTCATCATATATTACTGTGAAAGGAAATATTTAATTTAGTTTGATTCGGCTAAATTTGGACAATGGTTATAAAAGCAAGTTAGGGCTCAAATTGAAGGGCTGTTGGGAGCATATTCAGAGGCTGAAGCCTAGGTTTTGGAGAGGCATTAAGAGAGTTTTGTTGTTCTTCTGCTTGGGAGAGCAAATAGAGTTTTTTTTTCTTGTTTGTTTTGTTTTCTTTGTTTGTTCTGGGAGGTTGTAAAAGAGAGAATTATTTGCTTACTTTTTTGTAAGAAGGAAAATTCACAAACCAATGAGTAATTATTTTTATTTTATGAAGATATTGCTTGCAGGCTTGTTTTCCATAGATTTTAATGTGGTTTTTTTTCTCCTGATATGAGCAGGTATTTTTTTTTTTCCGTTCCTCTATGATTCATGGATAGTTTTCTTATTATATTTTTCTCCACATATTTCTCTTGATACATTTTCAATGTTTTTAATGTTAATGTTGTTGATTAACCTTTTGGTCTTTGTTTACTCATAACTTAGCCAGTTATGATATTAAAACCTATCTTGATCTACGACTTTTGCACGTTACGTAGTAGAATGACTAGGTTTACTTGAAATCCTGTTAGAATAGGCATATTTTAATTTGGGTTTTGCAACCAAGAAAAAAGATTAGAGGAATACTGAGAAACACCATAAGGTCAAGCGAAACTTAATTTTATGGGTTTCCATTTCTTCTCTGACCTAGGCATTGGCTTAAAAAGAAACATTATTCCTAATTGATAACAATCACGTAAGTGAAACTGTTAGAAAATTGTAGTTAGACACTACACCTTAATAACAGAGACACAATCCTCAATAATCTTGAATGAAGAAACTAAGAACATTAATTCCTACTTCATGTTGATTTTGTTTTTTGTTAGCTCTGCAAGATTTAGGATTTTCCTTTTCTATTTTTATAATCGCAATGAACTAGGTTAGATAGCTAGTAAACTAGAGATTCACCAATTATGAACTGTTCTCAACTCATTTCACCGTGGGAACGATACATGGTACTCTTACAAATCGCTACTTGACATTAATACTTGCGTGAAGTGGCAGCTCGGTTCGCTGCGATTTTTCAGCTGTTAGTTTATTTTTTAAATTTTTATGAATTTCATTATTTTTAATGTTTTAATTTAATTGACAAAAATATATCTATTTTTTTATTTTAAATTTCATTCCACATTATTTTCCTCTATTTACTAAGTTTTTCATATTTTTCTTTTATTTATTTCTTATTTTATTTGTATTTTCAATAAATTTTAAATCTGGAATTGAATTTTGTATTTATTTAAACATTTTAATATCCATTTACACAGCCAGCATGCCATGTCAGCGACTCCAGGGTCCGCATCCACACGTGGCGCTTCATGATTCGATGGCCAATGATTGGAAATGATTAGGATTGTGATCTCTAGTGTTCCTTCCCTTGCTTGGTGCAACCTTGAACATTGAAAACAAAAATATGCTAGTGGATGACATCAAATTCATCATCTCAAACAAAATAGTGGACCCTAGCCATTTAACCAAAAATGTGTAATACAATGTGTAATACACACTATCGAAGCTAATTCTAAGTTCCTTCTAGGCCAAAAGGATCTCTAGATCCTAAGCGGCATATCCTATCGTCAAAATGTTGTGAAAAAAGAGTTTCTTTCATAAGAGACCACTACCAAGAGTCATAATGCTAAGTTTCAATGTATGCCTCACTTGCAAAGTTAATCCTTAGATTTGGTTACAATGGACTGATCAACTGGATCCTGTGATAAATCCTTCGAGTTCAATTTGAAGCTCCTCGTTGTTTATTTTTGATCGAAGGATGGCTCAGGCTGGTCAAACGACGAGGAATTGAATTAGGAGTTAATTAGGTGTTATTGTGAAGTTCGCAGAGGCATTGGATAGAAGAATTAGGGCTAGTTTATGTGAAGGGGTCATATCCTGGTTTCGATTTTGGAAATGGGACAAGGTAGAGGCTATGGGAGAGCTTAGGAGGATGGGGCTCTTGGGAAGGAATTGGGATAAAAAATTAGCTCTGATATGGGAAGTATCAACAAGCTTGAAATGAATGAGGGAATATTTATAGGTTTTGATTGGCTTGTTGTAGCCTTGATTTGGCACCAATCTTTGATTTTGGCACCAATAATTGTTGCCAAGAGGCTGAGGTGGAGTCAAGTGAAGAAGACAATGCGAGGTGGCCAAAAGGAAGGTCAAATTTGTTGTGTCACCAATGGGATGGTGTAATGTAAGAGCTCAGTTGGCATCAAGGATAGGAGTGAAGTAACGAAGCTTGCTAACTGAGTTTTGAGATACACATTTCCATGCATAGGTTTTAAAATACCAAAGTATGTATGTAAATATGCAAGTGTAACTGTTAGATGCAAATGCATAAGAATTGTGTGCTAAGTATGTAAATTTCCCTAAAAAGAATCAATTGTAATGAATTTAAATAATAATAATTATTATTATTATAAAAAATACAAAAAATACAACATTTAGTAAAGAATCCAAGTCTTATAACAACATATAACTAACTTCCACAAAAATGAAAACTCCATTTCAACATGCTTAAGAGAAATCAAAGCCCAACGAAATACTCAAAATTAAACATCAGTTAGAATTTCATTCAGCAAAAAGCTCCTCTAAATACCTTGTTTTGATGATTATAAACATACAAAACACGCATAAATACCTATCAGACTTGAGCAAACAACCCAACATATTTTCAATGCAGTAGAAGCACCACCAACAGTTACATAAACAGCTAAATTTCTGTTTAGGGAATTGTTTTCTAGAATTTTTTGTGCAGTGACAGTCGGAAAGCTCTAAGCTGTCATCTAATTTTTTGAAAAAATCTATATATTTATAATTCTCCCCACATCTTTCTAAAAGTGATTTACTCCACAACTTTACCATCTCGCTTAAAAAAATTTGCAGACCCTAAATCACTTCTACAGGGACGGAGAAAAAGGATCACAACGGTACAAAGCCACAAGGCTACAGGAACCAATAGGGCAATAGCTTGAAAGCTATGGCAATCATATCACCAAATCTTTTGTCATCATCAGCAGTCTGATCCAAACTATTCATTATCTTACCAAACTTTTCGATATATAAATTACAAATAATAAACTAAAAACAATCAAGACATATAAAACAATATCTTGTTTCAGTTTTCCTTCTTCCTATACAGTTAGATTGCGTACATAACGCTGCAACTGCGCATTTCTGCAACAGAGGAGAGAAATCTTTAGAATAGGTATATATAGCTTTAGACAAGATGAGCAACTAAATTGAGCCAATGTGAATAGAATTAAGTACTAAAATCATGCCCAAGTGGCAGCAAAAGTGTTGCAAAAAAGAAGAAAAAAACATTGAAAAATAGATTATAAAAGCAAATTTATGTAAACCAATTTTAAAAATGTAACTTCAGCGGATAATTTCAAGCTCTGAAGCAAGATGGCGCATCAAGCAACTAAAATAAGACATGCTAAACCTAAAAAATTATTTGGTGAAAGGTTACTAATTATTGGGGAATTTACATACATACCACACCATTCTTATGCATTTATGTATATAAACTATCATAATTACATGTATAATTACTTTAGTGTCACAAACTGATGCATGAAAGTGTATACTTCACTTTAAAAAGAAGTAATAATTATATTTTTAAGGTGATATTAATGATCTAAGTGCTATGTATGTTAATATGAAAATTTAGGTGTTATATGTAAATGCAAAAGAATTGTGACGTATGTATGTACATGCTCCTTAATTAGACAAGCCACCAAAGCCGGATCGTTTCTCATCCGTTTCTTTAAAAAATCAATTGTGTGCAGAAGCAAAAAATAAAATCTACCTAGGCCCTATTCGGGATCACTTTTATATTATATTTTAATTTGAATTAAAACATGTTTGGTAGTAGTAGTTTTTTGAAACGCTTGAAAAATCTTTGAGGTGTTTTAAGCGTTCTTAAAACAAGGTGACTTGTTTTTAAAAATAAAAATAAACAATGTATAAAAATTTACTAACCATTAAAATGAAAATAAAAAATAAAAAAACAAAAATTATACCATGTAAACCAATCAGGTTTGAGTTCCAACTGAAGTGTTTTTTTTTTTTTTTGCTTTCTCTTTCTTTGACCGAGCAGTTTACAAGTTAGGATGACAAATTACTGAGAGTTTTCAGTTTTAGAGTCTGTTTGGAGCAGCTGTGACTTATTTAAAAGTTGTTATACAACAACTATAGCAGGAAACTACTGCGGATAAGTTGATTGTCTGTTTGTTTTTTGCAATTTTAAAACAGCTGTGTTGTATCTGTTTCTGGACAAATGATCATTCTGTCCATATACTGTAAAACTGTTTTCAATAGAACTATTCATACTGACACATTATATAGTTGAAAGCAAATATCCAGTTTAAACATTACAAAATAAAAAAAGACACCTAATTAAATTAGCACGACTATCAAAATTAAAAAAAGAACCACTAAAATAACAACTAAAAATATGATAATATTATTTTTAAAATACAACTGGTCTATGTTACGAAATAAGCCGTCCTCCAGGGAAACTCTCCACGCCCGATCACTCACGGCAGTGAAATCCTCCAACCCACCAGCCCGCATAAAGAAGTCACAATTTTTTGTTCTTCTCCTTGAGCGCATGTAAAACTGTCTCCAGTAGCTATGTGACTGTCGTAAAGTAAGCAAGGAACATTGTAATTTGCAGTAGCAGTACAATGCTCTAGAGGTATCGGAAATTCTCGAGCTCATTTTTCCTGAAGGCTCAAAAACACAAAACAANGATTGCGTACATAACGCTGCAACTGCGCATTTCTGCAACAGAGGAGAGAAATCTTTAGAATAGGTATATATACCTTTTGACAAGATGAGCAACTAAATTGAGCCAATTTAAATAGAATTAAGTACTTAAATCATGCCCAAGTGGCAGCAAAAGTGTTGCAAAAAAGAAGAATAAAACATTGAAAAATAGATTATAAAAGCAAATTTACGTAAACCAATTTTAAAAATGTGACTTCAGCGGATAATTTCAAGCTCTGAAGCAAGATGGCGCATCAAGCAACTAAAAGAAGACATGCTAAACCTAAAAGATTATTTGGTGAAAGGTTACTAATTATTGGGGAATTTACATACATACCACACCATTCTTATGCATTTATGTATATAAACTATCATAATTACATGTATAATTACTTTAGTGTCACAAACTGATGCATGAAAGTGTATACTTCACTTTTAAAAAGAAGTAATAATTATATTTTTAAGGTGATATTAATGATCTAAGTGCTATGTATGTTAATATGAAAATTTAGGTGTTATATGTAAATGCAAAAGAATTGTGACGTATGTATGTACATGCTCCTTAATTAGACAAGCGACCAAAGCCGTATCGTTTCTCATCCGTTTCTTTAAAAAATCAATTGTGATGCAGAAGCAAAAAATAAAATCTACATATGCCCTATTTGGGATTACTTTTATATTTTATTTTATTTATATTTTATTTTGAATTAAAACATGTTTGATAGTAGTAGTTTTTAGGAACACTTAAAAAATCTTTGAGGTGTTTTAAGCGTTCTTAAAACAAAGTGACTTGTTTTTAAAAATAAAAATAAACAATATATAAAAATTTACTAACCATTAAAATGAAAATAAAAAATAAAAAACAAAAATGATACCAGGTAAACCAATCGGGGTTGAGTTCCAACTGAAGTGTTTTTTTTTTCTTTGCTTTCTCTTTCTTGACCGAGCAGTTTACAAGTTAGGATGAACAAATTACTGAGAGTTTTCAGTTTTAGAGTCTGTTTGGGGCAGCTGTGACTTATTTAAAAGTTGTTATGCAGCAACTATAGCAGGAAGCTGCTGCGGATAAGTTGATTGTCTGTTTGTTTTTTGCAATTTTAAAACAGCTGTGTTATAGTTGTTTTTGGACAAATGATCATTTTGTCCATATACTGTAAAACTGTTTTCAATAGAACTATTCATACTGACACATTATATAGTTGAAAGCAAATATCCAGTTTAAACATTACAAAATAATAAAAGACACATCATTAAACAATGAATAGCACGACTATCAAAATTAAAAAAAAAACTACTAAAATAACAACTAAAAATATGATAATATTATTTTTAAAATACAACTGATCTATGTTACGAAATAAGTAGTCCTCCAGGGAAACTCTCCACGCCCGATCACTCACGGCGGTGAAATCCTCCAACCCACCAGCACGCATAAAGAAATCACAATTTTTTGTTCTTCTACTTGAGAAGCATGTAGAACTGTCTCCAGTAGCTATGTGATTGTCGTAAAGTAAGCAAGAAACATTGTAATCTGCAGTAGCAGACAATGCTATCTGCAGTAGCAGTACAATCCTCTGCAGGTATCGGAAATCCTCGAGTTCATTTTTCTTGAAGACTCAAAAACACAAAACACATACCCTTAGATGCAACATTACTAACAATCAATAAAATAAGAAATCGATTAAAGTTTTATTCAGTTGTGAGGTCTCATAGAACGCGGTATATAAACCAACGAATCTGTCATAAAAATAAGACAACAAACCTTATAAAAAAAAGAGTTCTTGATTGTCTTTAACCCACGTAATACCTGACTCGTGTGAGTCACATGCATATCACAAAAAAAAAACAGTTGTGAAAAACCTCCAAAACTACAGCGCTGAACAAAAAAGAGGAACTTGGTTAACTTCATTGGGATTTCATGTGACAAAAACTAATAGTGACATATAGGTCATACCCTTAAGGTTGAGTGTCTCATCATAGACCTCCAAAACAAACAAAAAAATGCAATATTTAGATTACATTTATTGCTCACGGTTGCCTCATCGACCATCAGAGTGGGAAGAATACTGTCAAATATAATTATTGAGAGTCATCATGACGAGCAGAATCTGCACTTGTTTGAGAAACAAATATGTAGGCATATCGCCCAATATGGCTCACTTTTTTTTCCAAACTCTAAATGTCAGAAAGATTCTCTTATTGAACATTTCTCTCTTGCCCCAAGAGATATTGTTGGCTCTTTCAAAGTCAAGTATGTGATATTTCGTATCAAGATAGGTCTTCGAATACTCTTATTGTAACGGATATTCAGCATCAACCAAATAATATTTACATGACATTAATACAATGATTAGTATTGTAGTAAGAGCAATATATGAGTAGTTCGATCTCAAGCAACCCTGGAGGTGGATGAGAAAAATAATATTTCTTAGTTCGTGTTGCAAAATTGAAAATCTAACTATTATGTGAACTGATCTCTCAACCGCTCATGACAAAAGTGAAACACATTTTGAAGTCACATACAACCATGACATTCTACGTTGGCGAGTCGCATTGCCCGATGAATGAATTTTTTTATCATTTGGATCAGGTGCATCCACGTATGTTTCATTGATCGCTTCAATACAGTTCAAAGAAGTTATACAAGGTTAACTAAATTCCTATATTCAATAACTAAATGCAATAAAAAAAAGTAAAATTACCTGAAAAATATGGCATAAACCATGCGTCATGTGAAATTTCTATGGGAGTCCCTTGGAAGGTTAGGTCAGTTGATTTGATAACTTGTTATGAAAAATTGATTAATGCATCTAACCCAACTGAAAAAGACTTACAGATTGTTTCAGATGAGTTTTGGAATCGCTTCATGACTCTTTTTTCATGGATTCATTTTGTGATAATATGTAGAGGGTTATTGCTAACGAAACTTATGAAGTCATCCTGAAGGAGTCATGCAGTACATGTTTCTTATGTAATTCCTCCAAAAGATCGATGAATACAGATTGTGTAATACATAACAAATTACTAAATCTTGTTGGGTGGTCTGCAAGCAACTCCCAATCCACTTGTCACCACTGCAAGGAGAGCGAGCTATGTATGAGTTATAATACTTATACATCAAACATACTGCAGCTGCAATTCTCCTTTTACATCGTACTCTATTTGCATCCAAGTAGCTAACACATAATTACTGATTTAGCTACTCTCATTAAACTATGTAATCAAACACCACGTGCAAATGAATTTGGAGAAGCAAATACAAAATATAAAGATGAAAAATAAAAATTCAAGCATTAACAGCGTCTCAATGAAAAATAAAAATTCAAAGCAGCATGGACAGCATGTCATAAAAAAGCAAATATAAAATATCAAACTAGATTAAAATGAAATTTAAATGTCCCTAAAGTGTTGTTGTTCCCATGAAAATAACATAAATAATGTACCCTACGGTCAGAGGTCATCGTAATGAAAAACTCTCCGAGTCGGGTCTTGAAGCAACTTCATAGAGAACAAATACAATGACATATCCTCATAAATTTCTGGAGTTGACTCCAAAATTCGAATAATCTACTGAATGGATGTTGCTTGTGATAGGTAAGATCCATTGGTACATGAAGCCACCAACTGTGAAATTTGGCTTCTAATGAAAGCTGCAGCCATTTTTTTCTTTTTATCAACCCTAAGACGCTTTGATTGGCTGGTGGATTTAACATCATTCAGATTGGGACTATGGTCTTATTTGGAATCACTTGTTGGTTCAACATCCAAATTTTCAATGATGCCACCAAACCCTGCTTCACTAGGGGTGCATGCATTGTTGTTCTTTGTCACGATACCACCAAACATATGGTCCAAATTCTCCTTCAGTTTAGGATTGATACCATTTAAGCTTTTTCGTAGTTGGCACCACCTGTAAAGTCATAGGATATGTTGATGCATCTGAACAAATTGAAAACTTGATAAAAGCAGTGGATGTTTCATAAATACTCACCTCCAATCTTTCTATTTACCATTCCTCCAAAGCATCAATTGTTCACTCATCGGATCCCAACCCAAACCAGTGGATTCTCGCTTCTTTCCAGATTTTTCAATCCTTTTTAAGTTGATCCAATTTGCTTTTTAATTGCATCCCATTGTACTTCATGCATGTACATTCCTTGAACTTTTTAATAATATTTTGACAGTCCTTGTTGAAACAGGTTAGTCTATTTTTCAATCGTTGTCACTTAAACATCAAAGATAAAGATAAACCGCATCACATAATTTTCATTTTTAACGAATTTACAATGGTTTGAATATGACAAGCATAAATGCATTGTTTTTGGGTGCTCTGTATGTAATTTACCCAAAACATTGCTATCTACAAATCGAGCATGCTATTTCATCCATTTTTCAAATTCTCACTCAAACATCGAAGATAATGATAAAAAACCCATATCATATTTTTCATTTGAAGCAATTAATTACATATAGGGCACTGAAACATTGCTATCAACAAATCAAGCACCCTGTTAGCCATTTTTCAAATTCTCACTCAAACATCAAAGGTAAAGATAAAACCTCATCTCATATTTTTCATTTGAAGCAGTTACATACAGGGCACTCGAAACATTGCTATCTACAAAGCAAGCACGCCTTTCATCCATTTTTCAAATTCTCACTCAAACATCAAAGGTAATGATAAAACCCCATACCATAGTTTTCATTTGAAGCAATCACATATAGAGCACCCGAAACATTGCTATCAACAAATCAACCGCACTCTTTCAACCATTTTTCAAATTCTCACTCAAAAAACAAAAGTAAACATACAACTCATTCCTATATTTTTTTCATTTGAGGCAATTACATACAAGGCACCTGAAATATTGCTATCAACAAAGCAAGCACCCTCTTGCAACCATTTTTCAAATTCTCACTCAAACATCAAAGGTAAAGATAAAAACTCATTCCATATTTTTCATTTTTATCACATTCACAATGGTTTGATCGTGGTAAGCGTAAATGCATCAATTTTAGGTGCCCTGACTGTAATTTACGCACAAAAAAAAAATCGCAAAATTCATACTCGTAATCATAAAGAGAAAGCCACAAATCACAAAAAATCTAAATTCTCGCTTCAAACCGCAAATGAAAAAGCCACAAATCACAAAAAGAGTCATTCCAACAAAAATTAATAGTCGTGGGAGGACGAAGAGCATAGTAAACAGGCAGTGTCAGAGATCGGAGAGAAGAGGGAGAGGAGAAAGACAACACGTTGCCACCAAAGATCGGAGGGAAGAGAAAGAGGAGAAATGCCACCTGTTTCCACTGAAGAGAGGCGAGAGAGGAGCAATCGAGAGAAGTGTAACATAGAGCAAAAGAAATGCGAGGTAATAAAATCGCAAAGAAATGCGGGCCGCAGCGTCGAACCCGCGGACCGCATTTAACATAAATTAATTCGAAATGCCACTACTAAGCTGTTTCCAAATGCTCCACCCGGTATTTTCAAAACGCACCGCGCCAAAAAAAAAAAAAACTGCCCCAAAAATACCCTTAGACATTATAAGCACCCCAAATTCAAACAAATCCTGCCCCAAGTCCAACCCTGGTGGACCCAAATTAGGCCAGCTTGGGTTAACCTATGGTGATTGACATTTACACAATTTATAGGTAGTGGTAACAAATCCAAATATGACACTAAATAGGACACAATGGAGAAAGGATTCACATAGCCGGCCCCACATAGTGTGGTCAAAGCTTGCTATTGTTTTTGTTGGTAACAAATCAAAGTTATGTGTAATAGATCAATGAGAAAAAGAATCCAAGAAAGTTTGTTACCACATTGTTCATATATATCATAAATTGTATAAAAAAAAACATTTTAGAGAAAAAATTGTGCTTCCTCTAAATGAACACTTATAGATGATGCCTTAGCATCGAATGAGAGCACATCAATAATACACTTCACTAATGCAATCCTAAATAGCGCTTGATGTCATGAGAAAGGTTCAATGTGTTAGGACAATGATAGAAATTTGATCAAAAACTAAATCAGGATGACAGCATAAGCAGTCCAAAGATTTAGGACACAAGATCCAAGTTGACATGGCTTTTTGCGATTTACCTGTGCCACAAGCGTACAATGATCAAATATTACACTAAACTTCACTTCATGGTAATCAGCAGTTATATCACCTTATTTGTGTTAGTGATTGATAAGAAACACAACCACTTGTTACGAAGAAAACGGATGAACGTGGAGAAAAATTAGCGTTGATGATATTTCTTCTTGTAGCTACTGCAAGAACTTCTCTTCTCATCTCTTTATTTTGCTTATAATTATGAGATGCTTTATAAGTGAGAATTATATGAGTCTATATAATGAAAAGTCTACCTTGCAATATTAGAAATCAACTATCATTGAAAAATTTTACAACCTCTGTAGATTCTGNCACATACAACCATGACATTCTACGTTGGTGAACCGCATTGCCCGATGAATGAATTTTTTTTATTATTTGGAATAAGTGCATCCACTTATGTTTCATTGATCGCTTCAATACAGTTCAAAGAAGTTATACAAGGTTAACTAAATTCCTATATTCAATAACTAAATGCAATAAAAAAAGTAAAATTACCTGAAAATATGGCATAAACTGCGCGTCATGCGAAATGTCTATGGGAGTCCTTTGGAAGGTTAGGTCAGTTGATTTGATAACTTGTGATGAAAAATTGACTAATGCATTTAACCCAACTGAAAAGGACTTACAGATTGTTTCAGATGAGTTTTGGAATCGCTTTATGACTCCTTTTTCATAGATTCATTTTGTGATAATATGTAGACGGTTATTGCTAACGAAATTTATGAAGTCATTCTGAAGGAGTCATGCAGTACATATTTCTTATGTACTTCCTCCAAAAGATCGATGAATACAAATTGTGTAATACAGAACAAATTACTGAATCTTGTTGGGTGGTCTGCAANTTGTACATATATTTATTATTTGCTTGATGAGAAATTGAGAAAATTTTTCTTCTAAATTCTACATGGTATTAGAGCAAGGGAAGAAACCTTAGATCTCCCTTCAACAGTTGAAATCTTCCCTAAAACCTGCAAGACTGCCTCAACTCCCTACTCCCTCCCCTTCGAATGGCAGCAACCAGACAAACTACCACATACTTGCGTTGCCACCCGCAAGCTTTGATCCCTTTGTTTCACATAAGTGTTTGCAACTCTCTTGACTCCTACTCGCGACTCTAGCTCGTTACTCTAGTTCACGACTCGCTCGCAACTCCTGATATATTTTGCAAAGCAGTCCTCCAAAGCTTTGTTTGCCTCTGCTATTTTTTTATAGAGCAATCAGTACAAACATGTGATTTTTAGCATAGCTCTCTCTCTCTCTCTCTCTCTCTCTCTCTCTCTGTGAAATTTCTCTTTCATTTGAAAATCCAAGACTTATGTTCATCGCAATCGGGTATGAACCATCTATGTGGTGGAAGTGCTATGTTAGCCACAGATTTTCTGGTGGAAATCCATGTTGGTGACAATTAGTCTCTCTAGAGGAAATTTTTTGTCGGCAACAAACCATTTCTCTTTCTAGAGAAAATTGTGTGTTGATGATTGACAATTTCTCTCTCAAGGGGAAATCCTAATAATGATCAAATACAGCATAAAAAGTTGCTTCTTCCTCTTCAGAAGTTGTCTAAACCTAAACATAGGATGCAGCATCAAAAGTCCATTCCTCCAATGATCTCAATCTGTGTTCATGAACATCTGTGATAATGCAAAATACTACTACAACGTCACTATCGGCCCTTATACATATAAAAATGACATCATTCATATAAGGTTTTGTGTTGACACGCCCCAACAAAATGGTGTGGCTGAGAGAAAGAACAAACATCTCGCAGTGGGTCGGTCAATTCTATTCATTAATAATGTACCCAAACATTTGTGGGGCGATGCAATTTTCATATCCACCTATCTTATAAATAAGATGCCCAGTAGAGTGTTAAACTTTGACAAACCTCAGAACATCCTCATAAAATCCTATCCACATATTCAAACAGTCACTTCTAACCTACCACAAAATTTTTTTTATTGCATTGCTTTGTTCATCTACATCAATCTAATCAAACCAAACTTGATTCCATGTCAATCAAATACATAACTGTGAGCCACTAATTAAACAAAAAGGGGTACAAATGCTACTTCTTTGAAAACCAATCATATCATCCCAAATCTAACATTTAAGAGAAAAGTTGGAGAAAATATCAGATTTGGGATATCATTCAGAAACCCCAAACTCAACTCCCTTATATCTCTAACGAACTCGCTTGTGTCTCCACTGTCACAAATCAACCTCCAAAAAATCCCCTCACAGCTCCCACCAAGAACAAAGAATTCCGAGTACGCACCAGAAAGAAAAAATCCAATGAGCATGTAAGGGGCGCTATGAAAAATCAAAAATGTAAATCACCAAAACAAGTTCCACATGCCCTAAGTAATAATACAGATGTTTGGTCAACACATCACGAATACTAAGAGGAATAGGGCGCACAAAAATGCACAAAATATACAATAGAAAAATTTGGGACATCAAAAACTATCATTCTCTTTCAGATCATTTATTCCAAACTTAGATAATGTGCATGTCTCAAACTTAAGCCAAGAGACCTTATATATTCAAGTTTGAAAAAAGGCTAAGGAAAAAGAGACTCTTTTTCTTGAAAAGGCCGGTATCTGAATCATAACAACTGTCACCTGGTAAAAGAACTGTAGGGTGCAAATTGGTATATATTGTTAAATACAAAGCAAATGAAAGCATCAATAGGTTCAAGGCGAGACTAGTGGCAAAATCGTTCACTAGATCTTATAGGATTGGCAACCAGGAGACATTTCCACCGGTGGCAAAAATCAATAAAGTAAAAGTATTAGTGTCATTGGCTGTCAACCAGAACTGGCCTTTACATCAGCTATATTTTAAAAATATAATTTTAATGGTGATCTTGATGAATAAGTGTAGACGAAGAGTTACCTCCATATTTAAAGAAAAACAAAAATAATCAACTGGCGCATGTCGGCGCTTAAAAGGGGGGAGTT
>JXCR01070792.1:105097-129192 GCA_002079205.1 Phalaenopsis hybrid cultivar | reverse complement strand
CACAACCCTTTTACCAAAACTATAGGTTTACCCCCTAGGTTTTAGGAGTTTGATGGTGAGCTAAGCTTAATCTAAAGATGTTTGAGAGTTAGTTGAAAGACATTTAGTTGAAATTAGACACTTTAAGACACTTCAGGCCCAAACTAAAGTGTAGGTTTCCTAGATCTTAAGAGCACACCTTGAGAGAGTTCATCCTTCTAATTTTTCAAATGATCTTAAGAAGCTAGATATCTGACCCCAGTTCATGAGATAATTAGGACATTAGGCACGAGGTTGCACTAGATTGTGACTCATGACTGATTTAATTAAATCAAATAATGAAATTCTTACCTTAACTTGACCAAAACTGAAACCCAATGCTCCGGGATTTGAGTTTGTCCTACATTCAAATCCTCCTGGCAATTGGGGACATTCCAATACCACATATAAATTTCTCATTCTTGGTTCTTTATATGTGGTATGGTTCATTTTATTTATTTGTCTTTTCTCTCCAATTTACCTATTTCTATCAAGCCTTTTTCAGGTCTTACCTCCCTTNAACAATCAATATTTCAAAAAATCCATTACACCATGATCGAACCAAACATATAGAGATTGGTACCCACTTCATCCCTGAGATGTCAATAAAGGGGTTGTTCAACTAAGTTATATCCCAACTTAATATCAAATCGCTGCAATTCTTACGAAGGCTCTCTATCGGCACCACTTCAGTGAACTCATCAACAAGTTTGAGATGTATGAAATATACAACCCAACTTGAGAGGGAGCGATGATATGCATATCTGGTTTAAGAAATCGTAGGTTCATTAAATTTAAGGGGGAGAAATTATTCTCCCTTAATTATCAATTATTGTGTTTTTATTTCTTTTTTTTTAATTATGATGATTTTAATTTCCCTCCAATTATATGAGGCTTAGTCTAAGTCAATAAATAATTGCTCTATAAACCTTAGACAATTTCATTAATTACTTTGATTTATATAGAGCATTACAACGTTTTTACAAATAAATTCTTGGACATCTTTTATTTACAAATTGGATCCTAAATTAGAAGCAAACCTCAACACTCTCCCTCGAAATGGGCAAAAAATATCCGCTAAGCCCATCTTGTCACATAATTTAGACAAATCTAATGAGCTAAGTCCTTTGGTGAGGCACTCAGTCACTTGCTATTTAGTAGCTACGCGACTCAGCTCCAGCAATCCGTTATTCAACTTTTCCTTGATGAAGAACATATCAATCTCCAAATGTTTAGTTATATCATGTTGCATAGGGTATTTGGCAATGTTGATTGTTGACTTGTTCTAGCACCAAAACTTCATTTGAGCTCCTTGGTCTACCTTGAGCTCTACCAACAAGCCTCTCAACCACGTCATCTTGGCAACTTCTAAGGCCATGGCCCTATACTTTGCCTACAATGTTGAACTCGCTACTATAGACTTTTTCTTGCTCTTCCAAGAGACTAAGCTGCCCCATACGAACATGCAGTATCCTAATGTAGGCATCCTGTCATAAGCACAACTCACCTAGTCAAAGTCACAATAGCCCTTAATGCTTACATGTCCATTATTCCTAAAGATCAACCCTTTCTTGGTGCACTCTTCAGGCATCTCAGAACCTGATACACTACATCCACATGATCTTTCTTGGATCATGAATGTAGCGGCTCACCACGCTCACTACAAAAGAGATGTCGGAACAAATGTGACTCAGATAGATAAGACGTCCCACCAATCTCTGGTACCACTCACGATCAACTGACTCTCCTACCTCTGAACTCAGCTTGGCCTTCTAATCAAATGAAGAGAATATAGGCTTGCATCCAAGCATGTTTGTTTTCGTGAGGACAAGACCATTCCCTCTAGTCTTAGTGTATTGCACTCCAAGATCCTTCACCTCAAATTCTTTACGTAATCTTACATTTAGCTGAGAAATCTCTGACTTAACATCAGCAGCGACAATCATGTCATCAACATACATAGCAAGTATAGTGATGTGACTTTCATGTTGTCGAAATAACGCCATATGATCAACATATACCATGCTCGTCATAGACTTTCTAAACTTATCAAAACAAGCTCAAGGAGACATCTTCAAGCCATAAAATGACTTCCTAGGCCTACAAAACTTGCCCACTGTCTAGCTTATACCGAATCCTGTTGGTATCTCCATAAATACCTCATCCAGTAACTCACCATGAAAAAAAGAATTATTCACATTGATTTGATGTAACCTCCACCCACCATTCACTAACAGATAAATCAGTGTCTTCACTGTTTTCATCTTCGCTACTGGTGTAAGAGTTTCATCATGATCAATGTTATCCGTATTATGTCCTTCACAAAACATACACAACCAAATACCTTCAATGGAATGATCTCGCTATTATTCTCTTTCAACATCTGATGAGAAAACTTCCAATTCAATACTCTCGAGGGCATTATGTTGATCAATTGAGCAACTGTCAAAATTGTTTGCCTCTACAAGTGTTTTGGGATATTCATCGTAATCATCATGCTTCTAACTACCTTTAAAAGGTTTATTTTTCCGCTCTGCTACACCATTTTGTGTTGGTGCATCTAAACATGTGATTTGATCTCTATTTTAAAAGGGCTTTTTTAAGGTGCGCCCAGAGTGCGCCCTGGAGTGAGGCGTAATTTTTTTCGCCCTAAGCCCACGAGGAGGGCACAAAACTCGTGCGGCTAGCGCCCGGGAAGGTTTGGAGCGCAATACATGCCTCACGGGGCGTATTCCTCGCCTCATACTCGAATAAAAGGGTAAAAAATCCCTTATTCTACAAATCTATTCGAATCAAGCTTCTCCCGCACACAGCCATCTCTCGCAAGCTCTCTGCTTTGTCCCTCGCACTGTCGCACGCAAGTCATCCCGCAGCAGACTCGTCTACTCGCTCGTGCGCTTCGTCTTCATCCCACACATAGACTCGTCTGGGTCGTCTACGTCGTCTTCATCTTACCATTGTCTGTGTTGTCTTCATCCCACCTGCATGCTNCTATAGGGGCTTGCCTCTATAGGGAACCAGGAACCCAGATAAAATAAACCCTATCTAATTTTTATGTTAGACGGGAACTTGTTGGCCTTTTTATAAAATATTTCGCAGATCAAAACGGATGTCACAAATTGTTTAGTCTAGATGATTAAATTCCTATTACAAGTAAATATTTATTCTTCGGGAAGTGTATTGCTTGTAGTATTGTATTAAATCATCTAAACTATTTGAAAATGTGAGACTCGTTCGGTCTCACTTATTTTAAAAATAAAAATATTACTTCTTTAAAAAAAAAGTTATATTTATATTTAAATTATTTTCAAAATTCCAAAATCATCATCTTTTCAAACTACGAAAGTCAAGCTGAACGATAAAACGGCCGACAGTGCGCTTCGTCTTCATCCCACACATAGACTCGTCTGGGTCGTCTACGTCGTCTTCATCTTACCATTGTCTGTGTTGCTTCATCCCGCACGCATGCACGTCTATGTCATCTCTATCTGACAGGCTCATTGTCTTCATTCCGCGAGCAATGTTTCCTCTCCCATTCCCGCACCCGCATCGTCTCCTCTCTCGCATCAGCATTGTTTCTCCCGCAGCGGCACAACCAAGTAGATGAAATTTTTTTGTGANGTTTCCTCTCCCATTCCCGCACCCGCATCGTCTCCTCTCTCGCATCAGCATTGTTTCTCCCGCAGCGGCACAGCCAAGTAGATGAAATTTTTTTTGTGATTTTTTAAGCTTTTATGAGTTTTAATTGATCAATTTTATTGCAGCTATAGTAAATTCACTGTAACTACTACAGTGAACCGTGTGTGTATATATATATATATATCATGTTATAGATTTGCTAGAGATTACTCTAGTTACAATAAACCATAATCTTTTTTCATAAACCATATTTTTTTTTCATGTTTACAGTAAACTAAATTTTTTTTTCATGTTTACAATTCACTAGAGGTGGATTTGATCTGAATTTTTTTTAATGTGCTAGGTTACTTATTAATTTGTAATGGAAGGGGAAGAGTCTATGGTCGGTAATAGTCGCACTAGCAAGAAAGACTTTGCAAGGCAATATACAAANCTAGAGGTGGATTTGATCTGAATTTTTTTTAATGTGCTAGGTTACTTATTAATTTGTAATGGAAGGGGAAGATTCTATGGTCGGTAATAGTCGCACTAGCAAGAAAGACTTTGCATGGCAATATACAACAAGCATACCCAATGAAGAATTTTTCAAATGTAAGTTTTGCAATCAAGTGTGTAGTGAAACAATAAACAAAATGAAGCAACATCTTGTCGGCAAATACAAGTGCATTAAACCATGCACTAAAGCCCCTACTGAAGTTCAAGAGAGATGCAAGAAAGCATTAGAAGAGGATGCAAAAGTCAAAGCACAGCGTGAAAGTGTATTAAATGACATTAGAAGTTGTGCAATAAATATTAGTGAAGGTTGAAATGCTACCAATTCATCATTAGTTGTCTCCTCTCAGTTAGAGGTCCAATTGATTCTTTCACCACAACATATATAAGGAATTCTAAACTAAATTCCAAGTGGAAAAAAGATGAAAAACAAGAAACATGCATGGCAATTGGTAGATTCTGCTACTCAGTCGGATTGGAGTTTAATGTTGCCAATGACCCATATTACATGCCTATGTTTGAAGCAGTTGATATTTTGGACCTAGTTTTATTGCATGATTGAGAACTTGGATACTCAAAAATGAGGTTACGAAAATCAATAGGATATTATAGGAGCATAAAGAGACATGAAGTAAATATGAATGCTCGATTATATCTGACAGTTGGACGGATAGAAAAAGTAAAAATTTCATTAATTTTTTTATGAAAAGTCCAGCTGGGATTTTTTGTCTTAAATTTGAAGATGTTTTTAATGTTATAAAAAGTGGTGAGTTTCTATTCACTTATTTGGATGACGTGATTGAGGAAAATGGAGAAAAAAATGTGGTGCAAATTATAACAGATAATAGGTCAAACTATGAGAATGTGGGTAAAAAGAAAATTGTGAAAAAACAAAATATTTATTGGACACCATATGTAGCGCACCTACATATTTATTGGACACTGTATGTAGCAAACCTAAAGTGTCCACCTACATACGGATATGCTTGACATTTAACTCGGATAATATACTAACAAGACGTTTAGGTGTTCTTTCATTCATCTCCCTTTTCCTATGTGAATATGTTATAAAAATGTCCTTTCTTCCTTGTGTAATATTTTGTAATTCTTCATTTGCATTTTTCGTGGACACTTTTCTGATTACATCATCATCAAATACTTGTTCGTTTTCATTCATCCAAGAAGGTTCTTGTCGAAGCACTTTAGGTGTGTCACATATAGTGTCCAACATATTTATTGGAAACCGTATGTAGCACACCTAGAAGGTCAAGCATATTTACATTTAAATACAGAAATGTGAAAAAATAACATATTTACATTTAATTATTCTTTACATAAATATGCATTCTTAATTTCTCATAGAAAAAATATCCTGTCTAAAGGTTTACGAATGTCATTTTGTTCTTGTTTGTAATTTAGGCTACAATGATAAAGAGAAATAAATTATGAATGCACCTGTAGATTGAACATGATGATGAATTCAATGAAGTGTACAATGAATGCAGAGAATATGAAGAATCTAGTTGTGATTTTGACACAACTATTGATGAAAAAGATTTTGATGATGAATTTTAAGAATGAATAAGAGAATATAAAGGATCCCGTTGTGATTTGAACACAACTGTTGATGAAGAAGGTTTTGATGATGAATTTTAAGAATGCATAACCTTCAAGAATTAGATAAAATGATCATAAATTTATTTTTTTGCTCAAACATGTTTACTTTTTTTTATATATTTTTTTACTTTTATTAGTGAATTTTTGCTAATATCTTGAAGATTCTACTCCTAGAAAACTTTTTTGTTTGAGTTTAATGTTTTTTTATTATGCACAAAGAGTTTTTTTCCCTTAATATTTATATTCCTTTTTTTTTATACTATGGAATGTCCACGCCTTTTAAAAAATTGAGTTTGATGATGTATTTCTTGGACTGACAAGTATTTCCTAAATGTCTTGTTGATATATTATCCTCTGTTGCACCATATTGAGTCTTAGTTGCCTTGTGAAAATCTTTAAATCAAGCAAATACGTCACCCTTGTTTTTCATAAAAATACACTAAAGTAACACAAGAAAAATAATCAATAAAAGTTATAAAATATCGATAATCATTCATTAAACTCGTAGAACAAGATTCCTTCATCAGAATGTATCAAATCAAAATCACAAAAACTCATTTTCCCATAATTGATATAAGAGGTCCTAGTAAGCTAGTTAAACTCACAAGCATCACATACAAGTTTTTTCTTTATTTGTCTTTTCATACAAAGACGAATACAAACAACTCAGCAAACTAAAACAAAAATGTATCAAGCTTTTGTGATAAAGCAATAACACATCCTCTACAGCCCTCTACTCCAACACTCTCAACCATGTATGCCAAAGTTGAGTACAACCCTTCTTTATCCAAGTACCAAAATTCATTATGTCACATTTCAGTCTCAAGTGTCTAGTTCATTCCTTTCTCTTGAAAGATCACCTTAGGAATATCAAATGAAACAACACATTTTAGTTCGAGAACAATGACACTAATGAATAAAAGATTCACTAAAAAAAAAAAGAAAACATGCAAAATGTTGGAAAAAATCATAGAATCGATGCACCTCATTGTACTCTTACCAATTACAGGTTGTGATACACCATCAGCAGTCTCGATACTCTCTGGAATTGTTATGTGAGTATAGGAAGAGAAATCTCTAACAGTACCTGTCACATGACAATATGCACAAAAATTTACTATTCAATCTGCTGATTTTGTGGTGGAAATAGTGGCAAGAACATGTGTATCATGAGTACCTTTTTCAAAGTGAATATAAGTAGCAATGTCGCCCCTTATTAACGACAATGTGGATGCATTCTCAACCTCATCATCTGTTGTTTTCTGCTTCCTTTTCAACATCTTTAGAAACTCATGATGATCATCAATAAAGAGCACACATGTCTCTCCCTCGGCATCGGTTACCATCAAATTTGCCCGATAGCTCACTCTTCTACCTATTATACCACCACAGCCACTAAACTATCCACATCCACATGTCTCTCTCTCCTTAGGTGGCTTATGACAGACCTTGCTCAGATAGCTTACTTCATCGCAGTTGTAGCACTTGAGTCACCCTCGGACACGTGTCATACATGAGTTAGAGACAACTAAATCCGATCGTGTACCCGGAAGTCCACTTGGCTCAGAGTGTAGCTTCATACAACTTTCTTCTATATTATCGCAACGATAGTCTCATCCAATGAGGATCGTCACTTGGGTATAAGGATTGATCTTTGATTAAAAGTCAGGTTCAAATGAGCAATAAACTGCATAGTGTTCATCTGTCAAAAGATCTCCCCCTTCTTACATCCTGGATCACCATAGCTTGACATCAGTGAAAAGTTATCAAGATCTACCCACAACCGCTCCAAATCTATGAAGTACTCTTGAATCGAAATATCACCCTGTATCACTATCTCTATCTCACGCTAAATTTGGAACAACATCATTTGCTTCTCACCCACAACATAGATCCTCTTCAGCTCACCCAAATGTCCCTCTTATCTTTCGAATATCATTCTATTGATGAGGCAATAGATGTAAAAATAGAGTTGAGTAGCCAAGTGTAAGACAAGGTGTGTGTGACCCTTCACTCATCTCTCTCAGCACTGCCACTCTTTGGCTCAACCTCCGTTTAATATCTCTTTAATCTCTTCCTTACTAGAGCAGCCTCAATCCGACATGACCAACTCATATACATGGCCAGTCCATCAAGTTTCATATTCATAGGTTGGCAGGTCTAGCTTCACCTGCATCGGAGTACAAGCTGAGGTAGTGGCTTCCGTCGAGATGCTAGCTCTTCGTATGAGCTCGACCAAGATCTTCAGAACTTCAAGGTCTATCATCCCCAAAAGTGTCAATCCTTTAACTCCCACACTATTTTCGTCTCCTGACATTCTCAATCTCAAGGATCCAAGTCTATATCACACAGAACACACGTGACTTCCTCTTCTTGACCTGATTTTGATCTATCTCATCATCAAGATCAAACTCAATTTAACAATTCATTGCTTTATATGCTCGATCTGAAGCCCACGCCAGTTTCTGTTCCATGCAAAGCCCCCCCTGTTCTGTCCCTCTTGTGACACAAAGCAAATGAAACATTCGTTTGTTTCTCTGATGTGACCCAACAAAGAAAGGCTTTGCCATCTCCCTACTACGCACGCAGGAGCTTGCATTTCCCCTCTACTTCGCAACAAACGAAGGGATCGTTGTGTACAAAAACCTTCCAAATTCCCTCTTTCTTCTCCTATTTGTGCCCAAATATAAACCATAGGAACATAGCCCCTGTCTCCTCTTTGTCCATGGGAGTCACTATTATCAATATTTAGAAAGTTTGATTCCACGCAAAAACACAATGGCCCGCAACCAAGAATTTGTTGCCTCCTNTCCACTTCAACAAACCAGCTTGAATTCTACTAATAACATCCCCATCTATATCACCATCACTTTGAACAATAGGCCCCAAATGCATGAAAATTCTTTGTGGTTTAAGCCTCATTGGGGAATGCATGAAAGTTCCTTGAGGCCTAACTTCATTGTCCCCAACGAGGCTTAGGCTTTTTAATATAAGGCATGAGCATCGAACAATTCTTTAAAATGAATTGTAACAAGTGTTCGACTAATATAACTTCATTATTGTTAGACTATGTGTTTGAATTTTATTTGAAACCTGATAAAATATAATTTGTATCTTGTTCAAATATTTTTTAAACTTGCTTGTTTGAATATGATTCAAATATAGCTTAAATAAGATTTGAACACTACTTTTGAGTATGGTTTGAACCATGTTCAATCATGTTTCAAGTAAGGTTTGGATATGTAAGAAATATTTTTGAACCTTGGTCAATCATAATTCGAAACAAATTTGAATGTGGTTTGAATTGATGCTCTAATAAATTTCACACTTCCACTTTAAATAAATAATTAAGATTGACAATTACTTTTCCTATTTTTTGTTATTAGATTACGTGATATATGATGACAAAGAAAATAAATATGTTAATTATGGCACATGATAAATTATTTTCCACGATATGAGTTCATTTATCTTTATGGTTCAAGGCTTAAGCCTCAAGCCACCTTAAGGATCACATTGTGCTTCACTCAGGATAAAACACCTGAATTTTCAATTTTCATATTTTAAACAATTTATAAATATGGTGAAGTTAGAGCATATATGTGGTTAGTATTTATGCATCACAATTTGGATGAGAAAATAGTTTAAAAATTTACCATATATTGATAAACTATTATAATAAAGCTAATGAATAAAGGATATTTGACTGAAATTTAATATTTACACTCGTTGAGAGCACAAGTTGCATGTTCCAAGTTTCCTTAATCATACTGATGAGGCAGTTCACATGGTTTACTTTTGAATTTTTCCCTTCCTAGATTATACACTGTATATTTGTTCGACTCCTGCAATCTTGTAATGTGTAGCCTATACAACAAGTTAGACTTCTCTATTCTCATTATTTCATGTCGACTGCTTTTGCCTTTTGTGGATATTACCTTCTAACATTTAGATGCAATCCTCATGGGGTTTTAATGTTTTTTCTTTTCTTTTTTTGGGATAGGTACATGCCTTGTTTTGCTTCTTTCTTATGTGGCATTGTCAGCTTCCCATATCCTAGATAATTTACTATAATAGAATCAACAAAGTAAACATGAAAAAAAAGCTTGGAATTGGGTATATATTCTTATGCTCAATAAATCAAAACATGTAATTTTTACATAGAT
This sequence comes from Phalaenopsis hybrid cultivar, assembly GCA_002079205.1. Lineage (NCBI taxonomy): Eukaryota > Viridiplantae > Streptophyta > Magnoliopsida > Asparagales > Orchidaceae > Phalaenopsis > Phalaenopsis hybrid cultivar. The sequence continues at coordinate 119,260 of JXCR01070792.1, read as the reverse complement.
ACTGGGGAATTCTAAAAATTACAAACTTTGAGTATTTTAGGGTTGTTAAAAATAGAACCCCTAATATGTATATCATGATGAATAATTCAATAAGAATCCTATTTTTTTCTCAAAGATTGGCATTACTTGGATGTGACTCCTTCAAGCACATTGAAGAAGTTCACCAGAAATTTCAAAGAAAGCTTTCTCCTAATATTGGTGTGAGATCTGATTATTTGATTTTGGATAAATCAAGCCTAAAGNAAACATACACCAAAATATATGGGTAAATAACTACAACATTCACAACGATATGACCAATAAAGAAAAGAATAGTCAATCAAAATAAAGCATCTACAAATATCATCAACTGAAAACATACTTGAGAAAAAACAAATTATGGCTCATCAACTGAGAGGAATGACAACCAAGAAAGTAAATGCTTTGGAGAAGAAACTGGAGAAATATATGAGCCAAATCAAAAATGGGATCGAGGAAATGTTCTCAACCATAGAAGGAAGTTTTTTTTTTTCCATGGAAAACCAACTTGAGGGGGCTGATTTGAAAGCTTGTAGGGGATGATGAGAAAGTTTATTAAGATGTAATCTAAAATCTCGTCAGAATCCTTTGCTAAATTGAAATGAAAAGAGATCAAACAAGAGAAACAAGAGAAGGACAACATTCACCATCAAAAACCCCTTCCTAGGACTCCGATGAGGGGTGGATTAGAGATTTTCGATAGAAGAGGTTGAGCCGAAACATGAAAGAGTAATGCAAGGGTATGAAAAAGCATGAAAAAGGAAGGGGAGTAGCCGAAATGGGGCATGACTATGATCGAAGGATGGAGTATTAACCTAGATGCATAAAAATAAACACCTGAGGGAGGGGAAGTTGAGATAAAGATGCTAAGATCACAAAGTTGAAGATATCGATCTTTGAGGGGGAAGATGTACATGGGTGAGTGTACAGGATGGAGAGATATTTCACAGTGAATGAGCAAAACTGGGATGAGAAGCTCATGACGATTGGTTTATGTTCAGAGGAGAAAATCCTAGTATGGTTTCAGTGCAGGGAGGCTAGGTGCCCGATTCGCTCATGGGAGAGATTTAAGGATTGCTTGTTGAAACATTTTTGAGTCATTCGGGAAGCAGACCTACCAGGGCAATTCTTTGTCTTGATTCAGGAGGGGACCCTCATGGAGTATAGGAAGAAATCCAAAATGCTATCTAGCCGTTTGAGAGAGACATCGAAAGAAATGTTGGAAGGAAACTCATGAAAGAATTGAAGCCAGACATTAGAGCATTCTTTTTTCTACAAAGACAGTGAGGATTGGAGGAAACCTTGAAATTAGAGAAGTTAANAAAGAAATGTTGGAAGGAAACTCATGAAAGAATTGAAGCCAGACATTAGAGCATTCTTTTTTCTACAAAGACGGTGAGGATTAGAGGAAACCTTGAAATTAGAGAAGTTGGTTTTAGATAAAAATGTAATTGAAAGGGTTAGTAGGAGCAGCACAGGCGGAGTATCATACCAAACAGCTACAACCACGATAATACTAAAAGCTCAAGCAGTAGAAGTTCTGAGGGAGCCTCCACACGACACAAATAACGAGTCATGACCGAGAACGACATTCAAACGCCTTACAGATAGAAATTCGGGAGAAGTGAACAAATAGATTATATTTTCGGTGTGATTAAAATTTTGCCCTATGACACCATTGCAAGAATCGAACATTACAGGTTCTTACAGTGTATGACGAGAAGGCATGTGAGCTTGATCTAGCGGCTATTTTTTATCCACTTTAAGGACAAAGTGCTTCTTTGGGAGGGAAAAATTGTTAGGTCGGTGTCTAAGGACAATTCTTTCTCTACTAGCTTAAGGGCAATCTAGTCTCTTATTATTACTATTGTTGGGTATAAATAAGTTTAATATATTTAGGGTTGGGATTATGCATAAGATTGGGTCTTGCATTTTAGGATAAGAATTTTGGAGAAATTTTTTACCTCTCCAATTGTAAAATTTGGGAGAAATCGCCCACTTCTCGAATTGTAGGTGTTTATATTTTATATCTTGTGTTGTTTGTTTTACTGAGGAAAGAAAATTANATACTCGATAGTGCAGAGAATTATGCTTCATACTGTATAATCATCTTCCCCTCAACTTGATGAACTTGTCCTTCAATTGTCGTAAAGCGGATAAAGATAAGAACCATTCTCTAAAATGATCCACAAAATCCTCTAAACTTATCATCGTATTGGGTATGTCCCCTAACCTGTCTTGAAGCTGCTCACGCCACCACCTTTCGGCTTCTTCATCAAATATAAAAGTCGCCAACGGTACCTTCTTTCATCTAGACAAGCCATGCTATCTAGTATTTTTTCTATCATCATTAGTCAATTTTTTGCTTCAATCAGATCTTTGATTACCTTAAACAGAGGTGGACATAGATCTTGAAAATCTTCAAGTACTTATCTACAACAATTGTATCATTAGGCTGCAATTTGAACTCATGCATCAGTTGAATCATCGCCGTCCTCATTTGGGTTAGGATNGAACTTGTCCTGCATCTGTCGTAAAGCGGATAAAGATAAGAACCATTTTCTAAAATGATCCACAAAATCCTCCAAACTTATCATCGTATTGGGTATGTCCCCTAACCTGTCCTGAAGCTGCTCACGCCACCACCTTTCGGCTTCTTCATCTAATATAAAAGTCGCCAACGGTACCTTCTTTCATCTAGACAAGCCATGCTATCTAGTATTTTTTCTATCATCATTAGTCAATTTTTTGCTTCAATCAGATCTTTGATTACCTTAAACAGAGGTGGACATAGATCTTGAAAATCTTCAAGTACTTATCTACAACAATTGTATCATTAGGCTGCAATCTGAACTCATGCATCAGTTGAGTCATCGCCGTCCTCATTTGGGTTAGGACTTTCGTGTTCACATTTATGATAAGTTGTACTCCTTCGTTTTCTATCGGTTTTTCTTCTTCTATAATTTTGGGTGTATCACTATGCCTAAATATATAAATTATTTCTTTAAATTAGTTTCAATTATTAAAATTTTCTTATAATTTTTCTATTGACTCTTCAATCAAAATTCAATTAGTCTTAAACATTGGNTAATTTTGGGTGTATCACTATGCCTAAATGTATAAATTATTTCTTTAAATTAGTTTCAATTATTAAAATTTTCTTATAATTTTTCTATTGGCTCTTTAATCAAAATTCAATTAGTCTTAAACATTGACTTTGATATTACTTTTGTCATGACTGACTCGGGGCTTGGAATTAACCAATGCGAGTACAGACAATTGGACAATGTGATTTTTTTATATTCATTTACAATTTGATAGATGAAAGAAGCACTACAATTTAAATTTAAACGCTACAAATAAAATTAGATCATTGATGGTTNTTTTATATTCATTTACAATTTGATAGATGAAAGAAGCACTACAATTTAAATTTAAACGCTACAAATAAAATTTGATCATTGATGGTTGTCCATGTCTTCTATGAACATTTTACCGTCTATAGCTCATCTTTTAATAATTTAATTAAACCTGAAAAATCAGTTAAAACAGCTGTGACCTAAACGATTCAGTGAATGCTCACACTTCTAAAAAAAAGTAATACAAGAAAAAGAAAGAATAATATGCATGTTAATTAAACTTATTTATAAATCAATATAAACATTTAATATGTNCATCTTTTAATAATTTAATTAAACCTGAAAAATCAGTTAAAACAACTGTGACCTAAACGATTCAGTGAATGCCCACACTTCCAAAAAAAAGTAATACAAGAAAAATAAAGAATAATATGCATGTTAATTAAACTTATTTATAAATCAATATAAACATTTAATATGCTATTCGTAAGGAACTATATCATTATCATATCAATATCATTTCATATTTATACAACCATCATAGGAGAGATCATATAAAATTTGTGTCAATTAATAAACATCAATATCAATGTCATTTTTCATTTAAGTACAAGAATATATTAGTGTTTCTCCATTAGTATCATTATAGAGTGCTCCATTATAACCAGTCATGCACATATAAGCAGTCAATATATATGTTCATCACATTAAATCATACTATATAAAATATACACCAAAATATATGGGTAAATAACTACAACATTCACAACGATATGACCAATAAAGAAAAGAATAGCTCAATCAAAATAAAGCATCTACAAATATCATCAACTGAAAACATACTTGAGAAAAAATAAATTATGGCTCATCAACTGAGAGGAATGACAGCCAAGAAAGTAAATGCTTTGGAGAAGAAACTGGAGAAATAGATGAGCCAAATCAAAAATGGGATCGAGGAAATGTTCTCAACCATAGAAGGAAGTTTTTTTTTTTTCCATGGAAAACCAACTTGAGGGGGCTGATTTGAAAGCTTGTAGGGGATGATGAGAAAGTTTATTAAGATGTAATCTACAATCTCATCAGAATCCTTTGCTAAATTGAAATGGAAAGAGATCAAACAAGAGAAACAAGAGAAGGACAACATTCACCATCAAAAACCCCTTCCTAAGACTCCGATGAGGGGTGGATTAGAGATTTTCGATAGAAGAGGTTGAGCCGAAACATGAAAGAGTAATGCAAGGGTATGAAAAAGCATGAAAAAGGAAAGGGAGTAGCCGAAATGGGGTATGACTATGATCGAAGGATGGAGTATTAACCTAGNCTATGGGTTGGTCAACTATAAAATTTGACTTTGGCATCTTTTTAAGCAAATCTCATTCTAAGTTTGCATTAAGAAATCCTAAACCCTCAGGTTTTAAACTTTGGTATTCAGGTAAGAAAAGGTTAAGAGTCGCACTAAGAAAAGGCTACGGAAATTTATAGCTTAGGTTTTAAACGTTAGTATTCAGATAAGAGTCGCACTAGAAATGGTGTAAACTAAGAGTCGCACTACGGAAATTTATAGCTTAGGTTTTAAACTTTGATATTCAGATAAGAGTCGCACTAGAAATGGTGCAAGTGTAATTATTAATAAGAATTTGAAAGATAATGTTGTAAAATTAATAGAATTTGAGATAAAATTATAGCTCTTAAGATTGTTGTTGATACTTTTTAATATTATAAGTGCATATGCTCCTCAAGTAGGTTTAGATATAGGTTCTAAAGAAAAATTTTGGAATGACCTAGAAGAATAAATACAAATGATACCTCTTGAAGAAAGAATTTTTATTGAAGGAGATTTAAATGGACATGTCGGAAGAGTGATAGAAATTTTTAGAAATATTCATGGCGGCTACGGTATTAGGGTGATTAATGAAGAAGGTAGAGTCATATTAAATTTTGTTTTAGTATATGATTTTATTATTGCAAATATTTTATTCAATAAAAGAGATGAGCATATTATTACTTATAAGAATGGATCTAATAAAATATAAATTGATAATTTTCTTATGATAAGAAGAGATCGTCGAGAATGCAATGATTGTAATGTCATTCCAAGTGAGAATTTAAGTACTCAACATCGGCTATTAATTATGAATTTTAAGATGGAATTGTAAAATAAAGTATACTAAGAATCATTATTGTAGAATTAGACGGGGGCGCCTAAAAGACAAATAAAATTACCTTTGAGTAAAGTTCAAGATTTCAAAATTTAGGATGTTCATGCAGAAGCAAACTCTAAGTGGGATAAAGTAACAAACATTATTAAGCGAATGACAAAAGATGTAATTAGAGAATCAAAAGGAAAAGTTTATATAAATAAAAATAGTTTGTGGTGGAATAATAATGTGCAAGAAAAAATAAAATATAACAATTTGTGTTATAAAAATTGGTTTAAATATAAAAGCTTAGAGAACTGGGAGAAATATAAAATGACCTGTAAACAGTCAAAGAAAACAATCTGTGATGCTAAAAATTCTGTTTTTAATGATTTTTACAATAGATTAGATGTCAAAGATGGTGAAAAATATATGTATAAACTAGACAAAGAAAGAGAAAAGAAAAGTAAAAAATTAAGTCCAAACCCTAATCTTTTCAAAATGCACGTGGGACGGTTCTATCGCTGCCTTTGATCACAGGAGAATCTGAACGAAGTATGGTCCTAAAACACTAAAATGGACAAGAAAAGTGTTCTATGTAAAAACTAACATCACCCAACTGTGAACTCTTCCGGGTAAGGTCGAATGAATACCAACCCCAGTTCCGTGCTTAAAACACGTACCGGGAGATCCTAATGGATGCATGGACTGGGAAGACTGTGAATGACTGAAATATAATCTTATAGCATCAAAGTGAGCATCTATTACATGTGACATCAAAAATGGATGCCAACAAAATGTATCTAAAAACATAAAAATAAACTTTTAACAAACCTAGTAGAATCAACAAAATATTATAGCTCACAAGAAAATATTCAATTTCCAACATAATTGAAAAGACGAGATAGCATGAAACAATTCTGATATCATTTTTATTTATCTTAAAAAACATCATATGATCAAGTTCCATATAATTTATTTATGGTGCATTAAGGAATAAAAATATGTTGAAGTTATTAAATATATGTAAAACGAAACAACAATAAGTATTAGATGCACTTGCTGAGTGATAAAAAATTTTTTAACTATAGCAAGATCACATCAAAGATCATCATTGAGCAAATATCATCGTATATTGATAATGGAGATACTTATAAAAACACTAGATTTGAGATATCTTAGGGTGTAATTTTTTTCAAAATGGCATAATTATGATCAATTATACAACCACTAAAATAAGAAAATTAAAATAATGAAAAAAAATTATAAAAGATACAGACCTTAGAATTATTAAAAAAAAGACTAGGTATGATGTATGCAATTTTAATAAGCATGATTTTAACAATCACCAATCAATATTATTATAAGATAAAGCGGTACATAAAATATGATAGATTTAATCATTTTAGATCTTCTTTACAAAGAAATAAAGATAAAGATGAAGATAAAATTAAATAATTAAAATTTGATGTTTAAAATCCCTCAAGAGTGTTATGAAGTAAGAGAATATCAAGAGCCTTAAAGTTAAATTTTATAAAAAAGTTCTATAAAACTAAGTGTTATAAAAAAGTTGATAGCTAAGTCGGTGTTGATGGAAAAAAGAAATGTAAAGAAGGATGTATGGTAAAACTACAAAAAAAATAAAGGAATAATTATATTAGAAGAACGGTTGGTGTGACGCTATCAAGGAAAAAGAATTCAAAATAGACATATGTGGTTTGGAGATATATAATGAAAGGCATAAAATGACCCATTACATAGGTATATTAAATTTATATCATGAGAATAGAAAGAAAAAAGGATAAACAAAAAGTAAAATGGATAAACATTGTTCAAAATGATTTAGGACGAATGGGTTTAAACGCTCAAGTAACATAAGTGAATGTAAAAGGAGAATTTATGAAGCTAACCTTATGCAATTGGCATAAGGCTAATGCTGAAGATTAAGTTAGACATACCTCCTTTTATTTCCTGGATAAGGTTTCTAGAACACGGTTAAGACTAAAATTGGATACCTATTTGTAGCATTTGTTTTGAAAAGGATTCTTAAAGATGGATAATGACTACAATCCATGCATTTTAAGGGTGCAATTTTATGCTACTGCAATAAAGTTACAAAGTGAAGCTTGATGATGCATAGCCCACCAATTGATCAAAACCATAACAACAAATCAACCACTCCCACACCACCGTCAAAACACACACACACAAGAAAAAATAAAAACAAAAAAAAGACAGTGAAAATATGCTTCTAAGTTAAGAACCTATCATTGATTTCACCAAAATAGTGTGAAAAGGAGAGGAAAGGGTTATGGGCACTAGTTCTACACACAGTAAGATAGAGAAAGAAATTAAAAAACTATTGAAAGCTTCATCTACACATAAGAAACAAATTATTACTTACGATGGTTGTAGCTGGAGAAAATTCACTTGTGTTTCACAAGCATCAATAAGATCACATGCTGAAAAACAGAAGTGCTAGTTAATAGGACATCATTACCTGATTTAGAACTTTCAGCTGCCTGGACTGGATTGTACACAAACTCTTCTATATCTGGCAACCTATCAGACTACAAAGTGACGTCAGTCAGACAAGAGTCACATTTCACATTATCATACAAATCCCAGTAAATTAAATACTCGAAAAGATCCAATAAAAAAGTTTTAAACAGAAGGGATGACCACCATCACAACAATAAATTTCCAGACCATATATAGTAGACTTCATTGAAAGAAAATTCCTGAAAAATTTCTTGTGACAAAGAATCATGGAAACGAAATGGTGAGGTGTTTGTCTGCCAACAGATGAGATTTAACGTATTAAGATTTAGTAAATCCCGTAAATCTAGATTTACTAAATCCTGAATGGATCTGGATATTTGTCTAACAACGGATTTACTAAATCATGTATATCCAATAGAATTGTTTGANTTTGCTTTTGTGATATTTAGGGTTTAGTTTTTGTTGTGTTTTTCTTTCGTGGCAGCTATCGACATCTTTTTTTNTGATGTTTAGGGTTTAGTTTTTGTTGTGTTTTTCTTTCGTGGCAGCTATCGACATCTTTTTTCACTTTACGGGATATATCCTAAGATTCTAAGTGCTTCGACTGTATTTTAATCTCCATGTGGTGTTTATCTTTTCCATACCCTTCCCCCTCGTTTCCCGTGTCGTCCTCCTTCACCCTCACTGCTCCCCCGCTGCTATCGTTGCCAAGAAAACAGCAGACCTGCTGTTTTTCCCATCCAACCTTGCGGGTGCCACTCAAGACACGCCCCCACGGTTATCCTTGTTGTGCACTGCTGCCGCCGCCTTCCCCCTTGTTGTCGCCACCCTCCAACGTGCTAGCCAGCCCTCTTGTCACCTCTTCGGAGGTCCAAATCCCTAGCCGACACCACCTCTACCCTATATCCCACCCAAGTTTTAGTATTGTGTGTTGTTTTGTTGCAATTTCAGACTTCCACGTTAGTTTGTTAAAATTTCATATTTGAATTCAGTAATTGTATATATTTTCCTTGAATGCTCGTTAAGTTTCGAACTAATTTAGTATCAAAACTAGCCCAATCATAGTTCCNCCTAGCCGACACCACCTCTACCCTATATCCCACCCAAGTTTTAGTATTGTGTGTTGTTTTGTTGCAATTTCAAACTTCCACGTTAGTTTGTTAAAATTTCATATTTGAATTCAGTAATTGTATATGTTTTTCTTGAATGCTCGTTAAGTTTCGAACTAATTTAGTATCAAAACTAGCCCAATCATAGTTCCGTCCTAGGATTACCAAAAATCCACCAATGCCTAACCCAAAATCCACCTAAAACTATTCCTTATTGTTGAATTTTCAAAATAGCCACCCAAAAAAAAAAAATCCCCCGCCCAAAATCAGCCCCATACACCTGTTTTCACACCCAAATCTAAACCGTAGTCATGCCACCGAAGAGAAAAGTGTCGGAAGCTGATCAGGAACTTGCCATAGAAAAGATGCAATGGGAAATCCGCCGATTTCAGCCAAGACTTGTTGAAATTGAGAAAGTGACCCATAGAGAGATTACCATCGATCATGATAGCAGGTTTCAAAGAGGAGAGAGGGCGGACAATCTCCCTTCCATAGAGATGATTCCATTAAANGCCGATTTCAGCCAAGACTTGTTGAAATTGAGAAAGTGACCCATAGAGAGATTACCATCGATCATGATAGCAAGTTTCAAAGAGGAGAGAGGGCGGACAATCTCCCTTCCATAGAGATGATTCCATTAAGGAGGAGGATAGACCATAGCATTTCGGGATTCAATATCAGAAAAGGCCGAGGGATGGAGCATCTTTTGGAATACATTGAGATATAGGAATAAAAGTAAACTTACCAGATTTTGAGGGGAGAATGCATTCGAATAACTTCATTGAGTGGTTAGTATAAGGAGGTGTCAACTGTCAACTGTCAACTGATAGAAGAGTAAAGCTAAAGAAGAGTCTCCTTGTGGTGGGCCTGCACTACCTAGGATAGTGAGAATGAGAGAAGGTGGGAACATGATTACTACCTAGGATAAGAAGAAAAAAGAAATGCAAAAAAAATATCTAACCTGCACTACCGTCAGGACATATTCTTGAGGCTACACCATTTACATTAGGAATTAGCAGTAGAGGAGTTCACAGCGGAGTTTGAGTAGCTCATACTGAAATGTGAGGTGAGGAAGCAGAATGAGAACACTATAGTCAGGTATTTTGGAGGTCTCAAGTCAGCCATGTCATTTAACATAGCCTTATTGGTCATTGAGTGATGTTTAGACATTAGTCCTTAAAGTGGAGAAATAGCATAAGCAGATCATGAACCGATCTTCATTTAAACAATCATCCACAGTAAGAGAAGCCAGTAGGAGTACAAACAAAAAGGTGTGAAAACTGTCCAACAAGATGATAGAGTTGATCATAAAAGGAAGAAGCCTGAGAAGAGTAGTACACCCACAATGCCCGCCAAGAAATGTTTCAGATGTCATGGGTTTGGACCCATCACCTTCAGTTGCCCTATCACTAAAGTTCTCTCTTTCACTGAGCAGGGAGCAGTAGAAGAAATGGAACGTGGTACTTGAGACATAGAAGATAGTGAGGAGGTACAGGAGCAACAACTTCCAAGTGATGAAGGCGAGTTGCTTGTGGTTCGAAGGGTCCTTCAGACTTAGGCTATGAGAGAGTAGCAGTGACTTCGCCACAATTTTTTATGCCCATTGCACTGTGAAAAGATATGTGTGGTATTAACATCGAAGGAGGTAGTTGTGAGAATGTGGTGTCCACACATACGGTGGACAAGTTGAGTCTCACTATGTAGAGGCATTCTCAGTCATATTCCCCGACTTGGTTGAAGAAGAAGAACAACAATGTTAGCATTGACAGGAAATGTCCAGTCTAATTTTCTATTAGAGATCAACTATCACCAAGTGTGGTGAGATGTTGTACACACTGACGTATGCCACATTTTGGGAGACTATGACAATTTAATCACAAGACTCAACATGATGGGTTCAAGAACATTTATTCATCAAGAATTAAAAAATTCTTAGTTCTATTTTTTTGTGAAGTCCGAGGTTAGGTGTTTTTGCCACGTGATCGATTTTGGTGATTTTAGAGAATAGTGAGGCAGAATAGTTGACACAGAGAGAGGGCGGCAACTACAGAAAGAGTTTCACGATATCCTGATCGATGGCTTACCGTTAGAGCTGCCATCATTAAGGGAGGTTTAACATGTCTTCACTTCAATGAGTAATGAGTCAACCTTGTGCTATTTTCAGAGGACTTTGCAGAGTACACTTAGCATGAAGTTTCAGTTCAGTTCAATAATATACCCACATATGGTTGGATAGATAGACATAATTACTCGCAATTCGTAAAACCTTCTCAGGTGTTTTGTGGGATAGTGCATCCGACAATAAGATCCATGTGCTTCTAGAGACGCAGTTGAAGGCCCTCCAATACAAGGATATTACAACGCTTCTACTACTTTCAACGTGAACTACCGAACTCCAAACTATGAGGAGACAGAAACTTCGACTAATAAGGTCGAAACTCCTTCAATTCTAGAGACTAACACGAGGCATATGGGCCTAAGACACCTGAACCAGGTGTCTGCACCCANAGGCCCTCCAATACAAGGATATTACAACGTTTCTACTACTTTCAACGTGAACTACCTAACTCCAAACTATGAGGAGACAGAAACTTCGACTAATAAGGTCGAAACTCCCCCAATTCTAGAGACTAACACGAGGCATATGGGCCTAAGACACCTGAACCAGGTGTCTGCACCTGGTGCGCATAGACGGGTTTGTTTTAGGCTTTTGAGGGGTAGACAGACCCTTCAAGCATGGAATTGCCGCCCAATTGGGGTGGTGCCCACTCACAGTTATTCTATGGTTCTATTTGCTTTTGTGATGTTTAGAGTTTAATTTTTGCTGTGTTTTTTTGGGACAGCCGTCAGCCTCTCTTTTCGCTCTACAGGTTATATTATAAAGTTTCAAGTGATGTTCCGTTTGTATCTTGATCTCCAACTAGATTTTATCCTACATATACCCTTCGCCTTCCTTTCCTGCATCGACCCCCTTCACCCTTGTCACTCCTCCATGGTTGTCATNCCCACTCACAGTTATTCTATGGTTCTATTTGCTTTTGTGATGTTTAGAGTTTAATTTTTGCTGTGTTTTTTTAGGACAGCCGTCAGCCTCTCTTTTCCCTCTACAGGTTATATTATAGAGTTTCAAGTGATGTTCCGTTTGTATCTTGATCTCCAACCAGACTTTATCCTACATATACCCTTCGCCTTCCTTTCCTGCATCGACCCCCTTCACCCTTGTCGCTCCTCCATGGTTGTCACCGCCTAGAAAACAACAGACCTGCTATTTTTCCCATCCAAACAAGTTGTCGCCACTCAAGACAACACCCCCATTGTTGTCCTTGTTGGTCACCCCTTCCCCCTACTGCCACCACCCTCCAGCGTGCTAGCCGACCCACTTGTCACTTCCCTGGAGGTCTTAATCCCTATGCAATCGCCACCCTAGATTCAGCCCAAGTTCTAGTGTTGTGTGTTATTTTATTGCAATTTCAAATTTCCACGTTGTTTTGTTGTAATTTTTTATTTGAATTCAATAATAATAATTGTTTTCCATTGGATGTTGTTAAATTTTGGTATCAACTTTAATAGCATATGATGGATGCTTTTCAATAAAAAAGTTGGACTATCTTGCTATAGATACATTGAGATTGAAAAGTTTTTCATGTTGCCAAGCAACTTTTTGTTCAATTTACTTCATTACTTTCCCTTTTTTTAATCTCTGGCATAACTGTAAATTTTCAATGTTTATTGTTAATTTATTAGAATAAATGAAGGAGAAGATTTAGGATGTAAGATAGAATTTTGTTCAAACTTCAAATTCAATTTTAAATTTGAATAAAGCTAATTATTTGGATATAAGTTGGTTTTGTGGTAAATTCTTTGAAGAGAGTGAAAATAAAAGGTGGTTAAGACAAAATTGAAATCCACAGGATATAGAGTACGGTCTTCAACATAAACAAAAAGAAATTAACAATGGTGGAGAAATGACTCAATATCTTAAATAATAATTTATTTCAAACTAGCAATCTTGCATAAGAATAAACAAGAAAAAAAAACACTTTGACATTAATTGTATATATGGCGACATTGAAAACAACTATAAGGCATATAAAAGAATACGAAAATGATCAAAAGAGTAAGTAATAAGATGATAAATCATCACTCATCATGAAGATGAACATCTCCCATAATGGATTTAGGTTGCAAATTTTATGGTTAAAATTTTGAGAATATATGAAAAAAAATCTCAACATCCAAAATAAGAATTTTTGTGTCATGAACAATCTCATATGGCTCAGAATTCTAATGTTTTATATCTGAAATAAAAAAACACAAACAGCTTGAAGACAAATAATCAATGGACTGCTAGTAAATTGATAACAAACAATAATGGATTTCACTGTAACACACCTAATAAAATAATTAAATAGAAAATAAATCAAAGATTCATAACAAAAAAATAGCTAATAATTTTTGTCCACAACACCCATTGCCATTTATTATTTCCACCATATAAGAGCACATTCTCCTTAATAGGAACAAACAAAGTGGTACCACTTACTCCAAATGGTCATTACTACAATGGTTTTTATTTCCGTCTAAAAACTAGCAGCATAGATCAGATTAACAACAATGCTTCTTCATGCTTAAAAAATATTATAAGTGTGTGTTGGGAGGAGGGAAGGTTGTATTATTTAGTAAAGATATGAAAACTCAAAACTCGCTCAGATTTTGACAACTCAATTTCAAGCTCCATCTCTAAGTTGAAATTAATTTAACGTTTGGCCTAGTTCAATCGAATGTGGATCAACTCAAATAAAAATAGAACTCAAAAGGATTATTTAAATGGAATATATAACATGTATTATATAATATTATGTATAATTCACAATATAAAATTCATATTTAATATGCAATTAATTATTAAATAATTTATAGTTAACTCTAAAGTAATTTTGCATCAACTCAAGATGAATCTTTTTTAGCTGAATTGGCTTGATTCGACATGATATCAACCTTATATAGGGAGAAACATTAAGCAAGAATATTAATCAA
>JXCR01070792.1:23318-104810 GCA_002079205.1 Phalaenopsis hybrid cultivar | reverse complement strand
TATACATATATATATATGGTAAAATAAAATAAAATTTAATTAATTTCTGACTTAAATATATTATAATCACTTCTTAATTAAGTATATTAAATAGTTAATTTATTTAATATCGTGATTGTTAATGGGTTGCCTTTAAGATAAGAGAAACCTTCTATATCACAATTTTATCCAATATCACCTCAATTTTTAAGGCTTCCACATGTATTGAGCTTAATCCTACATTAGATATATCAAAAATTTAATATTGTGAATATTTTGAGCCGTCAGCTATTTGTTAGATGTTTAATTTTTTAAGTTAAAAACGTAATATTGTTGATGCGTGCTAGAAAATTCGCGGCGGTAGAGTAATGAATTATCATCCTAGCGTTGCACGAGGATTCAACGCACACTCAGATGAAAGTGAAACAACCAGTGATTACACCATAAGTTTTTATGTGGAAAACTCGTAAAGAGAAAAAATCACAAGGTCTGACCTAATTATAAAAATCCATTTTATGTTGATGATTACAGCAACCCCTTGTCTCGCAGATGGGAAAGAGTTGCNTGCTAGAAAATTCGCGGCGGTAGAGTAATGAATTATCATCCTAGCGTTGCACGAGGATTCAACGCACACTCAAATGAAAGCGAAACAACTAGTGATTACACCATAAGTTTTTATGTGGAAAACTCGTAAAGGGAAAAAATCACAAGGTCTGACCTAGTTATAAAAATCCATTTTATGTTAATGATTACAACAACCCCTTGTCTCGCAGATGGGAAAGAGTTGTTATATTTTCATATTACAGCGTCGTCTGACGGTGTCCGGTCAACTGTGGTCGGCGATGATCGACGGTGGAAGACGGTCAGTGATGATCAATGGTGGTCGGCGGTGGTCGACGGAGGTCGGCGGTGATCGCCGACGATCAATGGTAGTGGACGGATGTCAGCGGTGATCGCCGACGATCGGTGGTGGTCAGCGGTGGTCGAAAGAAGTCGGCAATGGTCGCCGACGTTCGGTGGTGGTCGACGAAGGTTGACGTGACAGGGATGATGCTGGACTTGAGCTCTTTCTCAAAGCTTCAAGTTCTCTCTTAAGCCTCCTTCTCTCATGTGAGGGTTGGGGCTCTATTTATAGAGTTATGGGTGCAATTAATGCTGAAATATGAACCATTTTGATCGGACTGTCCAGCGAACTTCTCTCGGTCGAATGACGTTTGATGAACATTTGAGTGTCTTAACAATGTCGAAATTGAGCAATCTCGGGTTCGTTGGATTCGTCTTGTCGAGACGCTCGATCCAACTATGAACTTGTTAAATTCGACATCTGTTTGATCTTTCAAATGCCTCCGGAAATCTTCCAAGAATGTTTTAATGATTTTATTCGGGTTTGATCTGACTCGAATTGGACTATTTTTTATTTCATTGGGTTTTTCTCATATGGCCGGTCAGTTTGACTATAAGTTTGTTGAAATCGGAACTCTGGATGACTTTTTAATCGAAGTTTGAATATTTCTTGTTCAAAAAATTGCATTGAGATTCATTTTGGCTGATGAAATTTATTGGTGAAGTATCAGTTGTCTCCCTATTTTCGTGTAAGTATAATTTTTTCGTCCGAAAATATCTAGATCCAGAGTATATATATATAAACTTTTACTTGACAAATTTTCTTAATGTTCCCATATNAAGACGGTCAGTGATGATCAATGGTGGTCGGCGGTGGTCGACGGAGGTCGGCGGTGATCGCCGACGATCAATTGCAGTGGACGGATGTCAGTGGTGATCGCCGACGATCGGTGGTGGTCAGCGGTGGTCGAAAGAAGTCGGCAATGATCGCCGACGTTCAGTGGTGGTCGACGAAGGTTGACGTGACAGGGATGATGCTGGACTTGAGCTCTTTCTCAAAGCTTCAAGTTCTCTCTTAAGCCTCCTTCTCTCATGTGAGGGGTGGGGCTCTATTTATAAAGTTATGGGTGCAATTAATGCTGAAATATGAATCATTTTGATCGGACGGTCCAGCAAACTTCTCTCGGTCGAATGACGTTTGATGAACATTTGAGTGTCTTAACAATGTCGGAATTGAGCAATCTCGGGTTCGTTGGATTCGTCTTGTCGAGACGCTCGATCCAACTATGAACTTGCTAAATTTGACATCTGTTTGATCTTTCAAATGCCTCCGGAAATCTTCCAAGAATGATTTAATGATTTTATTCGGGTTTTATCTGACTCGAATTGGACTATTTTTTATTTCATTGGGTTTTTCTCATATGGCCGGTCAGTTTGACTATAAGTTTGCTGAAATCGGAACTCTGGATGACTTTTCAATCAAAGTTTGAATATTTCTTGTTCAAAAAATTGCATTGAGATTCATGTTGGCTGATGAAATTTGTTGGTGAAGTATCAGTTGCCTCCCTATTTTCGGGTAAATATAATTTTTTCGTCCGAAAATATCTAGATCCAGAGTATATCAAATTTTCTTAATGTTCCCATAGGCTTTTATTTGCTCCGACCCGTCGTTTTAATGATTTGATAATACTTTTAATTTGCTTTAATAATTTCTTAATTACAAGCTTAGGTAACTTTAATATAAATGAATGCTAGAATGCTAAACGACGGGCTGGATGGAAACTGAAATTATTATTATTATTATATATTTCTTATATATTTTTTTTTTATTAATGAACATTTAATGACCTTATTTCTTTTTCAGCCTATAAATAGGGCTAAAGGAGAAGGGTAAAGTCGCGGCAACGTCTTACTGCAGAGAGTCGAGACAATGCTCTGTGGCGGCGCGTCATGGTGACGTGTCGCAGCGGGCTGTCGCGGAGGGGCGATGTGATGCGTTGTGAGCAAAACGTCGTGGTGAAGCGTAGCGATGGAGCGTCGTCGCGGTGAGACAACATGTTGCGGTGGAGTGTCGCGGCGACACGTTGCAGCGGTGGAGTGTCACGGCGACACGTTGACGCGTTGCAGCGGTGTGCGCCGAGATGAGTTGCGGCGGATGTCACGACGACGCGTGTCAATGGAGCGTCGTCACAGGGTGTCACGGTGGGCAATGTGTTAGGGTGGAGTGTCGGGGCGACACTTTGCAGAGGTGCGTTGCGGTGAGGCAACGTTGGGGTGTGGCGGTGTATCGCGGTGACGAGCTAGCGAAGTATCGCAGTGGCATGATGCGTTGGATGTCCAATATCATGAAAAAAGTTAAGGGGTGAAGTCATCAGTTGATTCAAGATTTCTCAGAAGAAAATCATTTTGAGAGTTGTGGTGTCAAGTGTGCAGAATTGTGGTACTAAGCTACAGTGCAGAGTTGCAGTGCTGAGTTGCGGCACAGAGTTGTGGTGCAGAGTCGCGGCGCAAAGTTGCGACAAAGAGTTGCGGTGTCGAATTGTGACGCAGAGTTGCAGTGTCGACCGAGCGATAATGCAGAGTTGTGGTGCTACGTTGCGGGGAGGCATTACAGCGAAGAGGAAAGTCGTCTTCATCTTGCGTAGCAGGCAAGCAACGGGATCTTCTTTCTGGTTGCGACGAAGAGAAAAGTCGTCTTCATCCTATATAGCAGACAATCAACGTGATCTTCTTTTTGGTTGTGGAGAAGAGGAAAGTCGTCCCCGTCCTACGTAGCAAACAAGCAACTAGATATTCTTTCTTATTGCGGTGAAAAGGAAAGTTGTCTCTGTTCTGCGTAGCAGACAAGCAACGAGATGTTCTTTCTTGTTGCGGTGAAGAGCAAAGTTGTACTCATCCTGCGTAGTAGGCAAACAACGTGATCTTCTTTCTTGTTGCGGTGAAGAGGAAAGTTGTTTCTGTTTTGCGTAGCAGACAAACAACGAGATCCTTTTTCTTATTGTGGTGAAAAGGAAAGTTGTCCCCTTCCTGCGTAGTAGGCAAACAACGATATGTTCTTTTNTGGTACTAAGCTACAGTGCAGAGTTGCAGTGCTGAGTTGCGGCACAGAGTTGTGGTGCAGAGTCGCGGCGCAGAGTTGCGACAAAGAGTTGCAGTGTCGAATTGTGACGCAGAGTTGCAGTGTCGACCGAGCGACAATGCAGAGTTGTGGTGCTACGTTGCGGGGAGGCATTGCAGCGAAGAGGAAAGTCGTCTTCATCTTGCGTAGCAGGCAAGCAACGGGATCTTCTTTCAGGTTGCGACGAAGAGAAAAGTCGTCTCCATCCTATATAGCAGACAATCAACGTGATCTTCTTTCTGGTTGTGGAGAAGAGGAAAGTCGTCCCCGTCCTACGTAGCAGACAAACAACTAGATATTCTTTCTTATTGCGGTGAAAAGGAAAGTTGTCTCTGTTCTGCGTAGCAGACAAGCAACGAGATATTCTTTCTCGTTGTGGTGAAGAGCAAAGTTGTCCCCATCCTGCGTAGTAGGCAAACAACGTGATCTTCTTTCTTGTTGCGGTGAAGAGGAAAATTGTTTCTGTTTTGCGTAGCAGACAAACAACGAGATCTTATTTCTTATTGTGGTGAAAAGAAAAGTTGTCCCCTTCCTGCGTAGTAGGCAAGCAACGATATGTTCTTTCTTGTTGCGATGAAGAGGAAAGTCGTCTCTGTCCTACGTAGCATGCAAGCAACGAAATCTTCTTCTTCGTTGATATCGTGCATTCTGCAGGAGGTTCTAGTGTCGCTCTTACACATTCCAGAGGTGATGAGGAAATGTTGTAGTTTTCCTACTGCACTTTGAGGGAAAGATTTTCATGCTTGTGGTGGTGATATTTGGAGACCCCTTGATGATCATCAGAAGTATTGGAGTTTTGGGGAGGCGATGCCGACTCTACTTGGAGATGAACGAATTTGTTGTAGCTCTTGTACAATTATATGTTGGTTATTGTATCCTTTTGATGTGACATTTGTAAATGAAAATAATTTATTTCTTTGTACCTCTTTGACGTTGCTTAAGAGATTATCGTGGCTTTTCAACCGTATGAAATTCTGCAATTAAAGTTAGCACACTCATTTTATAAAATGAAGAATCACGTACCTTTTACGGTTCTTGTCTTTTGAGGTTGTGCTCTCTCGAACCTACGCCTTATAGGAGCTTGAACTTGTACCTATTGGGGCTCATAACCTTCTGAGGNAATGAACGAATTTGTTGTAGCTCTTGTACAATTATATGTTGGTTATTGTATCCTTTTGATGTGACATTTGTAGATGAAAATAATTTATTTCTTTGTACCTCTTTGACGTTGCTTAAGGGATTATCGTGGCTTTTCAACCGTATGAAATTCTGCAATTAAAGTTAGCACACTCATTTTATAAAATGAAGAATCACGTACCTTTTACGGTTCTTGTCTTTTGAGGTTGTGCTCCTCGAACCTACGTCTTATAGAAGCTTGAACTTGTACCTATTGGGGCTCATAACCTTCTGAGTTCTTTCGTGTATCTGTGTCTTTTGAGGCTTAACTTCTTGGAGCATTGTAGTTTTCCATCAAGTCATCTCTCCTTGGATCAACTTCTAGGGGTATGGTTGAAAAAAAAAATCATTAAGGATGTAAGACCAATTTTACGTTGTATAACAGGAGATGCTCGACGGTATTAACTCCTAATGAACAAAGTCAGATGAAATCCACTGAGGATGGTTGACTTATCCTAGGCTGTTGGTCAAAGTTTTCGCTTGACAACCGTAACCTGTTATGGAATAGGTTGAAGGAAATCCACTAAGGATTTTTAACCTATCTGAGGCTGCTCGTTGAAGCCTTTGCTTGACTACTATAGTCTGTAATGGAAGAGTCGAATCGAGTCCCCCTGAGATCAATTAATCCCAGAATGGGGTGTCAGATATGCTCTGCGTTTCTCGAGACTGGGGTGTATGTTACAATAGACCGTATGTTTTCTTGGAACTATGGTTGCAATCATACTCAAGAAAATATTTGACAACTTGTTAGTTGCTGCTTTTGAATCTCTTGCTCTCCTAGCGGGCGTATTTTCCATATAAGTTTGTAAAACAACACAAGTATTGGGCCTTGAAGAGAGNATAACAGGAGATGCTCGACGGTATTAACTCCTAATGAACAAAGTCAGATGAAATCCACTGAGGATGGTTGACCTATCTTAGGCTGTTGGTCAAAGTTTTCGCTTGACAACCGTAACCTGTTATGGAAGAGGTTGAAGGAAATCCACTAAGGATTTTTAACCTATCTGAGGCTGCTCGTTGAAGCCTTTGCTTGACTACTGTAGTCTGTAATGGAAGAGTCGAATCGAGTCCCCCTGAGATCAATTAATCCCAGAATGAGGTGTCAGATATGCTCTGCGTTTCTCGAGACTGGGGTGTATGTTACAATAGACCGTATGTTTTCTTGGAACTATGGTTGCAATCATACTCAAGAAAATATTTGACAACTTGTTAGTTGCTGCTTTTGAATCTCTTGCTCTCCTAGCGGGGGTATTTTCCATATAAGTTTGTAAAACAACACAAGTATTGGGCCTTGAAGAGAACAACTTCCTGGTTTAGCTGAAGAGGAACTCCTGTACGACGAGGGGACACGGAGGAACCATTCTTTTGCAGTGAAGATTGCCCCCTAGTCCAGGATAGATTCTCGAAGACTTGTAATCTGAATATGGGATGACTTCCCACCACAGTCGTGCCTGGGACGTTGACATGAATGAACTTTGGAGACTGCAGTGAAGGTTGCCCCCCAGACTGGAAGAAGTTGTGAAATACTGTGTCTGAATAGGATGCAAGAAGACAACTTCACTACAATCATGCTCGGGACGTTGATGTGAACGACCTTTCGAGACTGCGGTGAAGGCTGCCCCCCAGCTTGGAAGAATGCTTCTACGAAGATCTTCAAGACGTAAAGGAGGTTTNGCGAGAAGACAACTTCACTACAATCATGCTCGGGACGTTGATGTGAACGACCTTTCGAGACTGCGGTGAAGGTTGCCCCCCAGCTTGGAAGAATGCTTCTACGAAGATCTTCAAGACGTAAAGGAGGTTCNTGAAGCGTAGCGATGGAGCGTCGTCGCGGTGAGACAACATGTTGCGGTGGAGTGTCGCGGCGACACGTTGCAACGGTGTGCGCGGAGATGAGTTGCGGCGGATGTCACGACGACGCGTGTCAATGAAGCGTCGTCACAGGGTGTCACGGTGGGCAATGTGTTCGGGTGGAGTGTCGGGGCGACTTTGCAGATGTGCGTTGCGGTGAGGCAATNACCTATTTATAAGAATCCACTATATGTTGATGATTACAGCGACCCCTTGTCCCACAGACGGGAAAGAGTTACTATATTTTCAAATTACTGCGTCGTCTGACGGTGTCCGATCAACGGTGGTCGATGGTGGTCGATGGATGCCAGCGGTGATCGCCGATGATCGGTGGTGGTCAATGGATGTCAGCGGTGGTCGGCGACATCCGATGATGGACTGTCGTCGGATGTCTGCGGTGGTCGACGGTAGTCGAGGACGGTCGGCGGTGGTCGACGGTAGTTGATGACGGCCGGCGGTGGTCGACGGAGGTCAGTGGTGATTGACAGTAATTGACAGTGGTCGATGGTGGTCAACAGAGGTCGGCAGTGGTCGCCTCGGTGGTGGTCGACGAAGGTTGACGATGGCAGGGATGATGTTGGACTTGAGCTTTTTCTCAAAGCCTCAAGTTCTCTCTCAAGCCTCACCCTCTCATGTGAGGGGCGGGGTTCTATCTGTAGTGTCCTGGGTGCAATTAATGCAGAAATATGAACTATTTTGATCGGACGGTCCAGAGAACTTCCCTCGGTCGGATGACGTTTGATAGACATTTGAGTGCCTTAACTATATCAGAATTGAGCAATCTCAGGCTCGTTGGATTCCTCTTGTCGAGACGCTTGATCCAACTATGAACTTGCTAAATTCGACATTCGTTTGACCTTTCAAATGCCTACAGAAATCCTTCAAAAAATAGTTCAATGATTTGATCCGGGCTTGATCTGACTCGGATTGGACTAATTTTTTTTTCATTGGGTTTATCTCATCGAGCCGGTCAGTTCAACTATAAGTTTGTTGAAATCAGAGCTCTGAATGACTTTTAATCGAAGTTTGAATGTTTCTTGTTCAAAAAATTGCATCGATATTCGTGCTGACTGATGAAAATTTATTAGTGACTTATCAATTGCTAACTTGAGATTGAACTTTATCGTCCTTTTAACTATACTCTTTAATAAGTGGTATTAAAGTTAGTGGTTTGTGTTGGCTAATTTCATGAATAGTTCATGAACTTTTTGTCTCGCATCATTATTCAATGCCTTCTACTAAGATTAGCTAATTTCAAGAAAAAGTGATCTCCTTGATGAATCTATATTATTAAATGGGTTCTTAATGCATGTTACTTGATGACATGGAAAAGAAAAAAAAAAGAAAATTCATTTGACAAACAATAAAGTCAATGTGGAGAGCTCCTATTGGAGGGGAATATTATTAAGGTGCATAAAAATATTAGAAGGGAAAAAAATAACTTGGGGTGATCTCATATAGGAAGTTGTCTAATTTAGGGGCCCATAACTTCCATGAATAATCTCTATTTATTGTCAAGTTTTATAATGGTCAATCCTACCAAGATTCAGCTTGTCAATGGTCAATCCCTAAAACGTTATCAAATCAAAATCATCATGCACATCCTTTGCACTTCATGGTCACTACATGACCCGATCTTCATCGCCACTTTTAAGCATTAAGCTCGCACTTAATTTGCTTTATTATTGACGCTCTATTTACACAAAATCAATGCCAGACAATTTAGTATAAACAAAATAATCATTGTGGGTGTCGTTGATCTTATTAGTATTTATCATTATTTGGAGAGTCACTCAAAAAATTAATTTTTTCTATTATCAAAAGAAATTAGTGAGATCAAAATTTATAACTTATATCTTCATGTGGGCTCTAACTTGGAGGTTACCACCCTGGACCATTATATCAGAAGCTATGTGGGAGATCTTGCGCACCAATTACGACTTGACCTAATGCTCATTCACAATAATTGATTATCATCTTGACAACTGGAATAGTTATTCAAACATGGGTTCATATTCTCAATTTCAAATAATGATTCATAAAATACCAAGTGACCAAGTCCCTTTACAACAATAACAATCTCAATAACTACCAAGAGACAATATAAAAAAAAAACACATCTATTTAAATAATCTATGAATTAACATCATAGAATGATACCTTAAAATTACAACCTACTTAAAGGTCATTGACTTCTAAAGATTTAAGCTAAAAGATTTGAAAAACTTTATGATTCATACTAAGTTCATGATCAATCACCAAAGTTATGTTTTTGATGACCTCTAAGATAAATTTGATTGGGAGTAAGTTGAATCTCACTCAACTTAAGGTCCAATAAAAGTGACCTAATTATAACTCCTGGGGGCACCCCAAGTTTATTAAATACTCTAGTAATAACTATAATCTAAATAATTAAGATAATCTAAATAGTTATTTTAATGTTATGGATCCATTAATATGGTTCAAGAAATATTTCCTCAAATTTTACTGCCTTTGTTAATCCACATAAAGCATTATTAGTCATATGACCTTAGTGAATCCTTCCCACAAATAAGATTATTCTAAATAAACCACATGAACAACTAACTTGTGACTTAATTAGCATGATCAAGACCCATAATTTAGACTATTAAATTAATCAAAAGATTTTTTAGTGGATTAAAAGTGAGTTAGTCAAGGATTAATTACTTTCTAAGATATGGACTCCAATACTTAAGCCAAATCACCTTTACACTAATGTTTTTTTTAATAAGACTCGTGAATATCAAATAAATCACAACTCTCTCTATAAATTTCTTAAATGCATATCGACGTGTAAACATGTTTTTTTTAAATATATATAAGGCATAAACAAGATAGTTTAATGAATTCTTTTTCAAAACAACATTGTTTATCATATTTGATTTTCAAAGAAAACACATGTTTGAAATAAATATAGTCTCTTAATGCCCCTATAAATCATAAAAATACAACTAACTTGTATGATGACTATCACACCCTAAAAGGGGGTTGGTTTGAATTGGGGTTTTAAAATAAAAATATTATTTTAAAGTTATTTATTTATTTTAATATTATTTTATAAGACNTGATTCATAAAATACCAAGTGACCAAGTCACTTTACAACAATAATAATCTCAATAACTACCAAGAGACAATAAAAAAGAACACATCTATTTAAATAATCTATGAATTAACATCCTAGAATGATACCTTAAAATTACAACCTACTTAAAGGTCATTGACTTCTAAAGGTTTAAGCTAAAAGATTTGACAAATTTTATGATTCATACTAAGTTCATGATCAATCACCAAAGTTATGTTTTTGATGACCTCTAAGATAAATTTGATTGGGAGTAAGTTGAATCTCCCTCAACTTAAGGTCCAATAAAAGTGACCTAATTATAACTCCTGGGGGCACCCCAAGTTTATTAAATACTCTAATAATAACTATAATCTAAATAGTTAAGATAATCTAAATAGTTATTTTAATGTTATGGATTCATTAATATGGTTCAAGAAATATTTCCTCAAATTTTACTGCCTTTGTTAATCCTCATAAAGCATTATTAGTCATATAACCTTAGTGAATCCTTCCCACAAATAAGATTATTCTAAATAAACCACATGAACAACTAATTTGTGACTTAATTAGCATGATCAAGACCCATAATTTAGACTATTAAATTAATCAAAAGATTTTTTAGTGGATTAAAAGTGAGTTAGTCAAGGATTAATTACTTTCTAAGATATGGACTCCAATACTTAAGCCAAATCACCTTTACACTAATTTTTTTTTAATAAGACTCGTGAATATCAAATAAATCATGTCTCTCTCTATAAATTTCTTAAATGCATATCGACGTGTAGACATGTTTTTTTAAAATATATATAAGGCATAAACAAGATAGTTTAATGAATTCTTTTTCAAAACTAAATTGTTTATCATATTTGATTTTCAAAGAAAACACATGTTTGAAATAAATATAGTCTCTTAATGCCCCTATAAATCATAAAAATACAACTAACTTGTATGATGACTATGACACCCTAGAAGGGGGTTGATTTGAATTGAGGTTTTAAAATAAAAATATTATTTTAAAGTTATTTATTTATTTTAATATTATTTTGTAAGAATATTAACTAACACAAATTTTAAAAACTTGCGCATAAATTAAAATGCAAGATACCACATATGTAAGTAAAGGAAATAACAAACATAATGTTTCTACATTATTTGGCTGACCAAGCCTATATCCATGCAAGCCAACTCTCGAGCTAAGAGTTTACTAAATCTGAGGTTTGTCAACAAACATTATTTCTTCAAATCGAAGAAGTTGCTTACAAGTTAAGTACTCTTTTACACAATTGAGTACAACCCATTCTAAGTATAATAATTTTTTTACTAAGTCAAATGTATTTGATAAAGNGCCTATATCCATGCAAGCCAACTCTCGAGCTAAGAGTTTACTAAATCTGAGGTTTGTCAACAAACATTATTTTTTTCAAATCGAATAAGTTGCTTACAAGTTAAGTACTCTTTTACACAATTGAGTACAACCCCTTCTAAGTATAATAATTTTTTACTAAGGCAAATGTATTTGATAAACAAGAAAAAATATACATAATGGTATAAATTATATAAGCTTAAATAATCTTGTAACAAAATGACCTAATAATCATTTTGCTCGTTATAACAGAAATTTATATTTTATGTTATGTAAATAATATTATTATAATTTTCATTGTATGTTGGAGGAATCACGGGGGTAGATTGATAAGTTAACGTCTCAGTGTTGTACGACAATTCAACGCACAAAAATAATTTTAAAATAGCAGAAGGAGACATCAATATTTTTTTTTCGTGGAACAACCCTTGAAAGAGAAAAAAATCACTGGTCCTAACCAAAGTAATCCACTACAAGTGTAAGTACAAAGATATCCCATGTTCTTACACCAAGTAGAGAAGGGTTAAAATTTTTCACCAAATATAATGATTGTCCATATACAACACTCGGTTTATTTTTATATCCACCACAAAAATTTTGAATAAAAAATTTCATTCAATATTTGATAGTTTGTATTTTAAACTAACAAATTTTTTCTCTATTTAACCCAAATGTTAGACAATGTTTAGATTAACCTGAGTTGCTAGCTTTTTATAAGAGCAATCCCTATAGTTAATTGCATATTAAGAGATAAAATCTCTTAATAAAACTCTCAATTAAGGTTGAGATTACGTCTCTAAGAATTTCAAAATTTAGTTTTCATAGTTAATTAATAGGAATTTAAAACGAGAAAGATCAAAGTCGAACAATTCTTATCAGAACACAAAGGAGAAGAAGTAGCACTTCAACAATCATAGTATTTATTTTTATTGAATATAAATGATCATTATATTTGAAAGTTTAGGACTTATATTCTACGTATCTAATCATAAAAAAGCCTAAGAAGTAATGACTTGTGTTGCACTAAGACGAACAACATTGGAATCCTAAGAAGACAGAATCTTAAAACTTANGGGTAGATTGATAAGTTAACGTCTCAGTGTTGTACGACAATTCAACGCACAAAAATAATTTTAAAATAGCAGGAGACATCAATATTTTTTTTCGTGGAACAACCCATGAAAGGGAAAAAAATCACTGGTCCTAACCAATATAAAGTAATTCACTACAAGTGTAAGTACAAAGATACCCCATGTTCTTACACCAAGTAGAGAAGGGTTAAAATTTTTCACCAAATATAATGATTGTCCATATACAACACTTGGTTTATTTTTGTATCCACCACAAAAATTTTGGATAAAAACATTCATTCAATATTTGATAGTTTGTATTTTAAACTAAACAATTTTTTTCTCTATTTAACCCAAATGTTAGACAATGTTTAGATTAACCTGAGTTACTAGCTTTTTATAAGAGCAAGCCCTATAGTTAATTGCATATTAAGAGATAAAATCTCTTAATAAAACTCTCAATTAAGGTTGAGATTACGTCTCTAAGAATTTCAAAGTTTAGTTTTCATAGTTAATTAATAGGAATTTAAAACGAGAAAGATCAAAGTAGAACAATTCTTATCAGAACACAAAGGAGAAGAAGTAGCACTTCAACAATCATAATATTTATTTTTATTGAATATGAAAGATCATTATATTTGAAAGTTTAGGACTTATATTCTACGTATCTAATCATTGAAAAGCCTAAGAAATAATGACTTGTGTTGCACTAAGACGAACAACATTGGAATCCTAAGAATAAAGTTAGGTCCAAGGAACAGACAGAATCTTAAAACTTAGTCTTAAAAGAAAATACAACAAACAACAACTTATAGCATTATCCTACGAAGGACCAGGCAAGCGCGACTGTACTAGACTTACAACCATGCTTGCATAAGATCGTCAATTAAACTCACCCAACATTGTAAACCATGGTTGGTCTCATGAAATGCAACATGGTACAGACTATTATTTATTAGGAAGAAATAAGTTTTACAATTTAAGTATAAATTTAAGAGATCAAAAGTATAATAGGCATGCAAAAACGCTTATGAAGAAATTAAATCTTACAATTTTAAATTTATAAGTCCTCTTTGGCTCAGGCTCGGCTCATTCGAAACTGGCTCTTGTTTGAAATAACCCGTGTTTGAAATGGCTCGAATAACATATTTCTATTTGTGTTCAGCTCGAAATTAACACGTTAAAATATAAAATTATTATAATAATTATTATTTTAAAAAATAAAATAAAATAATGTATAATTTTTTCAAAAACAATTTCAAACAAAAGTTCAAGACATTTATTAATTAAAAAAATTACTAAGAGCAAATTCATAAAAAAAAATTACACAATAAAAATATTAATATTATTTTTTACAAAATAAANTATTATAATAATAATTATTTTAAAATATAAAATAATTTTATGTAAATTTTTTTCAAAAACAATTTCATACAAAAGTTCAAGACATTTATTAACTAAAAAAATTACTAAGAGCAAATTTCATAAAAAAAATTACACAACAAAAATATTAAAATTATTTTTTACAAAATAAGAACTAATTTATTACAAGTTTTACAATTTATTAACTAAACAAGAGTACAAAACATACAAATAAAATCTCAACTAAAAATCAAAAACTAAAAATGATTGTATTGAACATTTCATTTTAAAAATTACATTTAATGCACATTCTTGCTTTACATGAACCTAAAAAAATAAAAAAAAATATTAAATTTAAACTTCGATTTTAAATTAATTCCACAATCTTTGATCCAATAAGTAGTGATTAGTGATTAAACCAACAACAGAGGCGGAGAATGATGGGAGAGGTTCGAAAACGGAAAATCCGTTGTCGATAATTCTTCCGATGACCTGGAATGGCTGAAATGGAGCAGGACGTTTAACAGAAGATATTCAGAAGGAGACATTAGATATCAAATGAACAATGAAATGGGAAATTTACATATATACAACTCAATTTATACGTATTTACATATCTAACACTAAACTTAGCATTTCACCAATTCCTTTCATATCACACTATCTAGCACAGCAAGTTCATTCCTTTGTCGAGAAACATACCAAAGATGAAATTTTTTATTACAGTATTTGATGATTTTGGACTACAAACATAAGGTAGCATTCATCCATTCACTACACTATCTAGCACAGCAAGTTCAAACCGATTACATATAAATACATAATCCATGCATGTTGTTGTGTTATGTTCAAAATATGCAGTTATGAAATAATAAATCTCACCAGAATATTATTACCATTCCTAAAAGGATCCTTAAATATGGCCAGAGGACTGCAAATAAAAAAATTACAAAAAAAACATAAATTTATAAATATGAAATAAATCATAAGAAGGTGGATCCAGGCAGAAAAGAGAAAAATAGCTTACCTTATGTACTCTACTATGGTTTTCTCGGTATGATTTGAGAGATTAATATTTTGGATATCTAGAAGCTGAGACAGGGCTGAAAGGAAGAGAGATGTCTCAAGAACAGAGACGATGAGAGATTAGAGGTGCTGTTCATGAGAAATAGTCCTGCAGGTTGCAAACCATTGTATAAATAGCAAAAGAAAACCAGCTTAATTAGCCATGTAAAGTCCTTCACATTGTGAAAGTATCATTCCCCGAGCTTACTATTCATTACTTTCTGAGTGCTCGTAGCAGCTGCAAGTTTTTAGAGAACGGCAAAAGAGTTTTAAGCAATCAAAAAAATTGCAAATCATGTAACAATAACATCATTATCATAAAGCCAATTCTGAGAATAACACATTTGCAACATTACCATACCACATACATACATGCATACATATTGACACACATGGAGATAATGAATCAGTCTTATTAATCATTATAGATAAGAAAAACTTCTCCTCCACATGATTTGTAGTACATGGCATTTAAGGGTCCGCATCAGTAAAGTACATGTCATTTTAATATAGATATGAATCATATCTAGCATGCAGATTAGAGAGATGTCCACGATAACCATCCTTTGAGAACCACATCTAAGAAGAAGAAAGTCTCATCCTCAGCATTACAAAGAGGACAAAGGGGAGAAACATGAATATTTTTGCCAATTAACCGAGAGCTTGCCAATTGTGCAAATAATAGAGTCCCAATTCACAAATCATTTTAAATGTAGGATTATCTACATTTTTTCGTAGCGGCTAATGTTTCTTTGAACTCCAAAAATATGTTGATATTCTCCATAACAATGTTTTTAAGTATTTTCTAGAAAAAAACTTATGATTTTCTTTTGAAATTCTAAAAAGAATCGAATTCACTTTAAACCATGCAACAATAACATCATTATCATAAAGCCAATTATGAGAACAAGCTTAATCATAAAGCCACGTGACACTGGAATACCCAGGTAGATAAATGATGGATTAGAGCCACCATATCCAAGAATGCTACACAGATCTTCAGAGTTATGAACATTTTCTGCAAAGATAATTAAGTTTTGGGCGAATTAATCTATGAAATTTATTTACATAGATAATTATACTAGTTGTATATGAAATGATTGTCATGCAATGCAACGCAATGGCGGTGTTTCACATTTTTTGCTTTGGACAAATCTTGTGAAAATTTTACAATTAAAAGTAAAGAGATATTATAGAGAATGCTTTTAAGATGGGAGATATTGGTGAGTGTAGCTTTCCTAAAAATGTGACAACATCTACATAGATAATTAGACTAAATGGTGGTGTTTCACAACAATTTCTTTGGACAAAGCTTGTACTCTTTTGTTCAGAACCAAGTTAAACCAACTTACAACTTTAAGTTGAACATCATATTATTTTTGTAGCATGCATAAAACCACGCAATAGGATTTGGCATAATGAGAATAATACATCCATGTACATGTACTTCACAAGGATGCATGCCCTAAACCGCCAAAGTGAAACTGATAAAGTTCAAAAAAAACTTGAGTAAAAAAAAGAAAAAGAAAAATAGCATAGTATTCTTCACAAAGTCATCCATAAAAAAATAAAAAAATAAAAAAATAAAAAAAATTAGATCTAGAAGTAATAGCCAAATCACAGCACAAACGCTTATACCCGTATGAATCATCGCACAAATGCACAATAGCCGAATTAAATTTCACAAAAAAAAACCCCTTGTAGAAGTAGCCAAGCAAAAATACCAAGAAACCAAGCAAGAAGATAACACCTCAGTAGCCAAACAAGCAACCAAGCAAGAAAACCAAGCAATCGACTATCAAAGGAGAAATAGAAGTAGATATTAGAAGGTGAACACAAACGACAAACCCTAAGCTCTCGCGACCGAAAGTCTTTCGCGATTTTGAGAGGGGAAGGGGCTTAGGGTTTTTTTAGTTATATAGTTACATATATTATATTATATTAATTATATAATTTATATTATATAAATATATAATAAGTAATAGTAACATATTTTTATTAATAATTTGTTATATATCATAATTTATAGAATTTAATTTTTTTAAATAAAATCATTTTAAAAAAATTTAAATAATATTTAATTTTATGAATATGTATTATGTGTGTGTGTGTGTATATATATTTGAGCCAAACATGTGCAAACAAATTTTAGTTCGTGTTCGGCTCGTTAGGTTTAACGAACGAGCCAGACATGAGCTGTTCGCGAACGACGAGCCAATTTGACAGCCTTATATGCAATTATTATCTCGAGCTAGCTGAGAGATAGATATCAAATTATGAGATATTTGAGGAGTGTGAAATAAGTGGTTGAAAATTAGTTTACGATTGGGGGTAGGTAATATGCAATTTTCACAATATTGAATGAGAACTGTGATGTCATTGCCAACCATCACACCAGTGGCGGATCTCCAATATGTCGCGCGGGGGGAGGGGGTGCAATTCCTACCCCCACCCTCCTAAATTTCGGAATTTAACTAAATAAATACTCACACTTTTGGGTTGTGTCCATGTTGAAGACTATTTTTGCCCCTTGGATGGCCTAGCAACTCCACTGCTGAAAACTAACTCGTTATCTATATATAAAAGGTGTATCTCATTTTTTTTAAAGTAAAATACTAATGCTTTAATATGATAAAAAAAGATCTATGTTATATAAATATAAATTGGTATAAATATATAATATCAATTTGGGTGTTACTTATATAAATATATAACATATATGAAAAATACATAGGAATTGAGTGGTATATATGATCATCTTTTTTTTCTCTCAAAGATGATTTGCATACACACAACATCCTTCTTATGTCTTTACACATCTTATAGCTAAACTTCAAATTTTACGTATATTTGACCTTATACATATCTATAAAAATGGATATTTTACGTGTAATAGAAAAGATTTAGGTGATATTAATATAAAAAAGCAACATTTAGGTGTTACGCATGCAAAAATGTAAGAATTTGGTTATCACATGAGATCNGTATTGAACATTTCATTTTAAAAATTACATTTAATGCACATTCTTGCTTTACATGAACCTAAAAAAATAAAATAAATATATTAAATTTTAACTTCGATTTTAAATGAATTCCACAAACTTTGATCCAATAAGTAGTGATTAGTGATTAAACCAACAACAGAAGCGGAGAATGATGGGAGAGGTTCGAAAACGGAGAATCCGTTGTCGATAATTCTTCCGATGACCTGAAATGGCTGAAATGGAGCAGGACGTTTAACAGAAGATATTCAGAAGGAGACATTAGATATCAAATGAACAATGAAATGGGAAATTTACATATATACAACTCAATTTATACGTATTTACATATCTAACACTAAACTTAGCATTTCACCAAATTCCTTTCATATCACACTATCTAGCACACCAAGTTCATTCCTTTGTCGAGAAGCATACCAAAGATGAAATTTTTTATTACAGTACTTGATGATTTTGGACTACATTCACTACACTATCTAGCACAGCAAGTTCAAACCGATTACATATAAATACATAATCCATGCATGTTGTTGTGTTATGTTCAAAATATGCAGTTATGAAATAATAAATCTCACCAGAATATTATTACCATTCCTAAAAGGATCCTTAAATATGGCCAGAGGACTGCAAATAAAAAAATTACAAAAAAAAAATAAATTTATAAATATGAAATAAATCATAAGAAGGTGGATCCAGGCAGAAAAGAGAAAAATAGCTTACCTTATGTACTCTACTATGGTTTTCTCGGTATGATTTGAGAGATTAATATTTTGGATATCTAGAAGCTGAGACAGGGCTGAAAGGAAGAGAGATGTCTCAAGAACAGAGACGATGAGAGATTAGAGGTGCTGTTCATGAGAAATAGTCCTGCAGGTTGCAAACCATTGTATAAATAGCAAAAGAAAACCAGCTTAATTAGCCATGTAATGTCCTTCACATTCTGAAAATATCATTCCCCGAGCTTACTATTCATTACTTTCTGAGTGCTCGTTGCAGCTGCAAGTTTTTAGAGAACGGCAAAAGAGTTTTAAGCAATCAAAAAAATTGCAAATCATGTAACAATAACATCATTATCATAAAGCCAATTCTGAGAATAACACATTTGCAACATTACCATACCACATACATACATGCATACATATTGACACACATGGAGATAATGAATCAGTCTTATTAATCATTATAGATAAGAAAAACTTCTCCTCCACATGATTTGTAGTACATGGCATTTAAGGGTCCGCATCAGTAAAGTACATGTCATTTTAATATAGATATGAATCATATCTAGCATGCAGATTAGAGAGATGTCCACGATAACCATCCTTTGAGAACCACATCTAAGAAGAAGAAAGTAAAGAAGAGATGCGTTTATGACTCATCTTCAGCATTACAAAGAGGACAAAGGGGAGAAACATGAAATATTTCTGCCAATTAACCGAGAGCTTGCCAATTGTGCAAATAATCAAGTCCCAATTCACAAATCATTTTAAATGTAGGATTATTTACATTTTTTCATAGCGGCTAATGTTTCTTCGAACACCAACAAAAAAAGAGAATATGTTGATATTCTCCATAACAATGTTTTTGAGTTTTTTCTAGAAAAAATTATGATTTTCTTTTGAAATTCTAAAAAAAATCGAATTCACTTTAAACCATGCAACAATAACATCATTATCATAAAGCCAATTCTGAGAACAAGCTTAATCATAAAGCCACGTGATACTGGAATACCCAGGTAGATAAATGATGGATTAGAGCTACCATATCCAAGAATGTTACAGATCTTCAGAGTTATGAACATTTTCTGCAAAGATAATTAAGTTTTGGGCGAATTAATCTATGAAATTTATTTACATAGATAATTATACTAGTTGTATATGAAATGATTGTCATGCAATGCAATGCAATGGCGGTGTTTCACATTTTTCGCTTTGGACAAATCTTGTGAAAATTTTACAATTAAAAGTAAAGAAATATTATAGAGAATGCTTTTAAGATGGGAGATATTGGTGAGTGTAGCTTTCCTAAAAATGTGACAACATCTACATAGATAATTAGACTAAATGGTGGTGTTTCACAACAATTTCTCTGGACAAAGCTTGTACTCTTTTGTTCAGAACCAAGTTAAGCCAACTTACAGCTTTAAGTTGAACATCATATTATTTTTGTAGCATGCATAAAACCACGCATTAGGATTTGGCAGAATGAGAATAATACATCCATGTACATGCACTTCACAAGGATGCATGCCCTAAACCGCCAAAGTGAAACTGATAAAGTTCAAAAAAACTTTTGAGTAAAAAAAAAGAAAAAGAAAAATAGCATAGTATTCTTGACAAAATCATCCATAAAAAAATAAAAAAATAAAAAAATAAAAAAAATCAGATCTAGAAGTAATAGCCAAATCACAGCACAAACGCTTATACCCGTATGAATCATCGCACAAATGCACAATAGCCGAATTAAATTTCACAAAAAAAAAAAAACCCCTTGTAGAAGTAGCCAAGCAAAAATACCAAGAAACCAAGCAAGAAGATAACACCTCAGTAGCCAAACAAGCAACCAAGCAAGAAAACCAAGCAATCGACTATCAAAGGAGAAATAGAAGTAGATATTAGAAGGTGAACACAAACGACAAACCCTAAGCTCTCGCGACCGAAAGTCTTTCGCGATTTTGAGAGGGGAAGGGGCTTAGGGTTTTTTTAGTTATATAGTTACATATATTATATTATATTAATTATATAATTTATATTATATAAATATATAATAAGCAATAGTAACATATTTTTATTAATAATTTGTTATATATTATAATTTATAAAATTTAATTTTTTTAAATAAAATCATTTAAAAAAAATTAAATAATTATAATTTATAATATTTAATTTTATTAATATGTATTATGTGTGTGTGTGTGTGTATTTGAGCCGAACATGTGCAAACAAATTTTAGTTCGTGTTCGGCTCGTTGGTTTAACGAACGAGCCAGACATGAGCTGTTCACGAACGACGAGCCAATTTGACAGCCTTATATGCAATTATTATCTCGAGCTAGTTGAGAGATATATATCAAATTATGAGATATTTGAGGAGTGTGAAATAAGTGGTTGAAAATTAGTTTACGATTGGGGGTAGGTAATATGCAATTTTCACAATATTGAATGAGAACTGTGATGTCATTGCCAACCATCACACCAGTGGCGGATCTCCAATATGTATGGCCTAGCAACTCCACTGCTGAAAACTACCTCGTTATCTATATATAAAAGGTGCATCTCATTTTTTTTAAAGTAAAATACTAATGCTTTAATATGATAAAAAAAGATCTATGTTATATAAATATAAATTGGTATAAATATATAATATCAATTTGGGTGTTACTTATATAAATATATAACATATATGAAAAATACATAGGAATTGAGTGGGTATATATGATCAAATTTTTTTTCTCCCAAAGATGATTTGCATACACACAACATCCTTCTTATGTCTTTGCACATCTTATAGCTAAACTTTAAATTTTACATATATTTGACCTTATACATATCTATAAAAATGTGTATTTTACGTGTAATAGAAAAGATTTAGGTGATATTAATATAAAAAGCAACATTTAGGTGTTACGTATGTAAATATGTAAGAATTTGGTTATCACATGAGATTTTTTTTCCCCTTTATAAGTATTTCATGTAAAAATTTTAATGATCTTTTAAATTTCTCTTATTTATTTAAGTTTTTCATGCAAAATTAATATATTAAATTCTTTTCACACCTATAAATATTTTTCTTGACACAATTAAATCATTAAGAGAAAACTAAAATTAACTTATTTTGGTATAACTTCATTATGAATAGCAATTCATTTTCTATTTCTTATTCAAAAACTTTGTTTATCTAACAAAAATTGATATTTATAAAAAAAAAATTAATATCAAACTATATTGAGAAAATAATTAAAATAAAATTTAAAATAATTTTATTATCTTAGGATAATATAATATGAATTATCAATCAAAATATGTATTACACCAACTTTTGGAAAAGATATTTACATATTTACCTAATCTATAAATTATCTAAACCAAATTTACATGAGAATATAATAGTTCACTGAATTTTTCTAAAATAATAATTTTAATTTTAATTACATTTTCCCGCTCAATTGTAAAGATCCATAAAGCTCTGCACTGCTCACCTATTTGTGAGCATCCAAGAAGCTCATTACACCGATCAATTAGTTTATTTGTAGTAAACCTTTCACTTCTCCGTCGACACCCTCAGCGTTCGTCGGAGAAGAGATGTCATTTACCGAACTTTTTTTCGGTGTATATTATGTTCATTCGTACTGATACTTATGTCGCTGTTGCTGCGCAACCGTAATAATTGATTCATTAACTGCAGTCATTCTTTTCTGTCATATCTGTTGAGTAGATTTGATTTAACAGTCTGACATTCCCAACACGTCTTCTTCTACTAATAGCTCCCGTCTCCTCAAACTCTAAGCCCCGTCTTTCGTCCCCAACTTCTCCTTAGGCGCACCGTCATTACCGATACACGACATTCGAACGTCCAAGTCCTGATGATAATAGCTTACATGTTATATCATAACCTGATTTTTTCAGTTGTCTGTATACAACTCTGCACTCATTGTCACTCCCATTCCAGCAAGTGATTATATCATTAATTTTCAATTTCTCCAAAGATACTTAGATATTATTATATCAATCATTCATTGCACCATCCCAAAACCTCAAGCCATGTCTATAATTGATGATTTCACCATATTATGCGACCTTCAGTCCGCCCCTCTTGCTGCGCCTCTGTTTTCTATTACCGTGACGGACAATTTTCTTGGTTCCGACAAGGCATAATGCTCTGTCTGCATGGAAAGTTTCAAGATCGAGAAAGTGGTGACACAATTGTCTTGTAAGAACATACGCCATAAAGAAATGCATTGCACGATAACTACAAATACACAACTCGTGTCCAATTTGTCGGGATAGCGGTACCAGTGATCCACAACCGGTGGTTTCTAATACTGTTACTGGTGAAGAAATGACAAATGGCAGAGTGTCGGATTTCATGATAGGAAGATTTAACATTATGCTGCAATCAGCAGTTGATTTAGAGGTTGAGCTAAAGGAACGTGGAGGAGATGGGAACAAGGCTTTAGGACAATGAATAAAGTTAGTCTTGTCCTGAGATTAGATGGCTCTATCTGAAGCTCCTTCAAAGGTAATTTTATTTTCTTTTTAGAGATTTTATTTATTTTATTTTTTGTCTATTTTTTTAATAGAATTAAGATTTTTAAAATCAAATTCTCGATCTCTTACGGTTGCGTCACACTCTCTAGTTATGAATTGTTTAACCCTCACATCTAGAGAAATCGTGATCCTCATAATATGACTATTAAATCAACAACATTAAATGTAGAATAAATTTGTCTATCTTATAGTAGATCAATTTTGTAAGTATTATTATTAATCAACTTAACATATTAAAATTAATCATTTAATCTTTTCATATGAACTGGCAGGAAACTTTTTTTTCAGTTTTTCCTCAGGTAGAGTTTACCTATAACCATTCTATTTGTTAGTCCATATGTCACAGTCCATTTAAGATTGTGTACGGGTAGAATCCACTTACGCCTTTGGATTTAGTCCCCATACCGACCACAATTGAACTTAGCAAGGATCAATATTTGAGCATGAAAGGAAGGAAATTGTTAGCAGAACATCAAGTATCTGAAACAAGCCAACAAGCACATGAAAGTTATGATTTTCAAGAAAGTGACTTGATGTGGATCGGGCAGAAAAAGAAATGATTTCCTGCAAGTTCATATGGAAAGCTTAAACCAAAAGCTCATGGTTAATTTTAATTTGTTAAGTTGATTAATGACAATGCTTATAAATGTGATATATTATGAGAAAATAAAATTTATGCTACATTTAATGTTGCCTACTTAATTGTCATATTATGAGGACCTGAATTTCTTAAGAGGTGAAGGTTAAGCCCCTCCTAACTAGAGAATGTGACACGTCGTAATGGATTGAGAATTTGAGTTTAATAGTCCTAGTTCTATTTAAAAAATAAACAAAAAAATAAAGAAATAAAATATCTAACATAAGCATAGAAAAGAAAATAAAATCAATTCTGAAAGAGCATCAGAAAGATCACTGAATCTGTGAACAGCATTAACTTTGTTCCTTATCCTATAGTCTAATTCCAACCACCAGCATTTCTTTGAAGCTTAACCTCTAAATTGACTACCAAAGCAGCACAATGTTAAATCTTCTCACCATGGAATCAGACTCTCCATCACCTGTCAGTTCTTCACCAGTAATACTAGAAACCACTGGTTGTGGATTACTGGTACCGCTCTCCCTACAAATTAGACACGAGTTTAGTATTTGTAATCACTGTGCAAAACATTCTTTATGATGTATGTGCTTACAAGACAACTGTGTTGTCACTTCCACGATTTTGAAATGTTTCATGTAAACAGGGCAATTTGCGCTACCTGAAGCAAGAAAATCCTCCGTAATCTTAAGATTTGGAAGCATGACAATAAAAGACGGAGAGGCAGCATGAGAGGCTGATTGAGGATAGTATAATCTGATGTGATCATCAATTTATAGACATAACATGAGGATAAGAGACAGTACAATAAATGACTGCATCTTTGTTGATGCCATAATCTTTATAGCTTTGGAGAATTTAAAAAATAATGACAAAATTGTTTGTAGTCAATGGGTGACAAGGTGTAGAGTTGAGATACGAACAACTGAAAAAATCAAATAACGATTTAAAGTGTAAGCAATTATCATTAAAATTATGACATTCAAATGTCGCATATCAGGTGATTACCGTGTGCCTAAGAGGGAGATTAAGAACGAAAATCGGGACATAGAGATTGAAGAGGCGAGGGCTATTAGTAGAAGAAAAACTGAGAATGTCAGACTATTGGATCAAATCTTCCCATCAGGTAGGGTAGAAAAGAATGACTACAATCAATTAATCAATTACAACGGTGGTGGAGCAACAACGACAGAAATACCGGTACAAATGAGCATAATAAACACAAAAAAAGGCTTGATGGATGGCATCACTTCTCCAAAAAATGTTGAGGGTGTCAACGAAGAAGTAAAAGATTTATTACTGAGAAACTAACTGATCAGTGTAATAAGCTTCTGGGATGCTCACAAATAGATGAGCAATGTGAAATTTTTAGACATTTACAATTGGGCAGAAAAGTATAATTAATATTATTACTATTATTTCAGAAAAATTAGATTGACTTTTACATTCTCATATAAATTTGATTTAAATAATTTAAGTATTAGGTAAATATATTAATTTTTTTTAAGATTTATGTAATAGAGTTTGTGATTAATAACTCATATTATAATATCTTAATATAATAAAATTATTTTGAAATCTATTTTAATTATTTTTTCAATATAGTTTGATATTAATTTTTTTTATTTTATAACTATCATATTTTGTTAGCTAAACAAAATATTTAAATAAAAAATAGAAAATGAATTGTTATTCATGATAGAAGTTGAAACGAATTAAATTAATTCTTGTTTCCTCTTAATGATTTGAATGTGTCAAAAATAATATTTATATAAGTAAAAAAGAATTTAATATACTAACTTTCCATTAGAAACTTAAATAAAAAAAAAAAATTTTAAAAATCATTAATATTTTTACATGAAACACGTATAAAGAGAAAAAAACTCATCACAAACCAAATTCTTACATATTTACAAATGTAGCACCTAAATATTGATTTTTATAAAAATATCATAGAATTTTTTTCTATCTGATGTAAAAAATATATTTTCATAGATATATATAAGGTGAGATATGTAAAAGTCAAAGTTTAGCTATAAGATATATATATATACATCTGATTATTTTTTATGCTAACGTGTATCAAAAAAGGATCAGACTACTCAGCAGCTTCTCCTTCAGAGTCCCTACAGTAATGGACTGTATTGCTTTCAAACGAATCCCCAAGTATTAATCTCGGTCACCACTAAATCGAATCATTGGCATCAAAGGCTTGGGCAAGCCAGTTAACCGATTCAAAAACTTGTAACTAAACAACAACACAATTTACACATTTCAAACAATTTCTTTTTTGTGCTTCTTGTGCTATAGTTTAATGTCATCGTAGTTCTTTCTCTAGTTCTACTAGTTCTCAATGTAAACCTTTAGCCTTAATTCATTCTGGTGTATGGGGCTCATCCCCAACCGCTCCTGCCCAAGGATACATATATTATGTACTATTCATAGATGACTTTACCAGGTATATACTTGGATCCATCCAATGATAAAAAGAATCTGAAGTCATTACTCACTTTTCCAACTTCAAACAAGAAGTTAAACTTCAATTCAATCAAAGAATGAAGGTTATACGGACAAACAATAGGGAAGAACATATCAGTCATCAATTCAAAAGACTACTCAATACATCTGGAATTTTCCAACAAACGAACTGTCCCTATACCCCATAGCTAAATGACATACCTGAACGAAAGCACCGACTTATTTTGGAAACCACCAGAGCACTCCTAACAGACTTCAACTTTCCTCCATCCCTTTGGCTTGAGACTGTTCTTACAGCTGTTTACCTATAAATCGTCTACCATCCAAAGTCATAGCTTATAAATCTCCATATCAGTCCCTTTATGGTTATTTATCTGACTACAGTCGTCTAAAAAACTATGGTGCCAGTGCTATCCTTGGTTACCACCAACTCACAGAAACAAACTTCAGCATCCTTACTTTGTGTCTTTCTTGGATATCCCACTCCCACTCGCACTAAAGGTTATAAATATTTTGATCCCACCACTCTCCTCATGTAACTTTCAATGAAAGGAAATTTCCATACAAGCAACTCCAACAGCTAGATAATGTCAATCAACCTCCCAACACATTCTCTCCACTCACCGTCATGCCCCCCTCCATCATACATACTAACCAAAAAGCTTCAACTGCTAACAAGTCTGCTACTCACACAGTCCCTACAATTCTTCTAGCTCCACCTTAAACTGAGCCCACATCGCAACCCACTCAATTATCCAAAGCCCTCACTGAAAAGCCACCTCCACCTAAGCACACCATGATTACTTGATCCCAAAGAGAATTCCTATCCAAGCGACACATATTTGATCTGCTCCATGTCCAACCCGTCCAAATTGAACCCAGCACTTACAAACAAGTGACCAACGATAATAACTGGAAACAAGATATGAGAGAGGAGTTTCAAGATTTGCTAAAACAAAACACTAAAACACTTGTTCCTACACCAGTGAGCCAATAATGGAATCAAATGGACATACAAGATTAAATGAAATAAAGATGGATCAGTGGCTAGGTACAAATGAAGATTAGTAGATTTGGGATATTAAAAGGAATATGGACTTAATTATAAAAGATACTTTTAGTCCATTTGCAAAGATTCCTACTACAAGAATTCTTCTCATTATCACTCTTCATTTTCAGTGGAAAATAATACAAATGGATATCTTTAACGCTTTTCTCCGCGGTCAACTTCAACAAAATATCTATATGCATCAACCTCCATGTCACAAAGATACCACATATCCTAATCATGTTTGTTTATTACAGAAATCCATTTATGAACTTAAACATACACCGAGACAATGGAATCAAACTTTCACCAAACATCTTCTCAAATTTGGGTTTCACATCAGAAAAGCTTATTACATTTACCATCATCGGTCTCATATACTTCATCCTATATTATTAACAGGAAATAACAACGATTTGATGTAGCAACTTCAGCAAGATTTGTAGCAATCCTTTTCCATGAAATTCCTGAACACTATCTACCTATCTCGGTATCACCATTCAAACTACTTCTTGTGGATATCATTTCAATCAAGCAAGCTATATGAAAGACATTCTACATAGAGCTGGTATGAAAGAATGCAAATCTCTACCCAATCCTCAAAAACTTTCATAGCTCATCAAAAAATTAATATTTCCAAAGTAAAAAAACCAACAAATGGACAATATGAAACATATATTTAACTTCAAAACAAGCATAGAAAATAATCAATAACATCCATTTCGGCTATCAATTGAAACAAACATTCTTAACATTGCTGCAAGAAAATTAGTTATGTATATAAAGCAAACAAATATTTAAGTACTTAACAGCAAAGGCATCGGAATTACTTGGAATAACATTAAAAAAGTGATAAACATCATCTTTGTCAAATACGCCAACATCCGTTCAGCAAACTGAACAACAAACCGGATGAAAAATCATATCATCATTATAATCCAGATCAAAATTACCAGAATCTGTAAGTTTTTAGAATTCCTTTTGCTCTTACCCTGCTCCCTTAAGATCTGATCATTTCTAATTGTGCAGTTTACAAAAAANAACAAACCGGATGAAAAATCATATCATCATTATAATCCAGATCAAAATTACCAGAATCTGTAAGTTTTTAGATTTCCTTTTGCTCTTACCCTGCTCCCTTAAGATTTGATCATTTCTAATTGTGCAGTTTACAAAAAAAAAAACTCTGAACTGGGTGACATATTTCTCATGCCTGCAGAAAAGTTCTGTCAAGAACTGTAGAACATTTTACATTTTTTTAAAGAGTTGAAAGAAAGGAATTGANAAAAAAAAAAACTCTGAACTGGGTGACATATTTCTCATGCCTGCAGAAAAGTTCTGTCAAGAATTGTAGAACATTTTACATTTTTTTAAAGAGTTGAAAGAGAGGAATTGAAACAAGGAAATGGAGAAATTAGTTTATACTCACATTTTTATTAATAGGTATCTTTTCTTTTCTTCTTTTTTGTTAGTTAGATAAACGATACAAGTATTAAATTTTCAAGGAAAAAGACTGCAATGATATAAGTACTAATTTTTATTAAGATTAAAAAATATTCAATTTAATTCAAAAGAACAAAAGTTGGTTNGTTAGTTAGATAAACGATACAAGTATTAAATTTTCAAGGAAAAAGACTGCAATGATATAAGTACTAATTTTTTATTAAGATTAAAAAATATTCAATTAAATTCAAAAGAACAAAAGTTGGTCGAATAATTAGAAGGGAGAGTTGTGCTTATATACACAATCAAATTACATATAATACAGTCATGCGGGTAGTGGCATAAAGATAGAAAACCCACTGCAA
This sequence comes from Phalaenopsis hybrid cultivar, assembly GCA_002079205.1. Lineage (NCBI taxonomy): Eukaryota > Viridiplantae > Streptophyta > Magnoliopsida > Asparagales > Orchidaceae > Phalaenopsis > Phalaenopsis hybrid cultivar. The sequence continues at coordinate 75,703 of JXCR01070792.1, read as the reverse complement.
TATTAGAAAATTAGATTAAATTTATGCCCGAATGAGCAAAAATGAAGATGATTATGACTTTTATACTAAGAAAACGAAGGAAAACTATAAAAATTNAATGAGCAAAAATGAAGATGATTATGACTTTTATACTAAGAAAACGAAGGAAAACTATAAAAATTAAAAAAAATATATATCATATTAAAATTATTGATCTTGAAAGAAATGGCCTGGTTTAATGAGAATTGATATTGAAAAAATAAATAACAAATAGTTCAGAGTTATCTCAAAAATATGTTATCTATGACTGGCCTTGTGATTAGTATTAGACGTAGTTGAATGTTGATGAAAAAATTTATCAATCACAGTATATATATGTTTTGCGTACAACTGAAAATCATAATGGATAGACCTTAATGGAAGCTGTGTTAATAAATAATTTGAATAAGTGAGAATCTCTTTAAAATGAGAGCTAAATAAATGAAAAAANGTTGATGAAAAAATTTATCAATCACAGTATATATATGTTTTGCGTACAACTGAAAATCATAATGGATAGACCGTAATAGAAGCTGTGTTAATAAATATTTTGAATAAGTGAGAATCTCTTTAAAATGAGAGCTAAATAAATGAAAAAATNATTTATAAGTAGGGAACTTTACAGACATACCACACAATTCTTATGTATTTGCATATCAAACATCACATTTACGCTTATACACGTTTGTGTTAGGCATGGAAAAGTGTATTTCACTTTTTTTAAAAAAAGTGAAGTTGTATTTTTGCTATGATATTAAAGATTCGAGTGTTATGCATGTAGATATGAATGTTTAGGTGACAGATATGTAAATACATAAGAATCGAGTGGTATGCATATAAATGCCCTTAAAGTATAACACAAAAAATGTTGATGATGAAGTATATTTCTAGTTGAGCTACTTCATCATTTATACAAAATATAAGGAAAAATTAAGTTTGGACTAAAATGGAGAATTGCCTGATGAATATCGCAGGGCAAGAATATCAACGGAGCTTTCAAAGGTAGATCTTTAAAGCCAGAATAAAACTGTCTATATTATTTGAAAAAAGTTTTGTATGATAGAAATTCATTTATAGAGGATTTCGTCCGCACGGAAAACTTTACATGAGCTACCAAATATTAGCGGGTAGCAAAAATTTACCAAATAATTAATATTTAAAATGGAAATAATAATAAAATTAAAATAGATAAGTGGGTAATGAAAAAAAAGAAATGATTTTCTAAATAGTCAGTGAAAGTTTCACCTATTGCTAATAAGGTACTAAAAAATTAAAAAAGTTAAATATTTAGGCATATATAATGAGNTTCATCAGGCAATTCTCCATTTTAGTCCAAACTTAATTTTTCCTTATATTTTGTATAAATGATGAAGTAGCTGAACTAGACATACTTCATCATCAACATTTTTTGTGTTATACTTTAAGGGCATTTATATGCATACCACTCGATTCTTATGTATTTACATATCTGTCACCTAAACATTCATATCTACATGCATAACACTCGAATCTTTAATATCATAACAAAAATACAACTTCACTTTTTTTAAAACAAGTGAAATACACTTTTCCATGCCTAACACAATTGTGTATAAGTNAGCCAGAATCATAGGCGAGATTCATAAAACAATCCACAAATCATTGGTGTCATCAACTTCTTTCTTATGCTTTCCTATCAGCATCCTCCGACATAGTCTTTTCAGTAGCAAGCCAACCTCTACATCAAACTTCTACATGATTTACTTGGCTAAATATAGCTCATCAATCTTAGTTGTGACCATTGTGACATAATGGTGATTATTTTCTTAAGTATCACATATTAGAGAATCGTCATTCTCATGTGGGAGTCCATCCTATTACCCATTTTTGTTTCATTACTTTTTGTCGATCCAAACTATTAAATTCTCTCTAACACTATTTTATTCTTTGTCGATTCTCAATCATTACTCTCAATGAATGCTCTCTATTGTCCCTCTCCATTAACGCTCTGTAGAATACTCTTCCTCAATAATCTCGATTGATGGATCCATTAAGGAACTTACCCAAGTCTTTGCTAGCACAAATCTTGTTGCTAATTCTTTGCATCCAATTCACAATACCATCACTTTGATTGATTGGACATGATTCCTTACGTCACATACAATCTCACGGAAAAAACTCAAGTCATTACATCTCAAAATTTAAATTTGCATCCTGTATGCCACGCTAGGTTTGCAAGAGAGTGTAACCAACTAGTAGAAATCACTACTAGTTATAATTGTAATCTATCATCATTTTGACGATTTTCACATTTATAGTACTTTACTTGGGGGTACTTACACACCACCCAAATCATATGCATTTACTATCTAACGGCTAAACTTTATTTTTACATTTATACCACCCAAATTGTTCACATCACATCAAAAATACCACCATTTCAACTTTTAAATGTGAAATACACCTATGTAAAGTGACATGTATGCAAAAACTGAAGTTTATGTGCTAAATATGTAAATACATTAAATTTGAGTGGCATGTACTTAAATCTTCCTTTTCTTTAATATGCGCTTCTGTCAACATATAGGCACCTATTTGCTTGAACTAGCACCGCTATCAAGCAATGGTGCAGTCTTTCATCATTCTTTCCACCTTCTAACAATTAGGGTAAGATTGACTCAACAATGATCACCATGGTGATAATAAAGATGACAAAAGTTTTGAATTTAGACTTTAGAGTCACGAGAAAAATATAAATTTTAGATTGCACCAAAAAAGAGAAGTGGCTCCTTAATAAGCTGTTCTTTACAAGAAAAAAATGTCATTCAAATATGACAAAAATTGATAAACTTTACCATGCTAATTGAAACTACTCTATGAGCCCCCTACTTCTACAAGACCATTTAGGCGCACCAATCTACATGTAATTTCGTGCATAATGGCATGAAATTCATGATTTGATCATCCACGAAAACAAAAGAAATAAAAATTTTTCAGGTTGTATTTCATATATACAACCCATACCTCTTGTACGTCGATGGAGAAATGAATCAAAATGACCCTTAACTATTTGAGGGGGTTTCCCTTAATCACAGGCAATATAAAATGTCTAATTTAATCATTGCACTCTTAAAATAATAGTCAAAATAGTCCTTCTGTTAAAAGTAATGAAGATTGAATGTAAAATTAATTTATGGTGTTCAAAATGAGGTGAAATTCAGAAATTTATATATTCAAATTTTTACAAAATATACAAAATGATTTTCTTTTAATGTTTGAGATATTTTGTAGAAAAATTATCAATAATAAGAGATAAAATTTAACATTTTAATATGTATTAAGTTCATCACTGACATCTGAAAATGAAGAGATATTGAAAATGAAATAGACAACCCAAATATTAGAGGAACAAAATCTTTCAATTGTGTATGAATATACCAATACATAAATAAATAAATGAATTCAGATAAATATCTGGTTAGCAAAAACATTGGGTACTCATAGGATTTAGCATCATTTCCTACCTTCCCTCATCAAAGAATGAAGCAGAACATAGGAATGAGGCTAATGGAAACTCCTATAGGTCTAAATGTAGTCATAAGACAAAATAAAGACCCATCCATTGGATAAAAGCTATGGAAAGTACAAATTCTGCCTACAGAACAAAATGCATTCTTCAATCAAAGCATCTAATGAGATCCCGAGATCACATAAATAAAAGATAGTTTAAAAATGAACTCACTAACCATCACATAACTCAACAAATGGGTTACATCTAGGACAAAGAAACTCAGTNTCAAAAACTTTCATAGCTCATCAAAAAATTAATATTTCCAAAGTAAAAAAACCAACAAATGGACAATATGAAGCATATATTTACCTTCAAAACAAGCATAGAAAATAATCAATAACATCCTTTTCGGCTATCAATTGAAACAAACATTCTTAACATTGCTGCAAGAAAATTAGTTATGTATATAAAGCAAACAAATATTTAAGCACTTAATAGCAAAGGCATAGGAATTACTTGGAATAACATTAAAAAAGTGATAAACATCATCTTTGTCANCTACGAACATCATGAGTGGATCATCTTTCTGCAGCCTTTGGGTAGGAAGAGAGCCCTAACCATCACACAAATAAGTTCCAATTGAAAAAATTAAGAAGTTGATATCTCCTAGCAAAAGACAAGGATATAGTTTTCCAACCATATAACATAAACCCTAATTCTGTCAACCAGGAGTTGGAAAGCGACCAATATTTGTTTGTGTATAGATATTGGAACACCCAGGTAGGTAAAATATGGATTAGAGTCACCATATCCAAGAATGTTACTCATATTTTCAGAGTTATGAACAGTTTTTGCTAAGATAATTAGGCCTTTGAAACAATAATACATCCATGTACATGCAGCTTCCCTATAATACATCCATGTACTTGCACTTCACAAGAATGCATGCCTTAAGCCACCGAAGTGAAACTGATAAAGTTCAAAAAACCTTTGGTATAAGACCTCTTACTGTTTTGAAAAACAAAAGGAAAAAAGCATAGTATTCCTCACAAAATCATCCATNTGCATGCCTTAAGCCACCGAAGTGAAACTGATAAAGTTCAAAAAACCTTTGGTATAAGACCTCTTACTGTTTCGAAAAACAAAAGGAAAAAAGCATAGTATTCCTCACAAAATCATCCATAAAAAAAACAGATGTAGAGGCAATAGCCGAATCACAGCACACACGCTTAAAACTGTATGAATCACCGCACAAATGCACCATAGCCAAACTAAATTTCACAACAAAACCCTTATAACTGATCTCATCAATAAAAAACTTCAGNACAGATGTAGAGGCAATAGCCGAATCACAGCACACACGCTTAAAACTGTATGAATCACCGCACAAATGCACCGTAGCCAAACTAAATTTCACAACAAAACCGTTATAACTGATCTCATCAATAAAAAACTTCAACAACAAAGTTTCACTCAAAAAATCTGAATAAATCTAAAAGAAATTTATGACAATTTAAGCTAAGAGGCGAACCCGCTGATAAATATTAAATACTAGAGAGAAGATGCTCAAAGATAACACCTCGGTAGCCAAACAAGCGACCAAGCAAGAATACCGAGCAATCGAGCCAGCGCTGACTGTACGAGGAGAAGAAGAATTAGTTATTAGAAGCAAAACACAAAATGGCAAACCCTAAGCTCTCTCGGCCGAAGGCCTTTCACGATTTTGAGAGGAATGAGAAGACTAGGGAGAGGCAGCCGAACCCGAGAACCGTCCAGAAGTTTCGAGAGGGGAAGGGGAGGGCGGGGCTTTCGGTATTTTTAGTTATATAATTATATATATTATATTATACTAATTATATAACTTATATTATAAGAACATATAATATTTATATGAATAATAGTAAATATCATTATTAATATTTTTTATATATTATAATTTATAAGATTTAATTTTTTAAAATATGATAAATATTTTATTTAAAAAAGTTTAATTTATTATTATTTATAATATTTAATTATATGAATATGTATTATTTTTGTGTGTGTATATTTATTTATCTATTTCTTTATTTCTTTATTTTCGAGTAAATTCGTGTCAAACACGAGCGAACTAATTTGTTTGTTATTCGCCTCGTTTATATTTCGAGCTTAAAAATTAAAGAACGAGCAAAACATGAGCTGTTCGTGAACAACGAGACAATTTGACAGCCCTACTCCTGACTCTAGCATATTCGGCCTACTGACGTCTTCGCAGCTCACCACTACATCTCATGTGACCAACTACAACCTACGTGGTTCACAGCCCTTGCAGCATCCTATGACAACATTAGTGGTCAATAAGGCAACTATGCTGGATTTCAACTACTTTCTATACGATAATTTGGTGCTACAACCACCGCCTACAACATTTTACCACAAATTATTGTCTTCATAGCAATCAACTACTACTCTTGCAGTCTATTTTCATCAAGAATTATTTCATTACAGATAGACTACGACTACTATCGACAAATCACAGTTTTACATTTACACTGACTATCTTTGTAACTCCATCATCTCTAATTTAAGAGAATGGTAGACTCATGTACTCAAATTTATATAGAGGATCATTTCAACTAGGCAAGTCCTCGTGATTTTTTCCCTTTTCCAGGGATTTCTACATGGAAACTTCTAGCGTCGCTACTGGATTCTTACTTCTATCCGAGATTTACTACGCCAAGAAGATAATTGTTTACCTTGTCGTCACGAATTTTCTAGCACACGTCAGTAATTACAAAAATACTTAACTTTCTTATATTTGGGCTTAAGTGTAATGTATGTAAATAGATTAGGTTACAAAATCTCTAAGTTTCTTATATACATTTAAATTTAGATATTAAATATGTAAATACACAAGAATTAGAGAAAACATCAACTTCATACGTAGGTGTAAGTGTCGAGCATGTCAATATGAAAGCAGTGGATAATCTATAACCTTATATTTTAAGCATCATGTTTATAAAATATAAGCCATTACACAAATCAACAAGCTTACATTCAAAATTAAGTGTTACATATTACATATCGACGTCTTGGCGCCACTCAAGATAACTTGGGAGTACTGGCTAAGAAAAAATATTGCTTCTGGACGTCTGTGCGTCTGGACGACCAGCCATTGACCATCACGTCGGCCGCGGATGAGGTATATGACAACGTGGCGGCCAGTAGTTAGACGTCCAGACGTAATATTTTCTCGCTGGCTAGGGTTGCTTCATCGTAAACGGATATAAACTTATTTCGCTCCAGCATCTTCTAAGGCCTCCTTTAAGTACACATATACTGCAATTGCACAAACATCTGGAAAAATAAAAATAAGAATAAATAAAAGAGAAAATTACAAAGAAACTTAGAAAGTTCTTTTCANATATATATATATATATGTATGTATGTATGTATGTATATGTATCTATCTATATATATGTATGTATGTATATGTAACATAAAAGATACACACACAGAGATTACGGGAAAATTGTGAATTAGCAACAAAATTATTTCCACCTCAAAATTAGTTTATGTTTATCGTTGCTCGTGGTTCCGCTCCTAAAAGAATAGACACATATGAGTTGCTTCGACGGGAGGATGCTAAATCAACGTTTTAGCCTCATAATCGGGTCTGTTATAATTGACGCTAAAATTACTAATTATTAGCGTCGACATTAGCAAACGCTAAGTCTGATGCAAAAGCCCTAAAATAAGGCTCCCACGAACCGCAACTCCACTTCACGCTCGAACTCTTCTTCTTCTCCTCCGGCTTTCCCTCGTCGCGTCAGAGCTTTTANTATATATATATATATATATATATATATATATATATATATATATGTATATATGTATTGATCTATATATATGTATGTATGTATATGTAAACATAAGAGATACACATACACACAGATTACGGGAAAATTGTGAATTAGCAACAAAATTATTTCAACCTCAAAATTAGTGTCTGTTTATCGTCGCTCGCCTCAAAATTAGTGTATGTTTATCGTTGCTCGTGGTTCCGCTCCTAAAAGAATAGACACATATGAGTTGCTTCGACGGGAGGATGCTAAATCAACGTTTTAGCCTCATAATTGGGTCTGTTATAATTGACGCTAAAATTACTAATTATTAGCGTCGACATTAGCAAACGCTAAGGCAGATGCGAAAGCTTTAAAATAAGGGTCCCTCAAACCGCAGCTCCACTTCACGCTCGAACTCTTCTTCTCCTCTGGCTTTCCCTCGTCGCTTCCGAGCTTTTATGGCGATTTTGGGTCCGATTCACCGCTCCAACGCCGTCCAAGATGAGAAATCTTCTTCCACACATCCAAGTTTTTGTTTAGCATAAGTTTTCATATGTTTTTTTTTTTCTTGTAGAGGTGTTAGATCCAAAAATACATAGGTTTTGCCAGAGTTTTTTTCGTATTCCTTTGTTAGATATGCAATGTGTATGGATTTCATGATTTTACATAAGTTTAGGTGTGAAAAATGTTGATATGTAAGAATTTGTGCTATGTATATAAATTTGAAAATTTAGGTGTTAGATATGTAAATACATAAGAAATTTGTGTTACGTATGTAAATATGAAAATTTATGTGTGAGATATGTAACTACATAAGAAATTTGTGCTGCGTGAGTTTTAGGTGGAGATAGGCTTNTATGAAAATTTATGTGTGAGATATGTAACTACATAAGAAATTTGTGCTGCGTAAGTTTTGGGTGGAGATAGGATAGTGTTTATTTTTGTTTGGTTAAGGGTGAGATAATGGTGTGCTAATTTAAAAGGTTAGTGGGTTGATGGGTTAGTTTGGCTATTAATGGGTTAATTAGTTGATTCTTTTGGATTTGTGGGCTTTGGGTTTCGGGTATGATGTGTGGGTGACCTAAGGTTTTGGGTAGGACGTGTAATTGGCTAAGATTTAAATAAAAAATATGACATTCAGTGAGACATAATGACATTGTACTAATCTATAAAGTTATATCGATGCTACAGATAGATACTCAAAAAGTTAAATCGTGGATGTATACCAGATTATATCCATGTAAAAAATGATTAACTGACGAGTTTTTGGATGGTGTTGAAGAGTTCGTGAATGTGGCATCACAGCCGCCTGTTTACCTTTCAAAAGATAGGTTTTGATGCCCCTTCATGAAGCACAAGAACCAAGCATACTTAACACCTCGAGAAGTGAAGTTGGACATTTACCATTGGGGATTTAAACTTGGTTATTGGTATTGGATTTCACATGGTGAATTTGAACCAGATGTTCAGTACGGTCATGATGGAGCCTCATCAAGTTATACCCCTCCAACTGTTCACGATTCTGACATGTATGAGTAAATGATTGATGATGCGAGGAACACTCATTTTCCTGGGAGTGTTTGATGATGACCAAGAACCGAACAATGAAGCGTAACAATTCTATGAACTATTAAATGCCACCCAACAAGCATTGTAGAAAGGATGCACTTCGATACAAAGCTAATGACCGCCCTTAGAATGCTAACTATCAAATGTGATTTCAACATGCCTAAAAAATGCATTAATCAGGTAGCAACATTATTAAATGAGACGATCCCTGTTGACAATTTAGTTCCTTGTAAATAACTAAAAATTTAGTGACGAAGTTTAGACTCCTATCTCGAAAGATAGATTGCTGCGTGAACAACTATATGTTATATTATAGGGAAGATGCACAAAAGACGAAATACAAATTTTGTAATTTCGATAGGTTCAAACCAAGTGGGAGAAAGAGCAAAAAATCAGAAGAATACTCCTTAAAAACATCTCTTTTATTTTCCAATCATTCCATGGCTCCAACGACTGTTTGTTTCTATGCGCACAACTCCCTACATGACATGGCATAATATCAGTTTTATTAGTGTTAATACAATGTCTAATCCCTCACCTGTTGAAGCTTGGAAACACTTCGACCACAGTCATCCGATTTTGAAGCAGAACCATGACACATTAGACTTGTCTTATGTGCAGATAGGTTTACACCTTACAAACATATTGTATCACTCTATTCATGTTCGTCAGTTATTATCACGCCATATAATTTTCTCCCTAATATGTGTATAACCGCTTTATTCTAATTTCTAACCTTGATCATACCAGGTCCACACAACCTAAATAGTAAAATTAATGTGTACTTACAACCTCTTATAGATGAGCTACAGGTATTGTGAAAAAATGGCATGTTGAGTTATGATACTGCAACAAAACAAAACTTTCATTTTAGAGTTGTTCTTATGTGAACGATCAATGATTTCCTGGCTTATGAGATATTATCTGGTTGGAGAACGACCGGGAAATTGGCATATCTTTACTGCATAGACATGTCTAAAGCATTCACTTTGAAGCATGGAAGAAAAAAAAAATTCATGATTTGATTATCACCAAAGGTTATTCGCACGTGATCACCTATTTCAGATGAATGACATGCATTCTTCAAATATATAGTTGATAGATCAAGTCCACCCCTAAGGATTAGTAAAAGCGATCTATTGCAAATGATCGGCAAAGTTCCAATGATCACTAAGAGGCCAAAATTAGCCTCGAGTTGTCTTCCAGATTATGGTATTGCACATATTTGGATGAAGCGGAGTATTTTTGGGGATCTTCCATACTAGAAAACCAATTTAATTAAGTATAATCTAAATGTTATGCATATTGAGAAAAAAAATNAGACATGTTCTAGAATTGAAGAAGAATTTAATTTCCTTGGGCACTCTACACAGAAATGGTTTCATTCTTAAGGCATATAAGGATAGGGAAACCATCAGAATTGTTAAGGGTGCACTGACTGTGATGAAAGAGAAGATCACTGTAGATAACATCTATGAACTGATAGGGAGTACAGTTGCAGGTGGAGATCGCTCTGTTGAATCATATGGTGAAAATGCCACAGGAACTTTGACCAAGACATGTTAGATGGTTTGGTTGCCCAACCCACTTTGGTATAAGAAACTCCAAGAGATATTTCTCCTAAGGGGCAGGATATTCACAAGGTGGAGATTTTTTTCTCCTAAGGGGCATGATATTCGCAAGGTGGAGATTTTCTACTAAAGGGGCTGAATATTCACTAAGGTGGAGATTTGTTTGGTAGGCACATATATCGGGTGATGCATATCTCCTAAGGTGTTGGATATTCGCCAAGGTGGAGAATTGTTAGATATGGCTCATATCTAGGGAGTTGGAGTTTCTTGGTGAAGAGGTATGTCTCCTGGTGAAAAGGAGTGTCTCTTGGAATAAAAAGGGTTGGGAGGAGCGGAGGGGTGATTGTAATTATCTGTAGGTTTTATCTATAAATAGATGTGTAACCCTATGGGTATGTAACTTCTCTGAGATAGTGAAACCACCGCTCGCTCTCGAGGACGTAGGCAATTCTTTGCCGAATCTCGTTAAATCTCTGTGTTCTTCTGATTTATGTCGATTCATGTTTTTCTTCCGCCCTAATTTCACAACAATTGGTATCAGAGTCAGATTGGAGCGAACAAGAGGAGACCGACACAGAAAGAAAGAAGAAGAAGAGGATCGCGGCGAATTGGAAGATTTGCGACGCGATCGTACCAAGCAGAGGAGTTGCGACGACGAGGAGTTCGGCGGCAGTGCGGCAGTTCGCGCGGGAGTTCGCANGCCGTCACGTCGGCCGCGAATGAGGTGTATGACGACATGGCGGCCAATAGTTGGACGTCCGGATGTAATAGTTTCTCGCTGGCTAGGATTGCTTCATTGTAAACGGATATAAACTTATTTCGCTCCAGCATTTTCTAAGGCCTCTTTTAAGTACATATATACTGCAATTGCATAAACATCTGGAAAAATAAAAATAAGAATAAATCAAAGATAAAATTACAAAGAAACTTAGAAGNACAGTTTGGCAGTTTTGCGACAGTTCCTCCATAGGCGAAGGATTTCGGGATTCACGGCAGACGCAGAAGAGTCGCGGCAAGGAGGAGTCCAGCGAAAGCGAAGTTTTCGCGGTTCTGGGACGGGAAGAGTTCGTGAATCGTCGCTTGCGGGGCGGAAGGAGTTCCCGCTGGAATTCGGGCTGCAACATCGCGAGCGGAGGCGTGGACAGAGGAGTCGCAAGTCGCGAAGGTGCGCGAGGCAGAGGAGGCTTCGGACGACTTCGTTCGCGACTCTCCTCGCTTCGCTCGGTTTCGCTAAGGTGGGAAGGAGAAAGAGTCCGCGGAGGCGCTCCAGAGAAGGAGGCGAGCAGTACTTCGGTCACTGTTGCAAGTTCCGGAAGAGTTCGCCGGTTCCGGACAGGTTCTACGCGGTTTCAGAGGCAGTTTTGCGGTCGCGAAGGGGGAAGAGGCGCGAGGTTCGTCTTGCAGGAAATAGAGGAGTTCGGCAGGTTCAACAATCCGTGGGAAACAGAGGTTGTCCACCGCAAACAGGAGCCTTGTTTTGCGGAAAATTTGAGAAATTCGATCATTTAAATTTGTCGGTTCGTCGCAGGAGATTTTGCGACAGGTGGAGTTCGACAGGGTGCAGGAGGGGAGCAGACACGAGTATTTCGTAAACAAGAGTTTCGTGGAGGTATTCCTCGAACAAGTGCGAAAGGATTCGTGGCTCGCGGAAACAGCAATTGGCCGAGGTACTGGTACGAACAGGAAAAGTGTTTTGTGGGAAAATTTGATTCATGAATTACAGGAGAATCGCGGGATAGTTGTTGTATTTGACAAGAAAAATTTCAGGTTTCTTTGAATTTATTTGCGAAGTATTTTCTTTTGTTTTTCAAAGCAAGGAAGGAANATGTGTGGGTGACCTAAGGTTTTGGGTAGGACGTGTAATTGGCTAAGATTTAAATAAAAAATATGACATTCAGTGGGACATAATGACCTTGTACTAATCTATAAAGCTATATCGTTGGTACAGATAGATACTCAAAACGTTAAATTGTGGATGTATGCCAGATTATATCCATGAAAAAAATGATTAACTGATGAGTTTTCGGATGGTGTTGAAGAGTTCGTGAATGTGGTATCACAACCGTATGTTTACCTTTCAAAAGATAGGTTTTGATGCCCCTACATGAAGCACAAGAACCAAGCATACTTAACACCTCGAGAAGTGAAGTTGGACATTTACCATTGGGGATTTAAACTTGGTTATTGGTATTGGACTTCACATGGTGAATTTGAACCAGATGTTCAGTACGGTCATGATGGAGCCCATCAAGTTATACCCCTCCAACTATTCACGATTCTGACATGTATGAGTAAATGATTGATGATGCAAGCAACACTCATTTTCCTGGGAGTGTTTGATGATGACCAAGAACCGAACAATGAAGCGTAACAATTCTATGAACTATTAAATGCCACCCAACAAGCATTGTAGAAAGGATGCACTTCGATACAAAGCTAATGACCGCCCTTAGAATGCTAAGTATCAAATGTGATTTCAACATGCCTAGAAAAACTATATGTTATATTATAGGGAAGATGCACAAAAGACGAAATACAAATTTTGTAATTCNAGTTATGTTTGTCATATTTTATTGTTGTGTTTATTACCTATTGCATTCAATGCGTTGTCAAAGCCAATACTCGATCCATTGATCGAAATCAGCACATTCTTCAAGGAGTTGTGCGCAAGCACTTTAAATGTTCATTCTCTATGAAGACTTGATGCGGGTATTTTGTTATTGTTGTACAAACTCGAATAGATATTTCCTCCTAGGTTTTTTGACTCAATGTTGCATATGCTCATTCATTTATGTCATCAGACTATATTGAGGGGACCAATGCACTACATGTGGATGTATCGCTTTGAGACGTATGCCTTTAGTTTAGAGTGAACAATTATCTTTTTTTTTTCTCTAAAATGACTAAAGTGTGCAGATTTCTGAATAAAATANAGTTATGTTTGTCATATTTTATTGTTGTGTTTATTACCTATTGCATTCAATGCGTTGTCAAAGCCAATACTCAATCCATTGATCGAAATCAGCACATTCTTCAAGGAGTTGTGCGCAAGCACTTTAAGTGTTCATTCTCTATGAAGACTTGATGCGGGTATTCTGTTATTGTTGTACAAACTCGAATAGATACTTCCTCCTAGGTTTTTTGACTCAATGTTGCGTATGCTCATTCATTTATGTCATGAGACTATATTGAGGGGACCAGTGCACTACATGTGGATGTATCGCTTTGAGACGTATGCCTTTAGTTTAGAGTGAACAATTATCTTTTTTTTTTCTCTAAAATGACTAAAGTGTGCAGATTTCTGAATAAAATAAAAAAGACTGCTAAGAATAAAGCACGTCTGAAGGGTTCGATATGCGAGACATACCTATTACAGAAGACAATTACTTTTTGTTCTTATTGCTTCAATCAAGGGCAACATATGCATGAAATTGTTAGTTAGATGTCTTTACAAATAGAGTTATCGGTATTCCAATTATCTAGTGAACCATTAGGTAGACATGATACGCACGATGATGTCCGCAACTTATTTACAAAGAGCTTAAAAGTAGAGGATGACTTTAAAGTAAGCAAGAAAACCAAAGAAGAATTTCTAAAATGGTTCAAATTACATGTATGTTGAAGTAACCTTTAATTTCACTGGTACGTTGTGTAATTGTACTCTACAAAGTAAAATTAATTATGCTTTGGAACTTCTAGTAGATTTATAATACAAGCAACAAACTCATAGGTTTTTACTTATTAGATCTTGCTTTGGAGGTCTAATCATGGTGTGAGGACATGACAAATATTTGAAGTTAATCATTACAAATTTCAAATGAGTTGCTAGCGCGAAAGAAAACCAACTTATAATTTTAGTGCTTTTGTAGAGGAAACACACACACACAGATAATAAGATTAGTAATTACGACAAACTCATTGAAGTAATTCAGTTGCAATATCGTAGCTAAGTTGAACTCAATGTCTACATGTTCAACTCTGAGTGTTTAGATCTCGTTCCTAATTGAGGAACACGAATGTTGGGCCCATATGATATTGCTGAAGATAAGTTGAACAAAAGATATGCGAAGCATGACCCATTTATTTTGGCTTGTCAGGCTAGTTAGGTTTCTTATCTTTGTTATATTTGTCGAGCAAGTGATAAATTTGATTGAGTTGTGCATTGAAGAATAAACAACAAAAAAAATTTTGAGACGCAAAATANTTCAATCAAGGGCAACATATGCATGAAATTGTTAGTTAGATGTCTTTACAAATAGAGTTATCGGTATTCCAAATATCTAGTGAACCATTAGGTAGACATGATACGCACTACCTAAACGATAGAGAGCTTCCAGCAACTACTTTATATGCTCCACTGAACTGCGATAAAATACAACCATCCCTACAATAAGATTAAATCTAATTATATATTTTTACGGAATGTTTTACCAATTAGCTGTGATATACAAATCACGATGATGTCCGTAACTTATTTACAAAGAGCTTAAAAGTAGAGGATGACTTTAAAGTAAGCAAGAAAACCAAAGAAGAATTTCTAAAATAGTTCAAATTACATGTATGTTGAAGTAACCTTTAATTTCACTGGTACATTGTGTAATTGTACTCTACAAAGTAAAACTAATTATGCTTTGGAACTTCTAGTAGATTTATAATACACGCAACAAACTCACAGGTTTTTACTTATTAGATCTTGCTTTGGAGGTCTAATCATGGTGTGAGGACATGACAAATATTTGAAGTTAATCATTACAAATTTCAAATGAGTTGCTAGCGCGAAAGAAAACCAACTTATAATTTTAGTGCTTTTGTAGAGGAAACACACACACACAGATAATAAGATTAGTAATTACGACAAACTCATTGAAGTAATTCAGTTGCAATATCCTAGCTAAGTTGAACGCAATGTCTACATGTTCAACTCTGAGTGTTTAGATCCTGTTCCTAATTGAGGAACACGGATGTTGGACCCATATGATATTGCTGAAGATAAGTTGAACAAAAGATATGCGAAGCATGACCCATTTATTTTGGCTTGTCAGGCTAGTTAGGTTTCTTATCTTTGTTATATTTGTCGAGCAAGGGATAAATTTGATTGAGTTGTGTATTGAAGAATAAACAACAAAAAAATTTTTGAGACGCAAAATGTTATAAAAGTTATTCGCCAACAGTGAGTTATATCTGATTTTCGTATTCAGCTTAGCTCAATCGAGNAATGTTATAAAAGTTATTCGCCAACAGTGAGTTATATCTGATTTTCGTATTCAGCTTAGCTCAATCGAGGAGTTGCCCCTAGAGGATACCACAGGGATTTTGAAGAAGTTCCTCAAGATATGTATGAAAATGATGACCATATTGATGAAATTTTAAGTTTTTCGACATCTAGATCATCGAATGAAATAGACTAAAAAAGGGTAAGTATACTTAGTGATTAATTTATGCACCTTATTGCTTTTACTTTGGCTTGTTCCACTGTAGTTGTCCTGCTTAATTTTTTTTAACTTTATGCATAGACATGACATGTTTCATTGATTTGCTTTTATTTTTCTATCTTATATTACATAATAATAATGCTTATTAATTTTTAATTTTTTTTCGTCGCAGATGGCAACTTCTCAACTTCCGGAGAGGCCAGACGTTCAGGGGACTTTAGGCAACACATATTGGGGCTGAAGAATGTCATCACTGGAACTAAAATACATGAAACTCGTGCAGCCACTTCAGTGACCCCTTATGTTGCCCGTCCTCCATCACCAAGTTCCTCGTAGGCACCAACTCCCACTCTTGCATCATATTTCCACCCAGCTTCCTCATTCGATGAGTCAGGCCCCTCGACTCCAGCACCTGAGATGACAAACACCGCTGGCAGGGTCTATTTTGAGTTGGACGGTAACTCGCAAGTCAACTTTTTTTTACAGTATACTAATTTTATTTTTTAGTCCATTTTATAATGTACCTATTATTTCTTTTGGAGGTTCTACCCCTTTAGGCCGCTCGTGATCTGGATCATGGAGATCATCAAGAACAAGAATGGTCAGACATATCTCTTATGGAAGCAGATCCCGATTGTCACTTGGGATATGTATTTTAGGAAGTTCGAGGTATGATATAATTTTTACCTTTTTATGCTAACTAAGCTTATACACTTTTTAATTCGTAGAGGTCATTTTAATGATTTTCGGAACATCACCATTAGATCTGACAGATTTTTGAGGTTAGTATCAGNCCTTTTTATGCTAACTAAGCTTATACACTTTTTAATTCGTAGAGGTCATTTTAATGATTTTCGGAACATCACAATTAGATTTGATAGATTTTTGAGGTTAGTATCAAACATAAGCTAAGGGATATGTTCATGATAGTGCATTAGAAAGGGTAGAGGCCCTCATGGGTTGGTGAGGAAGTCTAAACAGAGTTAAATCGAGCATAGGCCTTACCAAAATATTAGTGGAAGAGATAGACAAATCAACAAAACCGGACGATATAGGAAGCCGGAGGATCATTTATCCAAAAATATCGAATCTCAATGATNTGCATTAGAAAGGGTAGAGGCCCTCATGGGTTGGTGAGGAAGTCTAAACAGAGTTAAATCGAGCATAGGCCTAACCAAAATATTAGTGGAAGAGATAGACAAATCAACAAAACCGGACGATAGAGGAAGCCAGAGGATCATTTATCCAAAAATATCGAATCACAATGACGTTTAGCAACTAATGATGGTGCCCTTAAGGATCATTTATCCAAAAAACTTAAAAGAAAAAAATCAACACGAGCTTTTTTAACTGCAATTTGAAATCTTGGTGTTTATGACAAAAATATCCACATATCTATCATATGATGAAAATCATCCTATTTTGCATTTAGAGATATTTGTAGATAATCTTTTTATCATATGGGAGTTGAACCAAACTCTAAGTTCTATTCCTCAACAAAGGCTCTCAACCAATCTACCATAATTTCATGTCACCTCAAAAGTGAATAAATAAGCAACAAGAAGACTTACCTAAGTTGCTTCATTCACTCTCTTATATTTAAAAGAAGTAATAGTTTAGGGTGGGTCTCAAATAATAAAATAAACAAATAAATAAAATTATATAATTAAAAATAATTCATAAATATGACAAATCATTTGATTTATTATCATAAATATATAAACTATAAATTTTATTATCAAATAATAATATAAAATAAAAAATTAAAAGATAATTCTAAATAAATATTCATTTAAAATTTAAATATTCCATGAGGCTCAAAATCCACACTGAATTCACCATTACTTTCATAATCATCAAAAGAAGCATCATATATTCTATTATCTAATTTATTCTATTAGTAACCTACCATCTTATTACTACTACTAATAAATTTTAAATTCAAAATAAAAGAATAAATAAATAATAGAGCGACGTAGTCATGCTTAAATCATCGTATGATATTTTTGAGATAATGTATCATATAGATTAAATATGATATAATATAATATATATATATTTTTTATGATATCAGGCATAAGCTAAGGGATATGTTCATGATATCGCATCAGAAAGGGTAGAGACCCTCATGGGTTGGTGAGGAAGTCTAAACAGAGTTAAATCAAGCAAAGGCCTTTCCAAAATATTAGTGGAAGAGATAGACAAATCAACAAAACCGGACGATAGAGGAAGCTGGAGGAGTAGAACCTTGTAGGTTTGATCCCAAACATGGAGTGCTACATAAGGCTGGTAAGATTTTCAAAAAATTCAGAAGCTTACAGATTAATGTAATCTTTTGGCTCTTATATATTATCTGATTATGTATACAGGCCAAGGAGCTTGACAGAGAGACATCAACTGCAGAGTTGCATGTCCTTGCACATTGGAGCGCGGGCACACAATAGTGTATCCAAACACTCTTGGGGTGCCAATGTAAGGTTTAAATTTTTAATTTTCTAATTCTTCGGGAGTCTATAAATATGTCAAGTAATGTTTAAAATTTCAAAAACGGTTTTAATTTTGTTATGCAAGAGGTGTAAGAGTAAATCCGATATAGAAAAAGGGAAATGGCTAGCCAGATCTCACCGTCCGCCATCGGTCGTGGTAGCCAGCCTACCACTGTTTAGTCAGATTCCGATTTTGAGTTGTTGACGCAAGCAGCCAGGAAGAAGGGGGGGTGTATGATCTCTGGGCAAAACATCTCATGTAAAACTCGAAGAAAACTGAAAGTGACTAACAAAAATTGAAGAAAACTGTAGGAAAGCAGAGAAAACCCAAAGAAAGCAACAAGTAAACAATAAAAAGCCGAAGCGGACTATAAGAATTCAGGTTCGGGTAGGATTAGATTGATCTAAGTACGCGGCGCATATGCCCAAGCAATTGATCTGAGTACACAACGCATATATATATATATATATATATATATATATATATATATATACAAAAAGCTATATATCTTATGCTTCTATAGTTTGGAGAGTATGCTCAAGTTGAAGACAAGCTATGCATTTGATGGTTACGAATTGAAAGATCATAAAAGCCTATAAGAAACTCAAATCTTCGTTTAAACACTTCTCAATGAGCTCGCTCATATCTATCCATTTGTGTTCTCACAACATTCGATTGAATCCTTAGAACAATGTTGGGCCCAAGATATTTGGGATTTGATTTTGTTCAATTTCAAATCTGTATTTCGGTTTTTAAAACCTCAATATTCGATTTTAGATCATTGATTTGGTTATAGTTTTCATCTAAACCGAATAAAATGAAGAACCGAAAATTCAACATTAAATGGAGGATTTATAAAAATTAAATATAAATTATAAATAAAAGGTATATAAATCTTGAAGCTTGTTCAAAATCAAATTCTAACTACTAAATTTCAATTGTTCATAACTAAATAGTTTAAGCCGAATAAAATTTTAATTCGGTTCCTTCAATTTTATCGAAACTGTAATCGGTTCGATTTTTAGGATTTCAAATTTTATTGCAATTGGTTTGACAAATTTGAAAAGTGACCGAAAGCTCGTCCGACTTCCAACGGTCAACAACTCAAGTCTTTTGAATGGTTCTCAATATATCACCATTGTGTTATAAACGAAATAGATATATTTTGATTTCAATCATTTACATCCTTAAAATTTACAGATAGTCGCTCAAATGTTGCACTCAAATCAACATTCATTGTCGATGAATGAACACGCGGCTCATCTCCCATCAGAGATAGTCACGTTCGAATCACTAAGACTAATGATGATGCCCTTAAGAATCATTTATCGGAAAAAAAAAATAAAAGAAAAAAAAATCAGCATGAGTTTTTTTAATTGCAATTTGAAATCTTGGTGTTTATGACAAAAATATCCACATATCTATCATATGATGAAAATCATCCTATTTTGCATTTAGAGATATTTGTAGATAATCTTTTTATCATATGGGAGTTGAACCAAACTCTAAGTTCTATTCCTCAACAAAGGCTCTCAACCAATCTACCATAATTTCATGTCACCTCAAAAGTGAATAAATAAGCAACAAGAAGACTTACCTAAGTTGCTTCATTCACTCTCTTATATTTAAAAGAAGTAATAGTTTAGGGTGGGTCTCAAATAATAAAATAAACAAATAAATAAAATTATATAATTAAAAATAATTCATAAATATGACAAATCATTTGATTTATTATCATAAATATATAAACTATAAATTTTATTATCAAATAATAATATAAAATAAAAAATTAAAAGATAATTCTAAATAAATATTCATTTAAAATTTAAATATTCCATGAGGCTCAAAATCCACACTGAATTCACCATTACTTTCATAATCATCAAAAGAAGCATCATATATTCTATTATCTAATTTATTCTATTAGTAACCTACCATCTTATTACTACTACTAATAAATTTTAAATTCAAAATAAAAGAATAAATAAATAATAGAGCGACGTAGTCATGCTTAAATCATCGTATGATATTTTTGAGATAATGTATCATATAGATTAAATATGATATAATATAATATATATATATTTTACATAACTTGATTGAAGCTCACTCCAATTACAAAGATATATATTTTGCCTCAAATCTAACCCCAAACAACTCGATATTTGTCAGTTTGCTTCCCAATCTATCTTCCATTTTATTGAATGGGGGCATTTACATACATACCACCCAATTCCAATGCATTTGCATATTTAACAACTAATCTTTACTTTTTTACATATTTGCCACCCAAATCTTTCACATCACATGAACTCAAAAGAACAACCTCTAAGCCATTATGNAATTAAAAAATAATTCTAAATAAATATTCATTTAAAATTTAAATATTCCATGAGGCTCAAAATCCACACTGATTTCACCATTACTTTCATAATCATCAAAAGCATCATATATTCTATTATCTAATTTATTCTATTAGTAGCCTACCATCTTATTAATACTACTAAAAAATTTTAAATTCAAAATAAAAGAATAAATAAATAATAGAGCGAAGTAATCATGCTTAAATCATCGTATGATATTTTTGAGATAATGTATCATATAGATTAAATATGATATGATATAATATATATTAATAATATATATATATATTTTTTTACATAACTTGATTGAAGCTCACTCCAATTACAAAGATATATATTTTGCCTCAAATCTAACCCCAAACAACTCGATATTTGTCAGTTTGCTTCCCAATCTATCTTCCATTTTATTGAATGGGGGCATTTACATACATACCACCCAATTCCAATGCATTTGCATATCTAACAACTAATCTTTACTTTTTCACATATCTGCCACCCAAATCTTTCACATCAAATGAACTCAAAAGAACAACCTGTAAGCCATTATAAACCCCAACCCACTTGATATTTTGTCAGTTTGCTTCCCAATGTATCTTCCATTTCTGAACAAGAGCATTCACATGAATACCACCCAATTCCTATGCATTTGCATATCTAACAAACTGCAACTGAAATACACATTTTCATGCATGAATAAAAGGGTATGTATGTAAAAAATGAAGTTTTAAGTTTTTGATAAGTAAATATATAGAGGTTGAGTGGTATGCATGTACTGTTTTGCTTAAAACATAAAAGCCATGCTTTCCTTCAGAAATAACCAATAAATATAAACATTCATCCAGATCCACTTATTGACCTGACATAAAATGAAATCCCACAAGCCATAATGAATATAGTCTAGGGCAAATTTAGAAATATGAACTTCAATTTATGATGCTTACCTAAACACAATGCTCATGGAATTCAAAAGCAAGCATGTTTCTCTTGCTAAACTCTGATAGGTCTCAAAAATGCCATAATCTAATCAAATTACCTAAGGCGGTGTTTGGTTGTATCCTTGATTTAAGTCCCGTAGAACTTATCATATCCGATAAATCCGGATTTATTTTTGACGGTGAAGCTTGCCAGCAACGATGAATAAATCCGTCTCATCCGGATTTACATCGGGGAAGAGACAAAAACTAGGGGAAAAGCTAACAAAACACGGGAAAATTCATTTTAACGGAGAGTTGAATTTAATCTTCAATTTTTTTTGTGTTTGGCTGAACTTGAGTTAAATCCATCCATAAAATCCTATTATTAATATGCCATCAAACACCGCCTAGGGAAGAAATTGATACATAACATCTCCTTANCTAGGGGAAAAGCTAACAAAACACGGGAAAATTCATTTTAACGGAGAGTTGAATTTAATCTTCAATTTTTTTGTGTTTAGCTGGACTTGAGTTAAATCCATCCTTAAAATCCTATTATTAATACGCCATCAAACACCGCCTAGGGAAGAAATTGATACATAACATCTCCTTGTATAAGAAGTAAACCAAACCTTGCTGAACATCTAGAATATAATCTTCAATTGAAACAACAAAAGGATATGCAACCATAAAAATAAATCAAGCTCATACTTTTGCTCCTACACAATTGATGTTGCTTCTAAGACAACTATATTTATTTCATCAACTTCTCCATCAAGCATTTCTTAAAACAATTCAAATTTCCATTTTCGAGGTTTCTTTCGCATTAGCAGCACAGTTATTTCCGTTCTAGATTCGGATTTCAATCTCCCTCTTCTTCTTAATTTGCCAAGCTCCTACTTATCCTCAATAAGTACTCAATTGGGCTTTCTCCTTACACCTTCGTCCTCAACCATATTTCAGAGAATTTATCTCTCAAACTAAGGATGATCAAACTAAAGGCCTTTTAATCCACCTCCTAATTTGTGCAAATTACGGAATATGTCCTCTTTAAAACTTTAAGCACACCATGAAGATATCAGAAAGTTTTAATGACACCAATTCATATGTTTGACTAGACGATGCTCTGATACCAAATTATTATAACAAAAATAAATTAGATGCTTCTAGGAACACCGAAACACCGCGAAGAGTAATTGATTAACCTAGGAGAAACAAAACTAACACTGCATATGGATATAATGTAAGAAAATAAAATAAACATCTAAAAAAGAGCATCAGGATTTATGTGGATTGTTCATAAATGGTCTATATCCACAAGTATTCCACCATCCAAATAAGGAATTCAACAGAATTGTTTGGGACACATGAATGGAAGGAATTAAAGTTAAGAACATAGCTATTACAGAAATGACCTCGGAGATTGACTTGTTTAATATTATGGCACAAATGTAAATGTACCCATGCGCAAATTGATGGATGGATGGATGGTTGGTTGGTTGGGAGATGGATGGTGCGCATGAAAGGCATCCTATAATCACGAAAACCGTTCTCGTCTCTAACGCCTACAAAGGTTGGGTTCGTGAGCAGCAATGCAGTCATGTTGTTCTGCCTCTCCACTGCAACAATGCTGAACAAAAATGTTATTTTTTAGGCATGCTATGATAAGTGGAAGGCCAAATGATAATCATAAAATGCTGAAGAAATATCCATCCCCCCAAAAAAATGTCATAATGTGATGATGATCTACAAACTTAGATAAAAATATCTAGACTTTTGATAGAAAGAACAACCATATAGAAAGATGAGTTAGAACACTTAAAACAGTACTCCACAAAAGAAAACACGTTAGAAAATATTATAACTCATTATCCGAAAGAGACTTGCCAGCGAAACTAGCGAATGTCAAATTTTCATAGGTTCAAAATCACTGAAAATTCCAAGAACTTTTTCTAGCAAGTCACCATCATATTCTGCTAAAAAACATTCACGGACTATGATTAGTTACCTGAGAAAACCCTGCATTGCAGTCATTCACCTCTAGGAAGAGCATCTTCCGAATTGGCATTTAGTCCAGGCACAACAATTTCAGACTCCTCCGAAGCTTCATAATCCGGTGCAGTGACATCTGCCACAGCAGGAAGAATGGTTATATTCATTGTATTATCATCACATGGTGCTGAATTATTAGTCTCTCCCACATTTGGATCGTTAAGGGAGCTTCGTTCATCTAGATCATGCATTGCAACCACTCGTTCTTCGTTAATTGCATCAGTTGGAGGGCCTACTTCTCCAAAGTTTCCTAAGTTCTGCTTAACCACAGACTCAGCAGCACCACCAGTTGCAGGGCCTACTTCTCCAAAGTTTCCAACCATAGACTCAGCAGCTCCACTAGTTGCAGGGCCTACTTCTCCAAAGTTTCCTAAGTTCTGCTTAACCACAGGCTCATCAGCTCCACCTTCACCTTCTTCAAAACCCTCTACTTGAGCTGCAACAGATTCCATCTGCTGAGGAAAGACGCCATGACCTCCCTGTTGCAGAGTTTCAAGAGTTTGGAGACCATAGAACAATGGCTCTGGCCCTTTGTTTGGATAGGTTGTTGGTTGGTTGGGAGGAATGTAAACACTGATGGGGCCATAAACAGAACCATGTCCTTCAAACCGCTTGATACGAGAAATATGCTTCTTTCCAGTGAGATGGCACTCAAAGACAGCCATTGTATCACACATTACATTGCATACAGTACAAACCCTCGGCCGGTCTCTGGGGCGATCTTTGGGACGTTCAAAGGGCCGATTATGTGTTCGATCGAAGCTTTTGAAGTGCTTCCCGCCACGGCCAATCCTCATCATTTTCTGCTTGGAGCCGCTCCACTTATCATAACCGGATATCTTTCGCTTCTTAATAAGCCCATCCATAGGCAAGGTTTCATCTTGTAAAGCATCAGTTAAAAAGCCCCCAGTGTTTGTGATATCAGATGCAGGCACTGATTGCCCCATTTGTTGTTGATTATTTTCTGATGCAACAAAGCCTTCTGTAGATTCCTCCAGCACGTCATTCTTGACTTCATTGGTGAGCTGATTTCCAACTTCCCCTTGTATGAACAAAACAGGTTTTGCAGCAGTCTTGGATGGTAGTTCTGTAGAATTCAACTTCTGTTGGGCTTGAATCTCCTGAATTCTCAGCACTGTTCTCTTATGGCGCTTTCCGTTTTTGTGCTGCTCCAGAATTTCTAAACTGTTGCAGTCCACCCTACATATATCACACCAAGCGACTGGAAGAAGTGATTTTTGTGGAGCTTTTGGTGCAATCTCAGTTTGTTGCTGTTGTGAGTTAAGAGCAAACTGTTGGGGTCTCCTTCCACGACCCCTGCTCATACGCCCAAACCCTCGGCCACGGGAAGGGGGAGGTCCCACGCCATCCCTTACAGAAGCGTGCTGACCTATTCGACCTCTACCCCTACCTCTCGGTGGCCCACCACCTCTAGGAGTACCTCCTGCCTACAATAATCATGAAGCAAATACAACCATGTAAGTACAGAAATTGTTGGTGATCATTATTTACAATGATTAAAGAACGTAAATAATGCAAACTAACAATATAATCAAACAAGAGGAAAACGGCACATATAATTTGTGCTTAAATCTAATTAAAATACTTTAATGCTCTAATATATATGAATATTAATAAGCTTGAACACATTCATTCTAAACTTCTATGCATTGCCACAAATTCCCATGAATTTCAAGACATAATTCAACTAACTTTATTCATTTGACAGTGTTTGAAAAATATAAACTCTTATGAACATGACCTAGTTGGAAGGTAAATATGAAATCAAAACACATTTTGCGGCATTTGGGAATTACTTTCTGCTTTTTTTATTTTTTTGATTTATTTGTTTGTCTTTTGAATATTCATAATTATAATAAAATAAAAACATAATTGGCAAATTAAATATGGGCTGTTTTTGTTGCATAAATTGGCGATTGTGGGGCTGTTGTTTGCGGAGACAGCAACAAGGATTGCTGTAGCGATGGCAGAGGCAGTAACATCTATAGGGACAAGCAGTAATGGTTGTGCTTGGAAGTGAGGAGATGGTTAAAAGCGGTGCTCGGGGAAGCTGCAGCACCAGATGGCTGGCCATCGTTATTTTCAATTTAAAAATGAAGGAAATACCTAGAAAATATCTAAAAGTTGATTTCACTTTTTTAAAAAATAATTTTTTTTTGTTTTAAAAAACAAAAAATGAAAAATAATTAAAAGATAAACAAAATATATTCTTTAAAAACAAAAAAAACAAAAAATTGATTCCAAAGAGGCCCTCAGCAAACAATGGAAGATTCATAAATGTTCAAGCTTCAGGATATATAGCACAAGTTACTCATCAGAAAACCTTATTTAACTTCTTCAGCCTACAAGTTCGCTTGGAATCAGAATTAGAGGAGAGGAAGGCTGATTGGATAGTAACCAGAAGATGATTCATAGAAAGACTGCTAGATGTTATGCACAGTCAGGCTCGAAAAAGTAAAAGCATAACATAACAGCTAACGTAACGATATGAATTTGACATCACAGGAACTTGAATTTATGGCTTCAAACTTTCTAATTCAACTGGAATGTATAATGTGGCAAATGAAATAATGGAAAATGGAAAAGTAACTATATCCAAAAATAGAAACAGTAGATGAGCTGTGGTTCAGCTAAGGATTTCAACATAAACACCATTATTAGTATCACCCTTAAGATTCATAAAAACATCAAAATATAAAGAAGACTCAAAAGTTCTTCTATGCCCTCATCATTCTCACGTTTGTTCTACCATATCATCTTCAACAGGCTATGACACTTTCCTTATATGTATATGTCTAAAAGGTAAAATCTAAATGATCATCACATGGTTATCATAACTAAATTTTATGCAAACCCATTGCAGTGATACGACAATATAAAAATGATCATCACAATCTGATGTAAAATAAACTCAAATATTCAAAAAATCGAACAAAAAATGATGATGGAAATGCTTATGACATAAGCATTAGTTTCCGTATTTTGTGAAAGAAATCACTCTTACGATTCGACGTAAAAATCCACAGATTTTTGTAGAAATTAGGGCAAACAGAAATTTTTATCGCAATAGTCCAAACAACTCACACGAATATAGAGATAAAAACCTATAATTCGAGAGGCAGGCAGTCTCTCTCAATTCCTACAATTCAAGAGGTACGAAATTTCTTTCAAACCCTAGACCTAAGACTCACAACTCAATCTCATGCATCCCCATTTAACTCTAGACATAACAAGCTTATTTATACCCAACAATAATAAAAATAAATGATTAAATTGCCCTTCGGCATATAAAAGACATATTTACCCTTAGACTAGGCGTCAACATAACAATACACCCTCCCCAAATAAAATTGTCCTCAAGGTGGGAAAAAGTTAGGTTGTTGCTTGATCAAGTCAGGCGGCTTCCACCTAGCGTCATTATTTGACAATCTTTTCCATTTAAACAAGAATTCATAGTGACCCACAAGAGTTCGAAATGTATTCTTGTGCAAATCCGTTGGCCGCTTCTGAATCGGTCGATGTCCTGATTTACAGTCATAGTCAATCTTAGAAAATATCGTAGACCCANTGTGCAAATCCGTTGGCCGCTTCTGAATCGGTCGATGTCCTGATTTACAGTCATAGTCAATCTTAGAAAATAACGTAGACCCAAACAACTCATCATGTGGCTTATCGATAACTAGAATCTCTATCAACTCCGTCACGACTCTTCCATCTCTGTCATCATTCATCTTGCTTGTTTTTGTCTGTTCAAGCCATATGAATGTTGTATTATTTCTTCAAAATGTTTGTTGCTTGAGTCTGCTTTGGGTTTCCTCGCTCGATACTACAACTCCCGATCAGCCTAAAGTTGTGACACTGCCCCTATGTCGTGCGAATCCTTTTGGTTGTTGTTGTTGGAATCTGTTCCCGTCATCGTCTATTGACCACGTCACNTGTTTGTTGCTTGAGTCTGCTTTGGGTTTCCTCGCTCGATACTACAACTCCCGATCAGCCTAAAGTTGTGACGCTGCCCCTATGTCGCGCGAATCCTTTTGGTTGTTGTTGTTGGAATCTGTTCCCGTCATCGTCTATTGACCAGGTCATNAAAAAACATTCACGGACTATGATTAGTTACCTGAGAAAACCCTGCATTGCAGTCATTCACCTCTAGGAAGAGGATCTTCCGAATTGGCATTTAGTCCAGGCACAACAATTTCAGACTCCTTCGAAGCTTCATAATCGGGTGCAGTGACATCCGCCACAGCAGGAAGAATGGTTATATTCATTGTATTATCATCACATGGTGCTGAATTATTAGTCTCTCCCACATTTGGATCGTTAAGGGAGCTTCGTTCATCTAGATCATGCATTGCAACCACTCGTTCTTCGTTAATTGCATCAGTTGGAGGGCCTACTTCTCCAAAGTTTCCTAAGTTCTGCTTAACCACAGACTCAGCAGCACCACCAGTTGCAGGGCCTACTTCTCCAAAGTTTCCAACCATAGACTCAGCAGCTCCACTAGTTGCAGGGCCTACTTCTCCAAAGTTTCCTAAGTTCTGCTTAACCACAGGCTCATCAGCTCCACCTTCACCTTCTTCAAAACCCTCTACTTGAGCTGCAACAGATTCCATCTGCTGAGGAAAGACGCCATGACCTCCCTGTTGCAGCGTTTCAAGAGATTGGAGACCATAGAACAATGGCTCTGGCCCTTTGTTTGGATAGGTTGATGGTTGGTTGGGAGGAATGTAAACACTGATGGGGCCATAAACAGAACCATGGCCTTCAAACCGCTTGATACGAGAAATATGCTTCTTTCCAGTGAGATGGCACTCAAAGACAGCCATTGTATCACACATTACATTGCATACAGTACAAACCCTCGGCCGGTCTCTGGGGCGATCTTTGGGACGTTCGAAGGGCCGATTATGTGTTCGTTCGAAGCTTTTGAAGTGCTTCCCGCCACGGCCAATCCTCATCATTTTCTGCTTGGAGCCGCTCCACTTATCATAACCGGATATCTTTCGCTTCTTAATAAGCCCATCCATAGGCAAGGTTTCATCTTGTAAAGCATCAGTTAAAAAGCCCCCAGTGTTTGTGATATCAGATGCAGGCACTGGTTGCCCCATTTGTTGTTGATTATTTTCTAATGCAACAAAGCCTTCCGTAGATTCCTCCAGCACGTCATTCTTGACTTCATTGGTGAGCTGATTTCCAACTTCCCCTTGTATGAACAAAACAGGTTTTGCAGCAGTCTTGGATGGTAGTTCTGTAGAATTCAACTTCTGTTGGGCTTGAATCTCCTGAATTCTCTGCACTGTTCTCTTATGGCGCTTTCCGTTTTTGTGCTGCTCCAGAATTTCTAAACTGTTGCAGTCCACCCTACATATATCACACCAAGCGACTGGAAGAAGTGATTTTTGTGGAGCTTTTGGTGCAATCTCAGTTTGTTGCTGTTGTGAGTTAAGAGCAAACTGTTGGGGTCTCCTTCCACGACCCCTGCTCATACGCCCAAACCCTCGGCCACGGGAAGGGGGAGGTCCCACGCCATCCCTTACAGAAGCGTGCTGACCTATTCGACCTCTACCCCTACCTCTCGGTGGCCCACCACCTCTAGGAGTACCTCCTGCCTACAATAATCATGAAACACATACAACCATTTAAGTACAGAAATTGTTGGTGATCATTATTTACAATGATTAAAGAACGTAAATAATGCAAACTAACAATATAATCAAACAAGAGGAAAACGGCACATATAATTTGTGCTTAAAACTAATTAAAATACTTTAATGCTCTAATATATATGAATATTAATAAGCTTGAACACATTCATTCTAAACTTCTATGCATTGCCACAAATTCCCATGAATTTCAAGACATAATTCAACTAACTTTATTCATTTGACAGTGTTTGAAAAATATAAACTCTTATGAACATGACCTAGTTGGAAGGTAAATATGAAATCAAAACACATTTTGCGGCATTTGGGAATTACTTTCTGCTTTTTTTATTTTTTTGATTTATTTGTTTGTCTTTTGAATATTCATAATTATAATAAAATAAAAACATAATTGGCAAATTAAATATGGGCTGTTTTTGTTGCATAAATTGGCGATTGTGGGGCTGTTGTTTGCGGAGACAACAACAAGGATGGCTGTAGCGATGGCAGAGGCAGTGGCATCTATAGGGACAAGCAGTAATGGTTGTGCTTGGAAGTGAGGAGATGGTTAAAAGCGGTGCTCGGGGAAGCTGCAGCACCAGATGGCTGGCCATCGTTATTTTCAATTTAAAAATGAAGGAAATACCTAGAAAATATCTAAAAGTTGATTTGACTTTTTTAAAAAATAATTTTATTTTGTTTTAAAAAACAAAAAATGAAAAATAATTAAAAGATAAACAAAATAAATTCTTTAAAAACAAAAAAAACAAAAAATTGATTCCAAAGAGGCCCTCAGCAAACAATGGAAGATTCATAAATGTTCAAGCTTCAGGATATATAGCACAAGTTACTCATCAGAAAACCTTATTTAACTTCTTCAGCCTACAAGTTCGCTTGGAATCAGAATTAGAGGAGAGGAAGGCTGATTGGATAGTAACCAGAAGATGATTCATAGAAAGACTGCTAGATGTTATGCACAGTCAGGCTCGAAAAAGTAAAAGCATAACATAACAGCTAACGTAACGATATGAATTTGACATCACAGGAACTTGAATTTATGGCTTCAAACTTTCTAATTCAACTGGAATGTATAATGTGGCAAATGAAATAATGGAAAATGGAAAAGTAACTATATCCAAGAATAGAAACAGTAGATGAGCTGTGGTTCAGCTAAGGATTTCAACATAAACACCATTATTAGTATCACCCTTAAGATTCATAAAAACATCAAAATATAAAGAAGACTCAAAAGTTCTTCTATGCCCTCATCATTCTCACGTTTGTTCTACCATATCATCTTCAACAGGCTATGACACTTTCCTTATATGTATATGTCTAAAAGGTAAAATCTAAATGATCATCACATGGTTATCATAACTAAATTTTATGCAAACCCATTGCAGTGATACGACAATATAAAAATGATCATCACAATCTGATGTAAAATAAACTCAAATATTCAAAAAATCGAACAAAAAATGATGATGGAAATGCTTATGACATAAGCATTAGTTTCCGTATTTTGTGAAAGAAATCACTCTTACGATTCGACGTAAAAATCCACAGATTTTTGTAGAAATTAGGGCAAACAGAAATTTTTATCGCAATAGTCCAAACAACTCACACGAATATAGAGATAAAAACCTATAATTCGAGAGGCAGGCAGTCTCTCTCAATTCCTACAATTCAAGAGGTACGAAATTTCTTTCAAACCCTAGACCTAAGACTCACAACTCAATCTCATGCATCCCCATTTAACTCTAGACATAACAAGCTTATTTATACCCAACAATAATAAAAATAAATGATTAAATTTCCCTTCGGCATATAAAAGACATATTTACCCTTAGACTAGGCGTCAACATAACAATACACCCTCCCCAAATAAAATTGTCCTCAAGGTGGGAAAAAGTTAGGTTGTTGCTTGATCAAGTCAGGCGGCTTCCACCTAGCGTCATTATTTGACAATCTTTTCCATTTAAACAAGAATTCATAGTGACCCACAAGAGTTCGAAATGTATTCTTGTGCAAATCCGTTGGCCGCTTCTGAATCGGTCGATGTCCTGATTTACAGTCATAGTCAATCTTAGAAAATATCGTAGACCCAAACTCATCATGTGGCTTATCGATAACTAGAATCTCTATCAACTCCGTCACGTCTCTTCCATCTCTGTCATCATTCATCTTGCTTGTTTTTGTCTGTTCAAGCCATATGAATGTTGTATTATTTCTTCAAAGTGTTTGTTGCTTGAGTCTGCTTTGGGTTTCCTCGCTCGATACTACAACTCCCGATCAGCCTAAAGTTGTGACACTGCCCCTATGTCGTGCGAATCCTTTTGGTTGTTGTTGTTGGAATCTGTTCCCGTCATCGTCTATTGACCACGTCACAGGCAGAGCTGGTTTTGTGTGAACTCCATAGGTTCTTCATCAGCACTTGGATTTCCTTATGCTCTTGAATTTGTCCTCCATTCGGCTTTCTATGGACGAAAATTTATTTTCTATGGAGACGAACCTTTCGTCCATCTCAAAATCTAATTTAGCTCATATCTTTTTTTCTAATTTCTCCAAATTTTCTATTTTCTTAGCTGCTATTCTTCCCGGAATTTATTTTTTTATCACCAAAAGATAAAAGCACCTACACACAGTTATAAGAATCGTGACTGTACCGCACGAGGCAAGCCACAATCCAATCGATCGGCTCATAGCAAGATTAAGTCGCAACTGAAATGTAAGTAGAGACCTTGTCCGCTCCCCAATGGGCTCAACTCACACAAATTGAGTCGTGATTAAGGTTTGCGGATCTCTGTTCGTCGTGATCCTCGCCTCTTCCTGTTTACGGGGCCTTGGAACACTGTACGTCATGATCCTGTCGATGATTCTTGGCTGCCTCTTTCGAAAGATGGGAGCTTTGGTCTCTGTTCTCCGTGATACCACACGACTTAATAGCGGCTCTAATCGCCAATGTATACCATCACTCTTCGCTACGATCCCGTAGTCGCGATCACTTCGCGTCGTCTCTTTCACAGCAAGCTTTGACCTTCTTTGATCTCGTCGCCTCCTTGTCAACAAGCTCTGGGCCCTGCTCTATTGCAAGGTTCTGTCACGAAGAAGTTTTGGATCTCAGCAAGTCGCGACCCTTCACGTCAAAACCTTCCCAGTGCACTGCAATCTCATGGTGGCCTCTCTGCTAGCGATTATCATGGTGTTCGGTCACGAAAGGATCCCATCGACGGTTCTCCACTATTTATTGTGCCGACAACGACTGTTTCACACTCTAGCAGCGATTTTGTGGCGACCTAGCCAAAATCATGCTCTAATACCAATTTGCTACGATTTGACGTAGAAATCCATTGATTTTCGATTCTTCTTGCAATAATCCAAACAACNATTTAAAACACCTAGCATAAGTAGGAGTGTAAACGAGCTAAGCTTGAGAGAGGCCAAGGCTTGTTCTTGTTCGATTCGTAAAAAAAATTATTTTTGTTCGTGTTCGAAATGGCTCGTGAATAGCATGTTTGTGTTCAGCTCAATTCAAGCTTGAATGTTTNATACGAGCTAAGCTTGAGAGAGGCCAAGGCTTGTTCTTGTTCGATTCGTAAAAAAATTATTTTTGTTCGTGTTCAAAATGGCTCGTGAATAGCATGTTTGTGTTCAGCACAATTCAAGCTTGAATGTTCAAATTAAGCTCATGTTCGACTCAATTTAGAGCTCAAAATATAGAACTTGCACGTGGGCCATCCGACTATAATGCTCAAAAGTGGGATTTCCCAACATTTAAGCACCTCTAAGACGGTAAGGAAACCTCTCTCACAGATGTGGGACAAAACAATAAAAGCAAATCCNGAACTTGCACGTGGGCCATCCGACTATAATGCTCAAAAGTGGGATTTCCCAACATTTAAGCACCTCTAAGACTGTAAGGAAACCTCTCTCACAGATGTGGGACAAAACAATAAAAGCAAATCCTTTTTTTTTTTTTGCTTGCATTTACGTACATACGAGTCGGTTCCTCCATATTTCATAAATAGCACATGAACAAATATAAGAGAAGAGTGGGACCGTGAGATGGGATTGGGCTTAGACTTGCTTTTTTTTCTTTTGGGTATTTAAATAAATAATAACTAAATCCTATCTATTTACATATCTAGCACCTAAATTTAACATTTTGCATTTATACGACCCAAATCTCTTATATGTATATTTTCTAAATATATTTTAAGAAATTAATATAAATATGAGATAAATATATATTATTATTAATCGATTTTTTCGAGTCAAAACGAGCCGAACACGAGTAAACCAACCTTTGCTTGTGTTCGGCTCATTTATAAATCGAGCAAAAAAATTGTTCATATTCGGCTCAATTGCTTAATGAATGAATTAAATNCAAAAATTTCCTTTTCTGTCAATAATTTGTCCTCACGTGCAATTATCAACTTTATTAACTATGGCAAGTCAAAAGAAACATTGGAAAGTTATAAAGGATAGTTTGTAGCTCGGTTTTAACTACTCAGAAAAACAAAAAATATTAGTGGATTGGTAGCAATAACTAAACAAAGGTATGGACAAAGCATGTTGATTTTACACAACAAAATTTGGTTGTGTTATCCGTAGCCTTATAAATTCCATCCAAGGAGAGATAATTTCATCAAGTGAGTTGCAAGCTTGCATGAAGGACTTCAAAATGAATCGAAGTTGTTACATGTGTATTTTATTGTTGGGCTAGTTAAAAGACAATAGCAAGCAATGAGAGAAATGAGCCAACAGAATTTAAAAAAAAAAAAAATCAAAGTAATAGAAGGCATTTGGGCACGAAGAATGAAAAAAAATATGAAANCAGCATTTTTTATCGGGATCATACTTTTAGCATCAAAGAATCGATCAAACATGCAGAAAGGGAGCNCAGCATTTTTTATCGGGATCATACTTTTAGCATCAAAGAATCGATCAAACATGCAGAAAGGGAGCAAAAAAAATGGTGAAAGCCAAAATGGAACTCTAGCATGCGGAAACATAAATCCCACCCGAGCAGAAGGAGAACCATCCATGGACAACCAAGGAGAAATTGAAGCAACAATTGACATGCTAGAAAGCTTCATGGGAAACCTACATAGGAAACCTCAATGAATAGTTAGAAATGCAAAAGACACTTGGAAATTAGAATTGGACTAAAGTTGCNAGAACCATCCATGGACAACCAAGGAGAAATTGAAGCAACAATTGACATGCTAGAAAGCTTCATGGGAAACCTTCATAAAAAACCTCAATGAATAGTTAGAAATGCAAAAGACACTTGGAAATTAGAATTGGACTAAAGTTGATAGCACCATTTGTGGTCACCATGGCAAGGGTAACCTTACCAAAGAAAGTGGGAGGAGGTGAAAAGGCGATAATAGCCGGATATGAGAGAGAAGAAAAATATCCACCTAGTGTCCACAAAGATACCAATTTCCCATCAGGAGATATTAAAATGCTAACTTATGATAAGTATATTAGTACAAAAGGTAGATGATTTAATGCACTTTAAAAACATTATTCTCCATTTATCTTCATGAACAAAAATTTCCTTTTCTGTCAATAATTTGTCCTCACGTGCAATTATCAACTTTATTAACTATGGCAAGTCAAAAGAAACATTGGAAAGTTATAAAGGATAGTTTGTAGCTCGGTTTTAACTACTCAGAAAAACAAAAAATATTAGTGGATTGGTAGCAATAACTAAACAAAGGTATGGACAAAGCATGTTGATTTTACACAACAAAATTTGGTTGTGTTATCCGTAGCCTTATAAATTCCATCCAAGGAGAGATAATTTCATCAAGTGAGTTGCAAGCTTGCATGAAGGACTTCAAAATGAATCGAAGTTGTTACATGTGTATTTTATTGTTGGGCTAGTTAAAAGACAATAGCAAGCAATGAGAGAAATGAGCCAACAGAATTAAAAAAAAAAATCAAAGTAATAGAAGGCATTTGGGCACGAAGAATGAAAAAAAATATGAAATAAAATGTCCCATTGTACAAAATGCAAGCTCAAGGGGCACAAAAACCAAAAATTATTGGAAACTTCATCCTAGAATGAAACCTAAATTCTAATGAGAGGCAAGCAGGCACTAGCTACCATTGCTAAAGCCTGATATTCTAAATAGGTTGAACTAAAATTCACCAAAAGAACCCATAACAGCAAAAGGGCAACCAAAGTTCTCTTCTACCTCAATGTTCCGGTCCAAGATGTATTATGTTCTTTCACTTTATTTTTTAATTTACAAGTAAAGCAATTTGGTTGTTAAGAAGATGATAGAGAAGCTCAAGCTTTCAATAAGTGCGCATGCCAAACCCTACTCCTTAGGTGGATCGAAAAAGAGATGGCATACCAAATCACCCAACAATATGTTTTCAAGTTTGTTGCCTTAGGAAATTCATCAATATGATGTTACTTGTGAGTTTGCTCATTTAAATGTATGCCAGCCATGTAAACCTTGGAATTCCGTATCTTTTGGAAGAGAACTTGTTTACAAAAAAAAGCTACAAAAAGTATTGTCTTTTCAAAAATGGGAAGAAATGCCTTACTAATAAATGCTCTTTCACCCCAAATAATTTTATATCTATTGAGAATCTAAAAGATTCGCCAATGCTTGTCATTGTTTATGTTTCTTGTATTTTGAGGGAAGACAATAGAAACAAAATCTAGTCATAATATATCTATGATGCTTGATTTTGAGAATGAAACCCTAAACAAATCTTACGAAAGTATCAGCACTATTTAAGGGGATGATTGGATTGACACGAGAAAGATATAGAACAACGCTTAACACTCATTGAAAAAGGAAAACATTTATCAAAGGGCCCCCTCGCCAAATCAAATCATACACTAATAATATGCTAGATTGTATTAAGAAATAGATAACAAAGTTTGTGGGGGGCATACCACCAATTGCTTACCTAGTGGATCACTAGTGGTACTACCGCTAAATGTGTATCAACTTCCAATCCACGAGTAAGATCAATACCAAGAATTGCTATCATTTCCATGGATCAAAACACTAGCTGATCAAGTCGAGATGGTCCAATACTTATCCAGGATGGACCTTAAATCTAGTTAGCACCAAATTAGAATTTGAGGAAACACTAGGAAACAGCTTGAGAAGTTAAAGTCTTTTGGATTGCATAACTCTTCTACTACTTCATGAGACTTATGAATAAGATATTCCCCCTCCTATTTATGTCAAGTTGATGCTATGATATATTATAAAAATCACCGTCATACATTTAAAACACCTAGCATAAGTAGGAGTGTATACGAGCTAAGCTTGAGAGAGGCCAAGGCTTGTTCTTGTTCGATTCGTAAAAAAATTATTTTTGTTCGTGTTCAAAATGGCTCGTGAATAGCATGTTTGTGTTCAGCTCAATTCAAGCTTGAATGTTCAAATTAAGCTCATGTTCGACTCAATTTAGAGCTCAAAATATAGAACTCGCACGTGGGCCATCCGACTATAATGCTCAAAAGTGGGATTTCCCAACATTTAAGCACCTCTAAGACGGTAAGGAAACCTCTCTCACAGATGTGGGACAAAACAATAAAAGCAAATCCTTTTTTTTTTGCTTGCATTTACGTACATACGAGTCGGTTCCTCCATATTTCATAAATAGCACATGAACAAATATAAGAGAAGAGTGGGACCGTGAGATGGGATTGGGCTTAGACTTGCTTTTTTTTCTTTTGGGTATTTAAATAAATAATAACTAAATCCTATCTATTTACATATCTAGCACCTAAATTTAACATTTTGCACTTATACGACCCAAATCTCTTATATGTATATTTTCTAAATATATTTTAAGAAATTAATATAAATATGAGATAAATATATATTATTATTAATTGATTGTTTCGAGTCAAAACGAGCCGAACACGAGTAAACCAACCTTTGCTTGTGTTCGGCTCATTTATAAATCGAGCAAAAAAATTGTTCATATTCGGCTCAATTGCTTAATGAATGAATTAAATAAAAGTTATTAACAAGCCAAACACGAGCTATTCTCGAACGACGGGCTTTTTTGACAACCCTAAGCATAAGTACTCCAAATATTAAAATACTTTGAACTAAAAATTAATCTAAAAAAGTATGAGCTAAAGATCCATTAAACTATTTAACATATATGAGCGGCCAACATTTAGTATTGTAACTAAATCAATGATCTTTACGTGCTTTCTCAATTGCTGTGCCTTAAAATTTGAATATAAGGACAAAAATAGGCACACATATTAACTAGAACGATAATTTGTTCCCTTTATTTCTATCATTTTGTTTCCCATCTTAGAGAATATACAAAATCTCAATTTGTAATTTCAACTCCCTCTAGTCTCCATTTAACTCTAGCCTTCATGAGGGGCTAAATGACTATGACTTCTACTCAACACAACCTCTTAAGTCGCCAATCTCCTTTGGCCACAAATCTGTGAATCAAACTTTCAAAGCTTGATCTAACAAACACTTGCAGCATCAACCTCTAACAATCATTATACATACTCACTGACCAGTCACTAATCCTGCTCCTCCCATCATTCCTAGTCAATTGTTGATCTTCAGAAAACATTTATGCATCAAGCGGTTGAAACCATCTACTATAATCAATCTTCAGTATCCATCAACAATCTTTACTGTTTTTGGGTTGATTGTGCCTCATTGTACTTTTCGTAATCTTATGAACTAGTACGACATCTTCATCAAAAAAGAAAGCTCCACTCATTCATTATTGGACCAACTCTAAAAGATGTTAAATCAACCACAAAACAAATATCTTCTTCTACACTATTGCTCATATACGNGAAGCCCAAAAATCAATTATTTCCAAATACACCCAGAGAGATATTATATGATTCTAGATATATGTCTTTTTTAAGGTATGTTTCATTACTATTATTTTCATAATCTCTAGATAAAAATAAAAAAAATATTGATCAAATTTTTTTTCATTTAGGATTGCATAGGAGCAATTGATGGAACACATGTGGATACTCGAGTGTTAGATAGTGAGATAGTGGCATACATACGTTGTTGTGGAATGTCGACACAAAATGTTATGACAATGTGTGATTTTAACATGTGTTTTACCTTTATCATATCAGGGTGGGAAGATAGTGCATATGACAACTGTATCGTCGAGTTTGTCACTCGTAATTGAAAATATAATTTCCTTATACCGCCTGCAGATTAGTTGTTTTTGATAAAAAATTTAGTACAAATCATGTTTACCCTTATGCAGGTAAATATTTTCTTCTGGATGTTAGTTACTCAACAGCAAGGGTTTTTAAAACCATTTCTAGAAACAAAGAATCATATTTTTGATTTTTTAAGAGGTAATCAGCTAGTGCGTGAAAGACGAGAAATTTTAATAAGAGACTCTATTCTCTGCGTGGTGTGATTGAGAGGTCTTTAGGTGTTTGGAAAAAGAAGTGGATTATTATTCATGTTATGCCAAAATATTCTTTTGGGAAGCAGGTAAAAATAGTAGCAGCTACAATTGTGTTGCATAATTACATACGTCATCATCCCTCTCGATATGACCCAGAGTTCAATACTTATCATACAGATCAATCATACGTACCACTTGAGACATGTAAGTATCGAGTTGGATGGTTAATGTTAGAACTTCAAGAGGATACAATAGATCACGAGACATAGGTTGGAGAAGCTTTTGAGGAAATGGTACAGTTATGTGAACATATCACAAATGCACTAGTTATTGAGGGAAATTAGGATGTCTGAAATATGTTAAAGATGTACTTTTGCATCATTGTTGGCTGACATTTTTTTTGTCGAAATTGAATCACATGTTGATCTTTTGTCTATTACCTAAATATTTTATTTTCTCCGGTTTTTTTAATGTGAAAAATATATTTCATGTATATTTTTTTCTGTTATATCTCTTGTTTTCTTGTGCTTGTTCTTTATCAGTTTCTTTTTTCTTTTTTTTTGTAATCTAACCTTCTTCAGATTTTGGGTGCTCCCGAAGTTTCACTGTATGGACAATGTTTTTAACATTCCATTAACAATTTTTTAATGAAGTAGCTGATGTATATTTAAAATGGGCCTTTATGGTGGAAGGAAGCATATAGCTTATTTGGCTATTGTGTTGAGCTCCCAGATTATCTCTATTGAACTCCCAATTTATTTGGATGCTTGCTGCTTATGTTTTGGGGATCTGTACATTTCTTTTTTGCTTCAGCATCCTGGAGAATGGGAACGAGGCAGCATATAGCTTATTTGTCTGTTGTATTGAGCTCCCAGATTATCTCTATTGAAACTCCTAATTCCTATCAATGCTTTGTACTAATGTTTTGGGGATCCGTACATTTATATTTTGCTTCAGTTTCCTGTAGAATGGGAATAAGCAATCATTGTGGCCAACAATTGGATGTTTACCTGCAAGTTCAACATTGCCGCCATCATTTTAGAGAGAAAATATTGTATTCAGACTTGGGATGCATCTGGAGTCCAATGGTGGGCGTCACATGTCAAGTGGGCCCCACCGATTTTAACTATAGGCAATGCCAGATTATTGTGGTGGCGCCCGTTTGACACGTGGCACCCGACCATTGGGCTTCGGATGCAGGTTGTGTCTGGAGTAAGGATGTAATATTTTCTTTTTTTTAGAGGTACAACCTNTTCTCTCCCACTCTCCTTTCCTATTCCATCCCATTTCCTATATCTATCCAATTCCAATTACTTTCTATTCTACTGCTTGCCTTTTCTATCCCCATTCCTATTTCTATTTTTTTTCAATTTTAATTCCTCCCTATTCATTGCCTACCTTTTCTACCACCTTTAGCTTCTAACCCAATTTCAAATTCCTCCGTACTTTTCTGTGCTAAGAATTTTATATTATGTTGGATTTGCCAAAGGTGTGGAGGTTTTTTATGATTATTATTTAAGTTAATGAATTTGAGGCGTTTATGTTGTTGTTTCCAGCCCCCTTCCAGTAGCTGCAAGACACTTTCCAGCCATCTTCCCGTCGTCGTCCAGGCTTTCGGTCTCCCGATCCTGCTGCTGCCCAGCCCACTGGCACCTTTTCCTGCAATTGTCCAGTACACCCTCACCTCATCCAGNACACGAGTTGCTTAACGAGCCGAACACGAGCTGTTCACGAACAACGAGCCAAATTGACAGCCCTACTTGCAACCACCACAAAGGCCTCCCAATCCTTCATGTTGCCGACCAGACCTCCAGNCTGTTGTCCTACACACCACCACATGTATGTTGTTGTCCACGACCACTGAAGCCCCTCTAGTCCCCTTGCAACCACCACAAAGGCCTCCCAATCCTTCATGTTGCCGACCAGACCTCAAACCCTCTTCTTGTCGATGTCCACCATTACCAGCACCACCGCCTCTTGCTAGTCATGTTTCAGCACTACCGCCGCACCCTTCCAGTTTTGCCAGAACTGTCGCTCTCCCATAGAGTGAGTTGTTTATGTCTTTTGTGTTACTTATTTTTCAGAACGTTCCCATTGTCCTTTTCGCTTGCATGTTTGAATTGTTTATGTCGAGGAGTCGTCGTTGTATCCTATTTGAATTTCAATAAAATTATTTGTATTTTCATCGTGGTTTGGGTTAACTTTAGTATCATTCAAACTTTGAATTTCTTGAAAAATCAATTTTATCTATTATTTTGGAAGATAAGTTAAAATTAATCTAATATGAAGCTCGTCAATTCTCAAAATATTTAAAATTCTTATCCCAATCTATCATATAAAACATTAAATATTTTTTCTTCTATTTACTTTGATAACTAGGAGCAACCCAAAACTAAAATTTAAGAAAAAAATTAATTATTTTCATATATAATCACTTTATAGCCATATGAATATTCCTTACGAAAGAAAACTCTAAGGAATATCAAATATTTAAAATTCTCAATACAATGATTCAAACTCTAAGGAATATCAAATACTTAAAATTTTCAATATTATAATTCAAACTCAATTTCTAATAAAGTGTGGGTGTCTAATAGTGCAAAAAAATATATCACTTAAATCCTAGGTGATTGTCTATATAAGTCAACAAATAGTGCATGAATGCTCATATGCTGACACGACAATAAAATGGGATAACAAAATATAGACTTTATCTTGAAGAAATCAAATCACTAATGTACATTACATATGTTACAAAACAAATTTGAAACAAAATTACATCAACCACAACATTTCCCATGAATACAATGTATTTTATCATTCTGAACTTTCAAATTCCAAGCCAAGTACTCCAATGCTCTTTCTCAAACAGTATAATTATCTCCACGATTACCATAAAAGTGTTTACGCAATGTGAATATGGCCATGTTCCATCATAAAATATAAGTAAACTTAATCAAGGGGGAATATTCAAAGGATATCTCCTA
Organism: Phalaenopsis hybrid cultivar; assembly: GCA_002079205.1. Classification (NCBI taxonomy): domain Eukaryota; kingdom Viridiplantae; phylum Streptophyta; class Magnoliopsida; order Asparagales; family Orchidaceae; genus Phalaenopsis; species Phalaenopsis hybrid cultivar. The sequence goes on along the minus strand of JXCR01070792.1, from coordinate 33,919 downwards.
ACCAAAAATAATGTGTGAACACCTAACAGAGATCATTTTCATAACTTTGTGGATCATTTTTAGTTATTTTATAAGTTCACTAAGATTATCCTCTTTGAACAACAATCATATTATCCGAAAGTTAGCATTTAGGGATTTTCAAAAAAAAAAAAATTTAACATTTAGGAGAAAAGTCTAAAAAACAACTACATTGGAGACCTCCATGTCTATTGTGCCTAATCCTATGACTTGTTGGCTTATAATTGGACCTTAGGGTCTAATTCTTCCTTATTCGAACAATTTATCTCCAAGCCTATTTGTACGNTCTTTTCCTAGAACATCCCCTTCTCCTATTTCTATCCAATTACAATTCCAATTCCTTCATATTCTACTGCTTTCATTTTATATCCCCTTTCCTATTGCCATTTATTTCCAATTCCAATTCCTCCCTGCTCATTGTCNCTTCATATTCTACTGCTTGCATTTTATATCCCCTTTCCTATTGCCATTTATTTCCAATTCCAATTCCTCCCTGCTCATTGTATGCCTTTTCTACCACCTTCCACTTATATCCCAATTTCAAATTTCTTCCTATTTCTTTGTGCTAGGATCCTTTATATTATATTGTGTTTGCCTATGGTGTGGAGATTTTTTATGAATGTTGATTTCAGTTGTTGCAATTAGGACGTTCTTCCCCTCTGGGGGTTGTATCAAATGTTNTCTTTGTGCTAGGATCCTTTATATTATATTGTGTTTGCCTATGGTGTGGAGATTTTTTATGATTGTTGATTTCAGTTGTTGCAATTAAGACGTTCTTCCCCTCTGGGGGCTGTATCAAATGTGAAAATGTGCTCCGGCTATAACTCTTCTGTGTTGGTGACCACCTCCAAAGGTTCAGGTAGTGCTCCGGCTGCAGCTTAACCTTTGCGATACATTTATCATTCCACATCCCCCTCTTGCCCTGCTTCCGGCAACCACAAACCATCTTCTCCAATCCACTTCCAACAGCTACAAGCCATCTTTCCACCACCATCCGAGCCTCCAGGCTCTTTCCTGTTGTCACCAAGCCCTTTCAGGTAGATTCTTGTTGCCGCCAGCCCGTCCAGGGTCCATTCCTGCTGCTGCCCAGCACACCGGCACCTTTACCTGTGGTTGTCCAGTCTACCCACACCTCATCCAGCTGTTGACCAGCCTCTGGACACTTCTTTCTGCTATCTTCCAGCCCACCACCACCGACCTGCTGTCCAGAGCCACCACAGCCCCTCTACAGTCCTCTTCCAACCACCACACAAGCCTCCGGCCCTTCCCTGTTGCCAAACATACCTTCAGCCCTCTTCCTGTCGATGTCCACCATTAACAACACCACCACCACCACCACCAATTGCTTGTAGTTATCTTCCAGCACTACGTCCGCTCCTGTCCGGTCCTACAGGAACTGGCGCTCTCCCTTAGAGAATCACTTATGCGCTTTGTGTTACTTCCTTTCATATTTTTTGCAACATCATCATTGCCCTTTCCTTTTTCATGTTTGTATTATTTATGTTGAGGAGTTGTTGTAACTGATTTGAATTTCAACAATAATATTTGCATTTTCATTGTGGTTTGGGTTAACTCTAATATAATTTGGTATCAGAGCTAGCCCAATCATAATCATGTTCTAGGAATCCCTAGCATCCATCCCTACCTAAGCCACCTCCACATAAATTTTTTTGCCCTAAAAGCTTTGACAAATGAGATCGAAGCTCCCCCAACCCCGGGAGATTGACACGAGAGCTAATTGGTCGAGGTACTCTAACTGCTACAATGTTGCGGACGCGGTATTGTAGTTGCTACAATGCTACAATGTTGTGGACGTGATACTGCAGTTGCCACAATACAACGCCCTTCTCTCCCACTCTCCTTTCCTATTCCATCCCATTTCCTATATCTATCCAATTCCAATTACTTTCTATTCTATTGCTTGCCTTTTCTATCCCCATTCCTATTTCTATTTTTTTTCAATTTCAATTCCTCCCTATTCATTGCCTACCTTTTCTACCACCTTCAACTTCTAACCCAATTTCAAATTCCTTCGTACTTTTCTGTGCTAAGAATTTTATATTATGTTGGATTTGCCAAAGGTGTGGAGGTTTTTTATGATTATTATTTTAGTTAATGAATTTGAGGCGTTCTTCCCTTCCAGGAGATGTACCCGATGATGGCAAAGTGCTCCAGATGCAACTCATCCGAGGTAGTGACAAGGGATTGGCTGGTGCACCGGCTGTAGTTTGACCCCTACGAGAAAATTAACCTTAAGCATCTCTTTCCGGAACGTCTCTCAGTAGCCGTAAACCATCTTCTATGTTGTTGTTTCCAGCCCCCTTCCAGTAGCTGCAAGCCACTTTCCAGCCATCTTCCCGTCGTCGTCCAAGCTTTCGGTCTCCCAATCCTGCTGCTGCCCAGCCCACTGGCACCTTTTATTGTGATTGTCCAGTCCACCCTCACCTCATCCAACTACCATCCAGCCTCTGTACACCTGTTCCTGCTGTTGTCCTACACACCACCACATGTATGTTGTTGTCCACGACCACTGAAGCCCCTCTAGTCCCCTTGCAACCACCACAAAGGCCTCCCAATCCTTCATGTTGCCGACCAGACCTCAAACCCTCTTCTTGTCGATGTCCACCATTACCAGCACCACCGCCTCTTGCTAGTCATGTTTCAGCACTACCGCCGCACCCTTCCAGTTTTGCCAGAACTGTAGCTCTCCCATAGAGTGAGTTGTTTATGTCTTTTGTGTTACTTATTTTTCAGAACGTTCCCATTGTCCTTTTCGCTTGCATGTTTGAATTGTTTATGTCGAGGAGTCGTCGTTGTATCCTATTTGAATTTCAATAAAATTATTTGTATTTTCATCGTGGTTTGGGTTAACTTTAGTATCATTCAAACTTTGAATTTCTTGAAAAATCAATTTTATCTATTATTTTGGAAGATAAGTTAAAATTAATCTAATATGAAGCTCGTCAATTCTCAAAATATTTAAAATTCTTATCCCAATCTATCATATAAAACATTAAATATTTTTTCTTCTATTTACTTTGATAACTAGGAGCAACCCAAAACTAAAATTTAAGAAAAAAATTAATTATTTTCATATATAATCACTTTATAGCCATATGAATATTCCTTACGAAAGAAAACTCTAAGGAATATCAAATATTTAAAATTCTCAATACAATGATTCAAACTCTAAGGAATATCAAATACTTAAAATTTTCAATATTATAATTCAAACTCAATTTCTAATAAAGTGTGGGTGTCTAATAGTGCAAAAAAATATATCACTTAAATCCTAGGTGATTGTCTATATAAGTCAACAAATAGTGCATGAATGCTCATATGCTGACACGACAATAAAATGGGATAACAAAATATAGACTTTATCTTGAAGAAATCAAATCACTAATGTACATTACATATGTTACAAAACAAATTTGAAACAAAATTACATCAACCACAACATTTCCCATGAATACAATGTATTTTATCATTCTGAACTTTCAAATTCCAAGCCAAGTACTCCAATGCTCTTTCTCAAACAGTATAATTATCTCCACGATTACCATAAAAGTGTTTACGCAATGTGAATATGGCCATGTTCCATCATAAAATATAAGTAAACTTAATCAAGGGGGAATATTCAAAGGATATCTCCTAACCAAAAATAATGTGTGAACACCTAACAGAGATCATTTTCATAACTTTGTGGATCATTTTTAGTTATTTTATAAGTTCACTAAGATTATCCTCTTTGAACAACAATCATATTATCCGAAAGTTAGCATTTAGGGATTTTCAAAAAAAAAAAAATTTAACATTTAGGAGAAAAGTCTAAAAAACAACTACATTGGAGACCTCCATGTCTATTGTGCCTAATCCTATGACTTGTTGGCTTATAATTGGACCTTAGGGTCTAATTCTTCCTTATTCGAACAATTTATCTCCAAGCCTATTTGTAAGCATTAAAAATTGTAAGATGATTGTTCATTCCAAAGAAAGAAAACAAGAAATGGAGAAACAAGTAAAATTTGAGAAAGCTCTATCATCTGCTTCAAACACTTGAATTGAGTTATTATGTTCATAATAGAAAATTTGTTCTGAGAAAATGTGTAAAGTATTACACCAATCACCCTATCTATAACTTTGTATCTTACGAGTGACCTCCTAATTTAGTTATATTTTTTAGCAATATTAATCAATGTCAATTCTCGATGAAATAAAAAATTTCTAAGTGAAAAATTGCTACATGAGATTAGATTTAAATACTTGAAATAACAAACATGATAGATTACTGAGCTGCTACCAAGAAAGGAATCAGTACAGTGCAAATGAATTTTTATCATCAAACCCACTGCTGATGGAAGCAAAAAGAGTTTAACACATGACATGTGGTGATTTAATTTAAACAATCCTACAAAATTGAATACAATGACTTTTGCTCTCATAATACAAGTACTCTTATATCTCGCAAGTAACTTGGATCAGCTAGTTTTCTAGGTAAGATTTCAAGAATGACTTAATAGTGATAGAGAAGAAAAATTGTAAAAGAAGAATCCTCCTAACCTTCAAAAAATTGTCAAAATAAACAAAGTATGGAAACTTAAAGATTCTAACACGCTAGAAGCAAACCCCCTTTGTTTGGATTAAAAAACACACCAATATAGTCAAATTTCACAGATATACAATTCCAAGTTTATCATATAATATTTTGTCAAATTATCAACTAAAGGGAAATCCATTGTTCTAATTGGATACGTTAATGACATCATTCTCGGAGGAGTTTTTGCGGAAGAAATGAGTAAACTAAAGAGACTTAGAGCCACAAATTGAAGATTAAAGTCTTGGAGAAAAGTGGTTGCTAATCTCAGTAGGGTGTCTTAATATCAAAAAGTAATATTTGCAAGACCTATTTATAAAAACAAGAGTACCGTGGTGTAGACCAACAAATACCCCCATGGATTTGAAAATTATGCTCGAACCCAAAGATGATACTGATCCACTTAATAAGGTCATTGTTGAACAATTCTTAGCAAACTCATTTATATCTCACTCTAAAAATAATATTGAATTACATTTAAGTATTTCTAAAAATCTTATGCAGCATGATTGCAACAAACAAATTGAAATAGATCAACACTTCATCAAACAAAAGAAAAATAGTGGGATCATATCTTTTCATTATACTCCAACTCACCATCACATAGCAAGCATTCCCACATACCCCTTCACCAAATAAGTTCTGAAAAATTGAGTCCCAAGTTGCTGGTGTTGAAATTTAAAAAAGATGACCAAATTCTTCAAACGGATTAATTAGCAAGATTATTTATTTCTTTATTAATGTTATGTAGTTCCTTGTTTTAGAGAATGTAATTGAATATTAATCTACTATACAACATAAATAATGAAGAATATAATTAAGAGAAAGTTTATTATAATAANATTGAGTCCCAAGTTGCTGGTGTTGAAATTTAAAAAAGATGACCAAATTCTTCAAACGGATTAATTAGCAAGTAATTGAAAATTAATCTACTATACAACATAAATAATGAAGAATATAATTAAGAGAAAGTTTATTATAATAAGAAAATAATAATTTTATTTCATTTATTTATATTTATCTTTCGATGTTAGAAAAAGTGAAAGAAGAATACAATTATCCTGCTCAATTTCTATCTTGTGTAAATTTTTACATGATTCTATGTTAATGGCACATTGTCGTGCACTCAATGGTCAAAAATTCAGAGAAGTATTAAATCNGTGTAAATTTTTACATGATTCTATGTTAATGGCACATTGTCGTGCACTCAATGGTCAAAAATTCAGAGAAGTGTTAAATACCTTTTTATAAAACTCTAACAAATCAAAATACAACATCAAAGAGTCCAAATTGATAACTCCTTTGAACAGGCATCTGACTTGATACCATCCATAAGCCGACACGATGAGTCCACCAGGGCGAGTGAGCCAAGCAGGTAGCAAGTTTGATGAATATCTACAATGAAGTTTAATCAGCAAAGGGAGGGTGCCCATTCGAACCTCTCAACTCTATAAATTGAAAAGAGTTGATCGGNAGTTTGATGAATATCTACAATGAAGTTTAATCAGCAAAGGGAGGGTGCCCATTCGAACCTCTCAACTCTATATATTGAAAAGAGTTGATGGGACAAATTATTATTAGCAATTGGATTGAAATCTCTTTGGGTAAGCATATGAATCAAATTTAGGCAGCTAAGAAATAGTAATGGTGTGTTATAACTTGGTATTCAAATGTTTGTTTCTCTAAGAGCAGTTGATCATAAATGANAAATAGTAATGGTGTGTTATAACTTGGTATTCAAATGTTTGTTTCTCTAAGAGCAGTTGATCATAAATGGCCGGTGAATCGGAGTCATATATTAATCACAATAATTCTAAGAATTTTCTAAAATTAAATTTAGGCCATTTGAAAATAATAATTATAAGTTTCTATTTTTATTAAAATATCCATCTTCTTGAGAGGAATTCAACGTCACAGATGGCCGCAGATCAGTCATCTGTGGAGATAGCGGGGGCAATGGGAAGTTGAAATCTTTGCATGTGAACTAAGTGAAACTAAGGCATNTTCTTGAGAGGAATTCAACGTCACAGATGGCCGCAGATCAGTCATCTGTGGAGATAGCGGGGGCAATGGGAACTTGAAATCTATGCATGTGAACTAAGTGAAACTAAGGCAATTCATGATGGTGTGATGCTAAATCAAGCAAAGTGGCATCAAAGATAAGCTTGGAAACACGAGAGAAATCTCAAGCAGAGGAAAGTTGTAGGAAGCCAATGTGCCTGTAAGAGGACGAGAGTTTGGAAGACGGTTGATTGGGGAGTCAAATGCGAGGTCACCAAGCATGGGAGTCATCAGTCATGAGGAATACGGTGACAAGAGAGGGGATTTCTATTGGATATGGTTGCAGATACACATGAATTCAAGAGTTTGTGGGTTGTTTGGAGTCATCTGGAAAAGGAGGCCAATAGACATGTCAAAGAATCACAAAAAGAAGTGTCTCGTAGCTTTCTCTAGTGTAATGGCTTGTGACCATAGTAATGAGGAAGATATTGAACTATGATCAAGCCTCATTTACTTAAGTTTCGAACACCAAGGATGATAAGGCAATGAGAGAAAAAGTGAAGTATAACAGAGATGCAACCGCCCTCGTAATGAGTTCATGCAAAGTAACTTGCAAAGGAACTATATCTCACATGCAGCTAATGTTGTAGAACAGCACAAGTACTACAATTGGAATAACGGGTAAATTAATTTTCAAAAGATATAATATCGAATTAGACCCAATTAAATTTTGACCTTTTAAGCTATTTGCATAGACATTAACTTGTTTTAAAACCAATTAAAAAGATATACAAGCCAAACAAATACTCAATGACTACCGGCTCAATCCCTCAAAATGATGTATTATTTCATAGGCTAAATAGACTATTACTTAGGGGTTGTTTGGTTCATTGCATTTGTGATATAAAGTAAAACAAATGCAGGGGTTTTCAAAATATTGATGTTTGGTTGAATGAAAATGGAAAGCAATGTAACACTTCAGCGAATCTTTTGTCTTAGCTAAATTGAAAGCCCTATAGCATTCATTTTTGGTCAAATGACATTTCAATTACATCCTGGGACATCAATCTTTGACCCAACACAAGTTTTCCACCTCCTTATGTTGATCTTTTGTAATAACACTTTACAATCTTTGACTCGCTTGCAATAAGTTAATGCAAACTTAATCCATAGAATAAATTTCCATAATAATATCATAAATCAATAGGTTAATCAATGATTAAAGTAAATACTCATATAATGATCAAAAGAAAACAATGTACCCATGTAGGAATACCAAAGGCCAAGATGTTTAACCTCCTAACAACTCGGCTTGATTGTAATGCATCACTGAGAAGTGTGACTGCGCAAATAAAAAGTCTATTGACTCGTTGAAAACTATATCAATGCATGATAGACTTCAAAATAGTCTCAAATCAACACCAAAAAATCAAATGGACCCACATTTAACCTGAGCAAGTAAGCAACCATAATACCTCCCCAAGTAAGAAAAATCATCAAAATAACTCTTTTCAAGGCAAAACTAAACCTTAATAAAAATATATATGGTACCGACTTACTTGATCAAGTGTACAATTCGAGGGTGTGGGCGCCACCATTACAGTTATTAATCGATCTAATTAAATAGTCCCATTAGCATGAATGCTAAAAAATAAGGGTCGGCGCCCACAAACATGAGGTACCTTCCTAAAACGAAGTTCAGAAGCCAGCAAAAGGGAATTTTGCCTATAGGGTGAGAAAATAAGACCCATCATTAGGTCTAGGGGTGTAAACGAGCCGAACACGAGCTAAGCCCTCCAGCTCGTGTTCGGCTCGTTTGTATTTCGAGCTCAAACAGTGTGTTCGTGTTCGGCTCGTTTGATTAGCGAGTCGAGCACAAGCCGTTCACAAACAAAGAGTCGTTTTGAGAACCCTAATCACATAGCCATAAGAAGTTAAGAATTGGAGCAAGATTTAAAACATCATTTGAATCTAATTTAATATTTTTTATTATATTTTCTTAATTAATACTTTTAATTGATTATAAATCTTTGCAGCCTTGTAGTCAATTAATTTTTTATAAAAATACTACTCATCAAAGATCAATATAGGTGTGTATATATATATATAATTGATTAGTAGTATTTCGAGCCAAAACGAGTCGAACGCGAACTAACAAATATTTGTTGGTGTTGTTCGTGTTCGACTCGTTAACTTAGAGAACGAGCCGAACACGAGCTGTTCGCGAACAACGAGTTGTTTTGACAACCCTAATTAGGTCAACTCCAATACTGTTGTCATAATTCTAAAACACAAGCATTCTAAAAATCAGGATCGTAAGCCATCAATCTTAGATATCATTTGCCATTTTAAATTTAGGCCACACAAATTGCAAAGTCTGCCCCGCTTATAGGACGTCTTTTGATCCACCTTTGGGACATTTAGCAGAACTCTGACATTGGTTGAGACTACAAGAAATATACTAACGAGAACACAAAAAACATTCCCAGAGATGTAGATCCAACCTACCAACTCCAATTTGAATAAAACTCGGACCCCAAATTAAAATCAAACCAGCTTAAACCTCATGTGTGCCTGAGTTGCATTACTTCGAGAAAAATACTTGAGAAACTAATGGTCACGTCTAGAACATATGAACTGCAAATGGTCATGTTTTGTGCCTCTAATATGTACAGTCAAGTTGGTATGGCAAGCCCAATGCAATAAATGAGTTAAAGTTTATCATAAGCACATTTTTTACACACATTTCCACTATGAAATGCTTGTGATACCAAGGAGGAGACAACCCAAGGTTGTTAAGGAATCTCCATGAATAGCATGATCAAATGCCTTTGTTATTACCAGATAAGGTGCACTAGTATGTCTTGAAGATGGAACAATTGGGCCTTAATAAAATTTAGCTCCACCTCCATAATCATTTCCCCATACCGTTAAATTCAATATCAAGTCCTAAAACCTAAACTTAGAATAGAGCTTATCCAATCTTCTTAATCAAAAGTGATCTTCCGTGATATAGAAGAGTTTAGCAGTAAGTTCTTGAACCCATAGAAGGCCCAACCTCAAAACTAAGTAAAGCCTAATCAAACATCAGAGAAGTTTTGATTAACTACATTTATAACCTGTAATTATATCAACTTTTTTTTTGAGCTATTAGGTTTCAATGATAACACACTATCTTTTCATCTTTAATTAGGTCACATAAGGCTCCTTGTACGCATTGAGTCATAAGTTCTGTGTCTGCATATAAATTAAGACTGTTATTGGGCACCTCCGCCTTGGGGCGTTAGTGGAGCATCCATATAATCTAGCACTAAGTAAGTCCCTCGTAATAACAGTTGTTAAATCGGTCCACTCTTTCTGACATATATGCATGTCTAGAGTATTCTCAAATCACCCAGATTTAATATATTCTAAATGGAGTTTTTATTTTAATACATGGTCAAAAAGGTAATACCGAAGAAAGTAAAAAAGACTCATCTAAAGTCTAAGAACATAGAGTTGTCCAAGCATACTATTGCCAAGCATCTAACTCTATCAGTCATCATCTAAAAAAACTTTCCAGGAAGCCATTTCAGAAATCACCCTATAAGCTACACAAAAGATTTTCTCATAGAGATGATGGGCAACTCAACCAAAGATATCCCATTTCATCCTCAATGATACAAAGGTCAATCTCCAATTGAAGACCAGAAAGACTTCTCAAAAAAGCTGCTTAGATAAAGGACCAAAATTCTAGAATATTTGAATCCCAAAAATATGCCATAACATAAATACTAGGGTGTGACAATTGAGAAATAGTACAAGAACAATTCAAAGGTCATTCTAAAATAACTTTCCAGGAAGGCATTTCAGAAATCACCCTATAAGCTACACAAAAGATTTTCTCATAGAGATGATGGGCAACTCAACCACAGATATCCCATTTCATCCTCAATGATACAAAGGTCAATCTCCAATTGAAGACCAGAAAGACTTCTCAAAAAAG
>JXCR01070792.1:0-23067 GCA_002079205.1 Phalaenopsis hybrid cultivar | reverse complement strand
TATTAGAAGTATAAATCTCTTCAAGTTGGATGTAAGAGGCAATTTAGTCAAACTAATCCACCAAAACCTCAAAATTTTAACTCTCCAAGCTTATAAGTCAAAACTTTTGAAGCAAACGAATAAGTCTTGACAAAAGAAGTTCAAGTCCTCAAAGTTCTGAAACTCTCAAAATGAATATGTTTAATCATCTCACCGATTGGTTAAGCAAGAGAAGACATGAAAGATGTCCAACCTAGACCAACATCTAGTAGAATCTAGACTCAACAAACTCAAGCAAACTAATCAAAGGGTATCTCTTAATCCAAAATGCCAAAAGGGTGGGTCAAGATAAAAGGAGTACTTCAGGACATGTCCTTCAGCTCGACAAACCCATAGGACATGTCATGATAATCATTAACTCACATCCACAAAGATAGAGTTAATCATATATGACGTAATTTTAGAAATTTCTGCCTTTACTATCTTCTATTTTTATTATTTTCTCTTATTAGTAATTTCTACTTTTAGAATTAACAATTGATGGCAATTTTTATTTCTTTTTCTAGCATGGAGATTTTGTGGCTGATTTTGTGATTTTTCTAATGTGGTGGTCTTCCTTGCTATTTATCTTCGAATAGAGTCTTAAGAAATTAAAGAGTAATAATTATTTTTTCCCATCTCCTTAAACCTACAAGGTATCAAAGCCAGGTTTCTACAGTAGAANTTCTAGCATGGAGATTTTGTGGCTGATTTTGTGATTTTTCTAATGTGGTGGTCTTCCTTGCTATTTATCTTCAAATAGAGTCTTAAGAAATTAAAGAGTAATAATTATTTTTTCCCATCTCCTTAAACCTATAAGGTATCAAAGTCAGGTTTCTACAGTAGAGGCAACGACTCCAATCTTCGAAACTTCGGCATTCTCCCACACACAACTGAAGGTTCAAAGCTTCCTCCCACTCGCGACTAAAACTTCGCTTTTTCTCCCACTCACAATCTTGAACTCCCTGCAAGCAACACGCGATCGTGAGGACGTTGGCGCAGTAGTAGCTAGAGCGAAAATGTTGCCCGTGACCCGTCGCTACCACTCGAAGACGCTTCAAAGTTAAGATCGAAGTAGAAGCTCCTCAAAATTTGGTCTTTTCCCCCACAACCAAACGATCCATTGAACTCCCATCCATACTAGACTTGCAATTAAACCCAAGATAGAAGACTAAACCCGAACCTAATACTCGAGTCGCTGCTTGCGCGTTTTCTCATTCTGATTCTGATGATGTTGCACAAGGCGGCAATGATCGTCACCCAAAGAACTTCTATCATTTCTACTGATTCCAGTAATTCTGAAACCACTTCGCCCTAACGATGAACATTGTAAAAAATCATGAAATACAAAAGACGTATTGAAAACTTGAGGATAAACGTGTGAACTGAAAATCAAAATCCAAACAAGAAAATTGAGTTGATCAATCCATTATCGAGAAAACTAAAGAGACTTTACAAACGTGGATGCAATCCATTTCATTCCAAAAATGTCATAAACTTTGTCTTGCTCTTCAATACACAAGAGTAACTCTCTAGTCACTGCATTGTTAGGTGTTATCCTAACTTTGTTTATTTTTGGATAATTCATTCAAGCGCAACAGATTATATGATTGGTTGTTTAAAATTATACTCATCCTACAGATCTTATGAACCAAATAAAAAGGTCAAAATTCNCACTTCGCCCTAACGATGAACATTGTAAAAAATCATGAAATACAAAAGACGTATTGAAAACTTGAGGATAAATGTGTGAACTGAAAATCAAAATCCAAACAAGAAAATTGAGTTGATCAATTCATTATCGAGAAAACTAAAGAGACTCTACAAACGTGGATGCAATCTCTTTCATTCCAAAAATGTCATAAACTTTGTCTTGCTCTTCAATACACAAGAGTAACTCTCTAGTCACTGCATTGTTAGGTGTTATCCTAACTTTGTTTATTTTTGGATAATTCATTCAAGCGCAACAGATTATACGATTGGTTGTTTAAAATTATAGTCATCCTACAGATCTTATGAACCAAATAAAAAGGTCAAAATTGACGACGATGTCAAACTCACCTGCTATAAACCCTCCATTATGTGCTTCGAGTTCCAAATCTATCTTGTAATCTATTATTTGTTAGTAAGATTACTTTTGATCATCAGTGTCAAACTAATTTCTACTCGTTTTATTGTGAATTTCAGGAACCGACCACTTAGAATAAGATTAGCAATGCTAAAGAAAATGACGTATTCTATTATTTTGACAATCGATTTGATGTGAATAGATAATATCAAAGTACTTGTTAAAATTTTAGTTTGATTTCAAATACAATAATAATATGTTATGGTGATATAAGTTAGATCATCCCAATTTTTAGTATTTAAAATTCCCGTTTCCAAGTTTATTTTAAAATAAAAATTTATCATCTTTCCAATGCGAAGCTTGTCAGTTCACCAAATATCAATGTGCATCTCTTTTTCCCAAAATTAACAAACCAACTACATTTTATTCTGATCCATAGTGATATATGGGGTTTTAGTAAACACCTTACATACTCGAGAAAAAAATAGTTTGTGACCTTCACTGAAGATCGCGCAATGTTAAACTGAGTGTATCAAATGAAAGGAAAATCTGCACGAGAAACAAATTTCAAAAAATTTTACACCAAGGTACAGNGAAAAAAATAGTTTGTGACCTTCACTGAAGATCACGCAATGTTAAACTGAGTGTATTAAATGAAAGGAAAATCTGCACGAGAAACAAATTTCAAAAAATTTTACACCAAGGTACATACACAATTTCAAAAACCTATTCAAATGTTACAGAGTGAAAATGACCGAGAGCATTTCAAAAATATTTTAGTCAATTTCTTTTCGAAAAACAAATAGTTCAACAAAGCTCCTATATCGACACCCAAAACAAAATGATGTGACTGAAAGAAAAAACAAATATTTATTAGAAGTAGCACAACCATTGCTATTTACAAATCAACTGCAAAACATTTTTAATGTTAATCTTTGTTACAGCTACATTCCTCACAAATAGAACAACCAAAAAAGTTTTAAACTCTAAAACACATTTTAATGTTTTTCATAAAATTTACCCAATAAACTGGCTCCTGCCTTCTTTACCATTAAAGATATTTTAGTGTGCTGCATTTGTACACATTCATAATGGCAATCAAGAAAAACTTGAATCCCAAGCCAAAAAACATGTCGTTGGCTATGCTCCTACCCAAAAAGAGCATAAATATTTAGATCCTATTTTTAAAAAATGATGGCGCAATGGATGTGATATTTTTTGAATTACAACCCCTTACACCTCATCTTCAATAAAGGACAACNCTACCCAAAAAGAGCATAAATATTTAGATCCTATTTTTAAAAAATGATGATGCAATGGATGTGATATTTTTTGAATTACAACCCCTTACACCTCATCTTCAATAAAGGACAAAACAAAATTTTAACTACTATTTATAAGGATTTTTTTCAAACTGAAAACTAACAAAATAATCTCCCTAATCTTAACTTTTTAACACGAAAAATCCAAAATATATTATATCAGGAGAAAGTGAGTCGGATTTTTGAGATAGTGAAGACAATTGAACTGAAAACTAACAAAATTTCTCAACCTTAATTATTTAAATATTCAACTACTGTTTATAAGGATTTTTTTCAAACTGAAAACTAACAAAATAATCTCCCCAACCTTAATTGATCAAAAAGAAAATCTAAGCTATATTATATCATAAGAAAGTGGGTCGGTTTTTTAGATATTGAAGAAAATTCAAGTCTTCCTACAGTGTCATCTCATAATATTCATAATCCTATAACAACAGACAAAGAAAATAGAAAAAATAAATATGACATTGGTATAATTTGAAATTGTCTGCTAATGACAACTAAAAGAAAAAGTATACAAATCTTTTGCATTGCCCAAAATGTATGAACCCTCCAGGTAATGTCCTCATTGAGTTTTTACCCATGATTAGCCCAATTCATGTTCGAGTTCCAAGTGTACTATTCTTGAACCTAAATTTAGTTCTAATCCTTAATCTAATANAATGTATGAACCCTCCAGGTAATGTCCTCATTGAGTTTTTACCCATGATTAGCCCAATTCATGTTCGAGTTCTAAGTGTACTATTCTTGAACCTAAATTTAGTTCTAATCCTTAATCTAATGATTACAGACTTTTCATTGCTACTTGTAAGGGGGTGAGATCTTGCAACCAACATTTATTGTCTTATTATGTAATCTCTCACCCATTTGCGGGCTTTTACCTCATATTTGTCTTGTAAGGAAATTTTTAATACTATGCAGAACGCTTAAAAGTTTGTAATTGGAAGGAGATTGCCTTCGAGGAAATTAAAGTTCTAGAAAAAAAGTCAAAAGTGGGAATTGGTTGCTCTACCTAGAGAGAAGAATTGTCGGATGCAAATGGGTCTTTATAATCAAGTATTATTCTCACGGCTCCCTAGAGAAGCACAAGGGGGCTGAATGCTAAAATATTCACTCATACATATGACATTGATTATTTAGAGACATTTGTCTCAGTTGCAAAACTAAACTTAATCAGAGTTCTTCTATCACTTGCAGCTAATCTTGATTGGTTTCTACAACTATTTGATATAAAAAATACATTTCTCAATGAGACCCTAGAGAAAAAAATGGACATTAATGCAACTCAAATATTTAGTGATAATTTTGACACAAATGTGTGTAAACTAAGAAAATCCTTACATGGGTTGAAGCAGTCACTGAGGGCGTGATTTGAGAAATTTAAATGATGAGAACATAGTCATGTTAATTGTGTATTTGGATGATATAATTCTCATCATAGATGAGGTATACGAAATGAACCAATTGAAGGCGTCCCTATCATTAGTTTTTTAGACCAAGGACTTGGGATGCTTCAGGCATTTCCTTGGCATGAAGTAGCTAACTCGAAGAAAAGGAATATTGTTTCCCAACGAAAGTATATATTCGATCTTTTGAAGGGAAACTGAGATGAGTGATTGTATGTCTACAAATACTTCAATTGATCTCAATTAGAAATTGGGAGATAGGAAGGAAGATGACCCAGTGAATACAATTCAATGTCAAAAGCTGGTGGGAAAGTTAATATACTTATCACATGCACAACCAGATATTGCTTTTGTTGTGAGATTGGTAAGCCAATTTATGTATTTTCCCAATGAGAAACATCTTGAAGCAGTAAACACAATTCTCGAATACCTAACAAGTGCATTAAGCAAAGGTTAACACGTTCAAAAGGCCACACAACAAAGCATAAAGGCATACGCTGATGCAGATTGGGCTGGCTCAATTATTGACAAGAGATCAACATTCAGATAATATACTTGTGCCTAGAAAATTTTGGTTATATGGCAAAGTACGAAACAAAATGTGGTGGCAAGGAGTAATGTCGAGGTAGAATATCAAGCTATGGCTAATGGAGTATGTGAAACATTATGGCTGAAGAGAATTTCTTCGGAATTGTGGATCCTGATAAGCATGCCAATGATGTTGTACTATGACAATAAAGCATCTATAAGAATTGCAAAAAAATCAAACCCAACATGATCGCACAAAACATTTGGAGAATGATAAACACTTCATAAAAGAAAACATTGATTGTAGAGCTATTTCCAAACCTAGATTTAAGTTTGTTGTAAACAAGTTGTGCGTGATAGATATATATGCCCAAACTTGAGGGGGGTATCAAAAGTTTATGCCTTCGGTACTTTTTTTTATTTTCTATCTTTAGTAGTTTCTACTTTTAGAATTATCTATTATTGGTAATTTCAATTTCTTTTTCTATTATGGGGATTTTGTAGCATTCCAAATATTGTAGCCTTCCCCTACTATTTATCTTGTAATCGAGTCTTAGAGAATTAAAGTGGAATAATTATTATTTCCTTCTCGTAAAACCTCAATATTTAATGTATATATATATCTATATATAATAAAATAAAAACTATCCAAACATAGTAAAGAAATGCATCAACCATAAAAAAAGTGCTTATTATGTCAAATTCATGAGGATATCTACCACCAGAAGTTGAATCATCCATTTACTATACTGATTCACTAGCATTTTGAAAGTTGGAGCAGCTATATCATTGTTCTTCGATACAACATTGTCTATCAACTTAGAGTACCATGCCCAAATATATTCAACAATGATAAGATCTTTAAACATCCANAAAATAATCTCCCCAACCTTAATTGATCAAAAAGAAAATCTAAGCTATATTATATCATAAGAAAGTGGGTCGTTTTTTAGATATTGAAGAAAAATTCAAGTCTTCCTACAGTGTCATCTCATAATATTCATAATCCTATAACAACAGACAGAGAAAATAGAAAAAATAAATATGACATTAGTATAATTTGAAATTGTCTGCTCGCGATANAAGCCTTAACAGAATTTGAAATTCAAGCCCAACAAAAATTCAGAAAGTTGCAAGGCAAGGATGACAAAATACGATGATCATATGGTTTACTCTAGATGATTAAGGTGAGTTAGTCCCCGTGGACCAACATATTATTTTGCATTATTGTAGTGTTTACAAACTAAAGCCATAAAGAAAATAGCCCTAAAACATTGAAAAAGTATATAAAATGAAAGCTATTAGTTTATTAATATGGAAATCTTGAGACGCATGCCCCGAAGANAAGCCTTAACAGAATTTGAAATTCAAGCCCAACAAAAATTCAGAAAGTTGCAAGGCAAGGATGACAAAATACCATGATCATATGGTTTACTCTAGATGATTTAAGGTGAGTTAGTCCCTGTGGACCAAGATATTATTTTGCATTATGGTAGTGTTTACAAACTAAAGCCATAAAGAAAATAGCCCTAAAACATTGAAAAAGTATATAAAATGAAAGCTATTAGTTTATTAATATGGAAATCTTGAGACGCATGCCCCGAAGAAAAACTACAACCCCCAAAAAATTGTGTAGTTGACTAAAACAATCGATAAGCTCACAAGTCCAAAGGTTGATCTACTATCATTGACACAATAAGCTCGTATATTTAATTCAATTTTTGAAAATTTCGTGGCATGCCAAAAATTTCAGAAAATTAATGAGTTTAGCATGCTCAAAGAGCCAAACTAGACCTAAAAGATAATAATTTATTTCCATGAAATTCCTCTGCTAGACAAAGTGTATTTAATATAAATCTTCTCCAAGGCAATTTAGTTGGGCCTGGCAGTTAAAAATCCCAAAAATGACTTGGCAACACATGCTTACAAGTAAATAAATCTATTTATTATGGCAGTGATTCCTCTAGCTCTTTAACCTAAGGATAATGTTAATCATCATAATTTAAATAGGCATTCCAAGTGCTCAACTTGAAGCACGTCTCATCATGAGTTGACCAATGTGCATTACGTATTACAATTTTCTAGACCAAGCAAGGTTTTCACCTTTACATTACAGGCATAAACCTTAACATTAACTCGAAGTGGATGCGANACGTCTCATCATGAGTTGACCAATGTGCATTAGGTATTACAATTTTCTAGACCAAGCAAGGTTTTCACCTTTACATTACAAGCATAAACCTTAACATTAACTCGAAGTGGATGCGGTAAACACTTCCAATTGATATTTATTTCATATAATTTTATAAGTTATGTATAAGAGAAATTAAGTTTTTAAGATTTCAGCTTAGAACAGTTGAAGACAGTCAATTTAATCTCCTATATACTTATATTTTTCAATACTTTTTTTATTTTTTTACTTTTTTTTCATTTTATTTGAACTTTTTCAATTTTTAGGCTATTTTTTTATTTTTTTTTAACAAATTGTATTTTCATTTTTTCAATTTTTGTTTTTATTGTTTTCGTTTATNTTTTTATTTTTTTACTTTTTTTTCATTTTATTTGAACTTTTTCAATTTTTAGGCTATTTTTTTATTTTTTTTAACAAATTGTATTTTCATTTTTTCAATTTTTGTTTTTATTGTTTTCGTTTACATTTTATCTTATTTTTACTTTAACTGCAGTTTATCATATTTTTAATAAATTTTATTTTCTTATTATTTTAATAGATTTTTTTCTTTTAAGGTTTACGTTTTTTATTTTATTTTTTTTAAATTCATTTTTGGTGTAGGACAAACATATGAATATTCTTTAATTCATAAAAATTTTTATTTTACCTTGTGGTTTACACCTTGATCAGCCCTTGAGACTCACCCCCAGTCTTTCAATGAGACCACCTCTGTTCTCAATTATTTAAGGACAGCTTAAATATAACATTGACTTTAACAAGCCTAATGGTGATCCATCCAACCTCTCAGCTCACAGGCCCATGGATTGAACCAGCTTAATGATTCAAAAAACTCAAGAAATTAAATAAGCACACAAATTTTAATTCAACGAGTCNGACTCACCCCCAGTCTTTCAATGAGACCACCTCTGTTCTCAATTATTTAAGGACAGCTTAAATATAACATTGGCTTTAACAAGCCTAATGGTGATCCATCCAACCTCTGAGCTCACAGGCCCATGGATTGAGCCAGCTTAATTATTCAAAAAACTCAAGAAATTAAATAAGCACACAAACTTTAATTCAACGAGTAAAAGAAAAGACTTGAGTATTGAATACCATTTCCAATAAACTTATGGGTCAAACTGAGAAAATCTTCCAACTTAAAAAAGCCAAAAGAGCAAACTTCCTTATAAATTTAGCAAGCTCTAGTATCAAACAACCAAAGCGGTTCAATGATGCCAAGATAGTTATCTTTCTAAGCAACTAGAATCTTAGAGCTTCTCTAGTATCAAACAACCATAGAGTTGACATACAACCATAGCGGTTCAACAAGCACCAAGGGTTGAATCGTTTTTACTAGTTCAATAAGCTAAAAAAGGTGAAATAACATTCTTATCAAACAAGCCTAGGGCCGAGTTGCCTAATTAGGTTGACATATATCTATCATAGCTCAATATTTAAAATGACTGAGCCATATCCATGCCAATTTGATAAACCTGATCGTCAAAATGGCAACCCAAATCACAAGTCCAGGGGATGAGCTACCTAATCAATTCAAGCAGCACTAGTAGTTGAATTGACATATATACAAGAAGGTTCATTAACTGTAAATACCAGTCTTTCTCCTTATTTTTAATTCAATAAATCTAAGAACCAAACTGGTGAAAACTTCTAGATCAACGGCCTAAAAGTAAAGTTATGTCTATTGAATAAGACCTAGTAGACATACACATATGATGGCTTAACAAGTTCAAAGATTAAACCATCTTCTTTCCAATTCAATAAGCATGAAGGCCAACTCAACATATCGAAGGACCAAATCATAGCCTTCCGTACACTTAGTTCACACACCCAATGCCATGATAGTTATCTTTCTAAGCAACTAGAACCTTAGGGATCAAGCTAAACCCCATATTAGCCTTGGACTCAATTTATCCAAAGACAGACTTGTTCGGTGATGCAAGTGCTCTAGATGGAAAATTAAGGTTTAACGAGAGGATGCACGCAATTAATGTCCTGAAATCTTGTCACATTCCTGGTCAAGTGGAAGGCAATTTCTTTAACAAACCTTCCGTACTCTTCATTATTTTAGTCGACTATATAGCAATCCTAATTCTATAAAGTATGACCAGTCAAATTAGATTGATAAATCACAAGTTCGACATATATAACTAGGCCCCAATTTCTAATTTAAACTCCATTAAACTTTTTAATTAAGCTTAAGAACAATTAAAACAGTAAAATTAAAGCAATTAGCTTAAATAAAGCTTTAATTAGTTAGCCAAATAAAACATGTTATTTTGAAAGTTAATTCAATTCTAATGGGATTTTTTTAGCCACTTAATTATTTTTTAGAGTTAATTCAATTAATGCACCGTATTCTCGCCACATGCCTCATTTGAAGGAGAGGTGTCAATTTGTTTACCTAAGAATAAGAATTAAACGATCTTAATTAATAATTCATTATTTTAATCGACTTAGAGTTTGTTTGGGGCAGCGACAGCTTATTGAATAATCTACTGATAAGCTGATTAAAAATAATCTGTTGAAAAAACTATGTACGGTGGCTATTACTTTTTTTTTTTTACCGCAGTCAGAAAGCTACCACCACACATAGATAGGTGCGGTGTGAAAACGTTGTTTTTAGCGTTTTGAAAACGTATAAGCTGTCAAAACGTAATTTACCAAAACAGACCTGATGCGCTTTCAAAATGCCACCGCACCAAATAAGCTGCCCCAAACGGGCCCTTAATAGCAATCCTAATTATGCAAAGTTAGGATTAATCTTATTAGAATGTCAATCCTGAGTTTGACTAATACAAGTAGGCCCCAACTTATAATCAATAATTGATTAAGCTTAAGAACAATCAAATAACTAAACTAAAATAGTTAGCTTACCTAAAGTTTATATTAATTAACCAAATAAAGCATGTTACTTTGTTAGTTAATTCAATTCTCATTGGATTTTTTTAGCTTCTAAATCATTTAGGGCTTTCTCGGGAGAGCTTCTTCTTTCAAAAAAATACCTTTAAACGTAACTTTGGAATAAACAGTGATATAAAGTAATGGTTGCTAAATTCAATATTACCATTTGAATTTGGAAATCTTCATGTGTTTTTTAACTCTAGTAGTTATAGTTTTTTTTAATATAAAATATTATAACAACCTAAATAATTTTACATTATAATCATTATTTTCAACACTCATAAATTATGATAATTTGCATCTCTCATTGGGCGACACTCGTTGATGATGAAATATTCAACTTCTATATAAGAAAACCTAAGAAGTTAATAAACACCTAAATCAAATTTAATAAATTCAATTATAATGAAAATAATAATAATAAGTTTAAAACAAATTAAAAAAAAAACCTCGAAAAGCTTAAAAACCTAAAACTACTATATATGTCTTGCATTCACTTCATTGAAAACTCCCAATGCATAACTCCCACACATATTGCATTAATTCCATTGGAAAATTTATGGTTATGCTTTTAAAAAGTGAGATCACTCGCATAAATGACCTTGAAAATCTTCCACCCATGCCGAAAGAAAAAAAAATTAAATCATCGGAGCCGACACTAAAAATCTAGTCGTTATTTGGTTCGGGATAACGCATCTTTAGCTTACTGTCACGGACAAAAAGTCCCACATTGGATAGGTGTAGGGCCGAAAAACAGTATTTAAGTCTTGGGTTGCCACGACCACGAAGAGCTCTTTTGGGAGGCGACAAGTGGTATCAGAAGAGATTACTATCAGAACAGATTACTATCAGAACAGATTACTGTCTATCATGTGTGTCAACTCTCCATGGTCAAGTGGGACCCTCGGTGGAGCCGATTCGTGACGAGGGTGTCGCGTGATTGGGTGGAGAAGAATGTCACGGACAAAAAGTCCTACATCGGCTAGATGCAAGGCCAAAAATTTGTATTTAAGTTTTGGGCTGCCCACCACCCCGAAGAGCTCTTTTGGGAGGTGACATTACGCTGCCAAAGAAATCTTTTGCGTGACCAGAAAAGGACACCAATTGAGAGTATTATGGACTTTTTCATTTCCGAAATGGTTGAGCGGACATCTGAAATAGCAGAAAGAAGCTCGAACTTCGCGATCCCAAAACGGTAAAAAAATAACGTTCTGGTAGAAGCGCATCTCAGAAACTTTACCGGCCAAACGAACAGAGGGCATTCTCTCAACAATCTCTACGACAAAATGGAGGCAAAACGTCTAATCAAATGAGGCCTAAAATATTTTAAAAGTACAAAATATATAAGTATATAACTTAATAAGTCATATCCAAATATGTTTCAACCTGATGAGCAATATTTCTCGCAACAATAAGTTCACCCACATAAAGTTGAAAATGAACCAATGTTCCACAAGCTTACTTATGGTGTGGATTGAAAAGGGTTCATTCATGGCCATTTGTATAACTAATCGAATAAACTTTAAAAAGTTATAATTTTTTTATTATAAAATTAACAAGCTTGAGTAATTTGTTCATCAATTCATTTATGATCATGAATAATATTTTTAAAATTTGTAAATAAGCTCGTTATTAAGACTCAAAATAAGTTATGTCTAAATTGGGTTCAATATGATGAGCAGTATTTCTCCCAAAGTCCCAACAACAGTTCGCCCACAATGAATCAATCATTCCAAAAACTTACTCACGGCAACTACTTCAACAATGAATCAATCATTCCAAAAACTTACCCAAAGTCCCAACAACAGGTCGTTCACGATTGTTTGAATAACTAATCCAATAAGCTTAAATACTTCAACAAATACTCAATTATTTAAAGAACATGCATGAACAACTTTTTTCTCGATTTATTTATGATCATGAAAGGCATCTTCTAAAGCTTTTGAATAGGGTTATAAATGAACATGAGCACTCGATGAACTCATACTCGGTTAAATTAATACTCTATCAAGTTTGTACGAATTAAGAAATAAACAAATTCGAACTCTTTCAAAAAAAAACTCGAAAGTTAAATGAATCAATCATAAACACAATCCAGCTCGTTTATATATATTCACAGACAACTCATTTATTGTTCAATAAGTAACACATTAAATGCTTGATAATGAGCCTATTGACAGCTTCCATCATATATGATATGTTATTTAAATAATATTTGATTAACTAGAACTTATTTAACTTATATGAATTTAATAGTAATATATAATAAGTTAATACCAATAGTATTTAAAATATTTTTTATTAAATATTTATTTTATTAATATATATTTATCAATTAACCCAATTTATTAATTAATATGTAAACGAGTCAAGACAAGCAAAGCCCGCTCTTGGCACATGTGAGCTTGAGCTCGAGTTCGAATCAAAGTGGTAGCAACCGGCTCGCAAGCTCTAACTAAAAATTTAATTTTTACGGAAGATCACCAAAGAAGGCTCTTCGGTATTGGTGGCTGGAAGAGGATGATGCATTAACAACTCACAGAAAAATACATAAACATGACTAGTGGTGGGCAAATCGAGTTGGAACGAGCTCAAGGTCGAACTCGTGGCTCGATAAGCTCAGCTTGTGAGCTTGTTAATGAGTCGGCTCGACTCATTTACACTCCTAAATCCACCACATTCAATCCAATATACTTTTTAATATGAAATTATTATAATTGTATAAATATATAATACATATTTATCAATTATATGATCACAATAACTTTATAATATCGTATATTTTTAATGTTTATGACATTCTACAGACCACATGATACCGGAGTTAAGCCAAACAATAACTAACAACAAATATTATAACTAAAAAGCTAATACACGATTACAACCAATGCATAAGAAAGAGGAAATAACAATAGACTCAACACTCCCAACTCAAGTAAGAGTGGGTCTTGGATTGTAGTGGTGATCTGCGAGGGTTTAAAAGGTGGCAGGGTATTGGACGAGATGGTCGGCTAGAAAAAAACAGCAAAATAACGGTTTCCAAAGTTTCGGACAGAAAGCATGCAACGGATAACAAAGTGGAACTGCTGTTTAGGAATATGGAAACAAGTGGGAAGTGGGTAGAGTGCAAGTTATGGAGGCGGTCACGCACGGGAAGGAAAGAAGCAGTAGTTGAGAAGGTTGGGACTGGCAGAGACAGTGATATGGTTGCGAAGGGGACAGTCCTGAAAGTTGGAATTGTCGCAAGGTTGTTGGGAAAAGAAGCATGGATGGCTGGAATAGAAGGAAAACAACCATGAACAGCAACAAGTGGGGAGTTAATAGAGTGCAAGTTTTGGAGGTGGTCGCGCACGAGATGGAAAGAAACGATGGCTGAGGAGGCTGGGACTGGCAGAGACAGTGGTATGGTTGCGAAGGGGATGGTCCNCTCAACACTCCCAACTCAAGTAAGAGTGGGTCTTGGATTGTAGTGGTGATCTGCGAGGGTTTAAAAGGTGGCGGGGTACTGGAAGAGATGGTCGGCTAGAAAAAAACAGCAAAATAACGGTTTCCAAAGTTTCGGACAGAAAGCATGCAACGGATAACAAAGTGGAACTGCTGTTCTGGAATATGGAAACAAGTGGGAAGTGGGTAGAGTGCAAGTTATGGAGGCGGTCGCGCACGAGAAGGAAAGAAGCAGTAGTTGAGAAGGTTGGGACTGGCAAAGACAGTGATATGGTTGCGAAGGGGACAGTCCTGAAAGCTGGAATTGTCGCAAGGTTGTTGGGAAAAGAAGCATGGATGGCTGGAATAGAAGGAAAACAACCATGAACAGCAACAAGTGGGGAGTTAGTAGAGTGCAAGTTTTGGAGGTGGTCGCGCACGAGAAGGAAAGAAACGATGGTTGAGGAGGCTAGGACTGACAGAGACAGTGGTATGGTTGCGAAGGGGATGGTCTTGATGGTTGGAACTGTCACAAGGCTGCAGAGAAAAGAAGCATAGATGGTTGGAATAGAAGGAAAATGACTGTGAACAGTTGCTCAGGCCGTCGACACCAAGGGGGAATAACGGCGACAGCTACGGGAAATGTGTGAGACTATGGGACAGCAAAAGGATGGTTGCCTAGGGTGGGGGTGGGGGTCACAGGCGATGGTGGTGGCGGGGGCGAGTGGCTGAGATTGAAATACTGCAGGGAAAAATAGCAATGGCGGCTGTTCGGGGCGGTTGCAACAATGGAGGACAACCATTTGCAAAGTGGTGAGTATGTGGAAGAGAATAGAGAACAAAAGCAATACCTCCAGAAAGAGATACGGCCAGAGAACCACTCAAAATCTTGAATACAACCCTTGAAGTGAGAAAACGGGCTTCGGCAACTGTCTTAAAAAAACTCACGCCAAAAACTAACCCTAGACTCCTACGAAAGTAAATCTAGAATAATAGGATAACTAGGAGTGGACCAAATAAACCAAACGACTCAGAAAGAAGAAAAACTTGGACCGATTTGGCCCAAGCAAGGAGCGGTTTGTTGCTTATATCACGGAAAATCTCGAATGCAGGAAGAATTCCACGTCCATCTCTTCTTTTTGTCACCCCGGTCACCATGGTTTTCTCAATACTACTATGTCTCAGCATTTATTTTTCCCTTTCGTGGTTTTAACTAGTTTGTTTCACACGAAATGCTCCTTATTTAGATAAGCATTGATAAGTTTTTTAGCTTTAATATGTATAGACACGCATATTTTCAAAATAATTTATTGTCATTGTTGAATATGCATATCAAATTATTGTCATNCAGGATAACTAGGAGTGGACCAAATAAACCAAACGACTCAGAAAGAAGAAAAACTTGGACCGATTTGGCCCACGCAAGGAGCGGTTTGTTGCTTATATCACGGAAAATCTCGAATGCAGGAAGAATTCCACGTCCGTCTCTTCTTTTTGTCACCCCGGTCACCATGGTTTTCTCAACACTACTATGTCTCGGCATTTATTTTTCCCTTTTGTGGTTTTAACTAGTTTGTTTCACACGAAATGCTCCTTATTTAGATAAGCATTGATAAGTTTTTTAGCTTTAATATGTATAGACACGCATATTTTCAAAATAATTTATTGTCATTGCTGAATATGCATATCAAATTATTGTCATTTTTTTTATTTTAATGAACTAGTTTATTACTACTTATTTATGGTATTTTATAACATTAAAACTTACTTGCAACTTATATATTATCTTAATTAAGTGGTGTAAAGTAGTTATATACTAATTAGAAATTTATTCAATTACTAGTTATTTAGATGTATAAGGTCATTTGTTAATAATATTATACAAAAAGCTAAACACTAATTCGAACTTTTAGCTTATCTACCACTAGTTCAATTAATATAAATAAGTTAAGTACAAATTNAAAAGCTAAACACTAATTCGAACTTTTAGCTTATCTATCACTAGTTCAATTAATATAAATAAGTTAAGTACAAATCAAGTAAGATCATTAGAAAAATTAAACACGCTTGGCTTGAACTTCAGTCGAATAAGAATAGCTTATAATATGACCAATCTAAGTACAATCCACGATAGATTCAACTCGACCTAATCGATCACAACCTTACTTAANATTAAGTAAGATCATTAGAAAAATTAAACACGCTTGGCTTGAACTTCAGTCGAATAAGAATAGCTTATAATACGACCAATCTAAGTACAATCCACGATAGATTCAGCCCGACCTAATCGATCACAACCTTACTTATAAATAAGCTCATTATAAAGCTCAATTAAGGCTAAACATAATATTCAATATAAATCTTTGAATATTAACTTATATGAAATTATAATTTAAATATTCAAATAAAATAATTAAAAATAAATAAAAAATTAAATTTTTTTCTTCATGTAAAAATATATAAAAAGATTAAATACTATTAACTAAATAGTCAAATACACAAACACACACACACACAGATATATAAGAAAAATAATTTTTAATACACATTCCACAATAAATAAGCAGTTCATTATATAGTATTAAAATATGTAGCATAGAATAAAATTTATACAATATAAATTCTACCAAGAAATGCATCCAAAATTTTTTTATGAAATAGCCCAGGACTTAACAACCAAAGTAGTGGGGGTCATACCATCAGGTATTTAGCCTTACTTGCATCATCTAGAGGTAAAAATTAGTAATGTTTGAATTGTGGTAAAGAGACAAGTGGCTTAAAAATTACGGAGTGGCTGGGTTTTAAACCTTCATGTAGGAGATAAATACATGCGTGAGACTTAGGAGTAGGTTGTATTCAAAATGAATGACCTATTCATTTGCATGGCCTGGGATTAAGATTCAGCTCAATAAGTGGTTGGTTTATATTTTCAAATGAGTTACACGAAATGAACCACGCTATTAGAGTGAAGAAAAATATAATTGAAAAAGAGGGCGCATTTGAGTGGCTAGTTACAATTCATTGGCAACTATAGCTGAGACTAAAACAACAAGAGGGGACAGGAAAAAAAACAAATAATAAAATTTAAATGTAATTAGTATACACACCCACACATTTAGACACACACAAATGGGCAAGCAGTGGTTCAACCAGCTCAAGAAAAATTTCCCTATTTTTTCATCCATGAGTGAGAGCACACAAAATAAAATAAAACGCCTAGTTTGTGAGAATCAATGTACCTTTCCAATTAATATAGGTAACAGCAAAATACGTATGCAGCCACAAGCATGTGAAGTATGGAAATTTGAAGACCCAAATTGACAGATCAATATCAAAATCGAGTTTTATCCAAATAATTGGGGTTTATCCCATGGATCCTTGCTTCCCTCCTTTCCTTTCAATAGTTGCAATTCTATTATTCACAGCTTCCTTAAGTCCTTTGAGCAGCTTCTAAAAATGTTAGCATTGAAAACCCTTTTTTACACTAACTACAGAAAAGTGCACTTCACCCCTCAATGGTTTACCTCAATTACGAGTGCCTGACATCCTCCTTTTAATATTATCCACGTAACCACCTTTATTTTGGGTTGAATATCAAATTTGTACTCCACTACTTCAGACATTCACTAAACATAGAAGCACATGCCAAATCATTCAACCGCCACAGGTTATGTGGATATTTTTATGGCAATGGGTGAGTCAAGTGTATATGGTCAATCATAGGAGAGTGAGATGCACTTCGCCCTGATAACTATACGTCAGTTACTTTCCATTGAAAATACTTGAATAAAATATCAATTCATCGCCAGAAGTAATATTTGCAATGGATTTCAACACAAAATTATTTTAAAATAAAGTAATTTCAGACTAGTTATTATCGCAAATATATTTAAGAATTCCCTCTTCGGTAAAAAATCTTTCCATGTTAAAAGGTTATTTAAGGCATACATACACTAGCAATAAAGTACGAAAGAAATTCTGAAAACGAATTAACATAAGCAATAAAAGTAAAAGAAACACCCCAAAGCTTAATTCTGGACCATAAGACTATAAAAAGGGATGCATTAAAACAATTTTCTTAATCTACAACACTGCTATAATCACTGATGTTCTCATGGTCTATTATTGCAGTCATAATCACGTGCTTGCCATAATCATTTTAAACTTCTTAGTTCTTAAACTCGCCTGTTCAATGATCTTTTAACAGCTGAAAAATCAGATCAACCTACACAACCACAGAAGAATGCTTGCCCATTTTAAAAAATAAAGCAGAAAAAGGAAGTACTTTTAATCTCCACAGACACCAGTCACCTAAATCAAGCAAAACGAACACTTCCAATTTCCATAACTTCCTTATTGCCTATAAAACCAACTTCTGGCATCAAAATATTAGAAAATAAGGAAAGTGCATACCTATTCCAGCAGAAGAATCTTCAACTAGAACTCAGACAACACGAGCCAAGGTGGGGAACTGGACATTTATAGAAAGATTGAAGCACCAAGTCAATTTCCTATAGCAAAATGCATATGATTTGGCATTTCTAAATGCCATGTAGGGAATCCTAAATGTATAAGCTCTTAAAGGGCCAAGTAAGAAGCATATGAAGCCAAGATGAAGCCACCAGAAGGGCCAAAAAGAGAGAAGTTTGGTTGCTGATATTGAGCTCTTGGGAGAATTTAGCAGCCCCAACTAAATAAGAATATTGAGAGGAGTGTTCTGGCAAAAGACAAACTCCCATGGTACTTGTCTTTCAAGTAACATGACAGTTACATACAAACCACACCATTGCAGATCAATAGCGAAGTTGTGGATGATAAACCCTCGATTGCCATTAATCAAATAATGGACAATACCACACTGCCTGAATTAAGAATATATAAATGCTAACATCCGGCAACCAAACAGCCCAAAAAATTCTCTTCAATTTTCAATCATCAAATTAAGATGTGACTCGCTTATCAGCATCTTACATGATTTTCTAAACAAAGGTACAAATATTCATACTTACAATGTTCTGGACGCTCAACGTTCTGGATACATGTTGAGAAGAACCAAAAAAAGTCCATCTTCCAAGTGTTCATGCATGTGGACAAAAAGAACAAAAAAATGGTGCTAATTGCAATTATAATAATTTTTTTAGAGAAATTACATCTCTCTAGTAAACCATAGGTCTCAAGAGCGCTTACAAACACTATTGTTTAATGAAGAAAGACCATTGGTCTCAAAAATTGCTAACTCATTTCAGGCTGCTTTCAAACAAAGCTTGAAATGAACTACTATCTCTTGAGCCAAACATTTTTTGATACTCTAGTATAAGAGATCTTTCCGACATGTGTATGCCAAACAATAGAAAAATGACAACATCTACAGTAAATCCAATTCTCCCATGAATTATTAAAGGTTTTTTAAACTTAATAATAACGGATAAACAAACCAGTAATTCTACAACTTCAATATGATTTAATTGAACAACTCTAGAGTGGCATGCATGGAAATTCTCATTATCTACCATACTTGTGAATATGTGGAAATAATTTTATTAACTAGTGCATGTTAAATTCACAAATGATAATTGTGAAAGATATTGATGAAAAATTTAGCAGTTGCTTCTTTCGACTAGTAGGCTTCATCCAAACAGGAAACCCGCAAAGAGATTTGACTGCCGAAATCCCCAGAAAATATAAAAAGAATCAATAGTTTGTAACAAGTACATTCATAACTCATAATGATGATCAACTTGACAGTAAGAACTTTCCAGCTGTTTTGATTGAACACTCTTTCAACCAAACAATCGGAAACATCAAGTTAAGATCAGTCCTTCGCAGCAATATTCTTGCTTTAAATAAACTGCAATGTGAAATAAATGAACAGAGGTTCATGCAAAATGGAAAAAGCATAAAGATCAACAAAGTCATGCAGAAAAGTTGAAAAGTCCCAGTTGCACATAAGTAACTATGCTTGGCAAGTGATAGCAGCCAAATGTCATAAAATCTGAAGAAAAAAACTGCAACATGCATTGTTCTGCAGGTGAAAAAAGATTGATGAACTACTTTCATAACTGGGCATTGATATTATTAGGATAAAAAAATATATATACGATCACAACTTTCAATACAATGCATGGATCATGAGGCAATTAAAAAATTTGAACATCCGCCAATTTTATTCAAAAACTAAATCCAATATCATGTGAATTCAAAATGACATGAAAACACTACCACAGCAACTGCTTCATCATAATAAATCTAGAACACTAAAATCCCTAATTCAAATCAAGCAAGTCGATCAAGTGAACCAACCCTCAATCAGGCGAACCAATCATGCCTGCATGGAAAAGCCTTCGGAGATGGAACCATCAAACTAGCACACAAAATCCCNAATCCCTAATTCAAATCAAGCAAGTCGATCAAGTGAACCAACCCTCAATCAGGCGAACCAATCATGCCTGCAAGGAAAAGCCTTCGGAGATGGAACCATCAAACTAGCACACAAAATCCTCTCACTTATACCTACACTCCAACGCAATCCATTCATGTTGATTTACGCAGTTTATTTGTGAAGACTTTAATTTCTCAAAGTTATTGAGAACTCCAAAAGCTTCTATATTGAAGAGCTCAATAAAAACTAAAAAATCTCACTACAATGCAAAAGTTTAAAAGCAAGAATCTATTCTCATAACTTAAAATTTGTTCCAACAAAAAAATATAGAGAAGGTATCTGCTCAGTGCACCATTCTGATGACAAACTTTTAAGTGTTGAAGGTCAAACTTTTTAACAAAGCACTAGCAAGCTCTTAAAAATTCATTTTAGCTTAAATATAATTGATATCTACAACAAATGATTCTCCGCTTTAGTTTTGCTTCCAATATATATATTTAATCACCTTAAGATTCATTAATTTATTGGCTAACAAGACAAAATCCTACAAGTTTCACTAGAACAATCAAAAACTACAACACAAAGTTTAAAAGAAACTAATTTTCTTTCTTTTGGGGCAAATCTTTCTTCCAAGAACTAGTATAACAAATTAACGCCTTCCATAATTTAGTTAGAAGGCTTGCAATAAACAAAAAAAATTATACAAGTTCCCAAAATTCAATATAGGCAATCAAGATAATTATGCTCCTCGCATTATCTTGGTAGCCCATTTCTCAAAGGGCGGATATACCATCTCCCACATTGAAATGGTTATGACAAATCTCTCCTCACAGAGAGATGACCATTTCAATAATGAAAATGATGGGACATAATGGACATTATCCAAAAACAACAAATTTGAGTGATGAATCTTCTCAAAATTATTGTTGGTAATCACACCATTGAAGCTTCAATCCATTACATTCATTGGACTAGTGAAGTTTAGAAAAGTGTGCATTGATTTTTCTTATTTAAGATATCCTTGACAGAAACCATAAACAACCCAAAGCTAGCAACCAAGGACGACCCAAGTACTTGTGGTTTGGTAAAATTAGCCTCTCGATAGTATCATTCAATCATAATTCAATCATGTGAGGGCACAATTTATGTCATTCATTGTGGATAACTATAAGGAATACTCCAATTTATTTCGTATAATGACCAACTACACTTAAAACCTATAACTAGCCCCTCGATACATTCAACAAGTATAGCATAGGATTCTTCGAGCCTGATGGAGCACAAATCTATAAGAAAATCCTAAAAAGCCACTAAGAAGCTAGAATTTTCCAAGTCTGAAGAAGCTTGGATCTTTAAAAGAAGCCTACAAAAGAAGACCACCCAATTTTAAAGAACCGTAAATCTTTTGGAAAAATCAACAAGGAGCTGCCAAAAATGAGACCACCAAATTTAAAAGAACTGTAATTCCTTTGGAAAAATCAACAAGGAACTGCCAAAAAATGAAAATTTAGTAAAAGTTTTACAAGTCTAAAGGAACCAAGATACTTTGGTCCATCATGTGAGAAGTCATGCCATTTTATATATTGCAACCTCTCTGGTATTACTCATGCCTCTTTTAAGACCGATGCTACAACCCCGTTTATGTTATCGTTGTCCCCTTCCAAACCTACATCATAGTCTTGCTCGTACTATGATAGTCTCTCTTAAGTCTCAAATCTTAACCTCACTTATGCCACATCCAAACTTGCGGCCTGAGTCATAGCTATCTTTATCAACATATGTGATTCAACCTCATGTAAATCTATAACATTTTGTTATTGGCTGGCACCACAACCTTGCTTGCATTGTAGATAAATTCTTTTAGNCACCAAATTTAAAAGAACTGTAATTCCTTTGGAAAAATCAACAAGGAACTGCCAAAAAATGAAAATTTAGTAAAAGTTTTACAAGTCTAAAGGAACCAAGATACTTTGGTCCATCATGTGAGAAGTCATGCCATTTTATATATTGCAACCTCTCTGGTATTACTCATGCCTCTTTTAAGACCGATGCTACAACCCCGTTTGAGTTATCGTTGTCCCCTTCCAAACCTACATCATAGTCTTGCTCGTACTATGATAGTCTCTCTTAAGTCTCAAATCTTAACCTCACTTATGCCACATCCAAACTTGCGGCCTGAGTCATAGCTATCTTTATCAACATATGTGATTCAACCTCATGTAAATCTATAACATTTTGTTATTGGCTGGCACCGCAACCTTGCTTGCATTGTAGATAAATTCTTTTAGAACAACACCGCAGCCTGTTTTAGAACAATTACCTCCAATAAGACCAGATGTAAACACATACATCTTTAATGAACATTACACTATGACCAACTTCAAATATGTTGCAGCCCCTGTGATGCATATATCTACAGAAAATTACAACATAAGTGCATGAATCATGTATGGTTCTCGCTTTAACATTTTTTTTATTTCCCAAGAAAGATTTTGCACTAAAGTCCATCATATTACGTTAAGGTAGGCCGCCCTTTTGTCAATTTCCTAAGAATAATGGCTGTTGTTCAAATATGCCTCATGATTTTTTTTTCCTCTAAGACTTTTTACATTAAAAAATATCTTGTTTCACGCTTTTCTCTATTTGACGTCTTGAAAAATGAATTAGAACAATCCACAATT
Organism: Phalaenopsis hybrid cultivar; assembly: GCA_002079205.1. NCBI lineage: Eukaryota > Viridiplantae > Streptophyta > Magnoliopsida > Asparagales > Orchidaceae > Phalaenopsis > Phalaenopsis hybrid cultivar. Next base: position 147 of record JXCR01070792.1, on the reverse strand, counting down.
CATCAGCTCAATTTTATGAAATTAACATATACAAGGAAATCAAAAAATGCTTTATGTTCATGGTGTGCATTGGGAAGACATGAAAATCCATAAATAAAATATTTTAACAGCACTAAACTCATAATAATTTATTTAAGGGTTGGGTAT
>JXCR01070789.1:10861-34115 GCA_002079205.1 Phalaenopsis hybrid cultivar | reverse complement strand
CCATGTTTGGCCTAATTGTCTTCAAGTTCTCATAGGTCCGGTGGCCAACCTAAAAGCATTTTAAGTATTTTATGTGATAGCCATGATTATAATGTGCCAACTATGAGCTTAAGGTAACAGGGTTCAAATTATATAGTAGGAAGGGATTAACATGTATATGACAGTGTATTCTTGATGCTATTTAGAGATTATGGTGTTATACAAGCGAATATAAAGATTTAAATATTTGATGTGTAAATATATAAGAATTGAGTGGTTCGTGTGACCGTGTGCAAATCCTTGAAACTCCATGTCGAAAGAAACGTTGCTAGATATCTTCTAGCAACACAAGTTCGAGGCATTCAGATCTTTTAGAATCGAGTGAAGTGTCAAAATAATCGCCTAATTATTCATATTGGGTTATTTCAGTATTAAGGTCTATAAAAANTAGATGGTATTGTGAGAAGGGAAGGGGCTTGTTTTAAGATGGCTCTTTGAAGTGTAGATGGGAATTGAAGTTTTGTGGGANTATTGTGAGAAGGGAAGGGGCTTGTTTTAAGATGGCTCTTTGAAGTGTAGATGGGAATTGAAGTTGTGTGGGCGGAGAAGGAGAGGGAGCAGAGGTGGACTGATTTATCTTCAGCACCCGCTAATCTCTCCTTTGGATTGTTGTGGTATCTTTACTGTGGATTTGTGGAAGCCTCATGGGAGTTTTTTTAGTGATTATTGTATCACTTTCAGCAACTTGCTGAGTATGATTAAGCCTGTAATTGAATTTTAATTTATGTACTGGAATTCGGATTCTGATTTGGTTGATGCTGCTGTGGTTTTTCCTTTTTATTAGATTTGTGTGGGTTTGCTTTGATTGAATATGATTATGGATATGATGTAAATATAAACAAAGCCAAACATGATTGCAAGATCGATTTTTTATTTGGCTTTGCAAGATCGATTTTTTATTTGGCTTATTAAATAAATGGGATTGTGAAAGCAAAATTTGACATAAAAATGTCTTTTTTGACCATCCTACATAAGGTTTTTGTATTTTTCTTGATGAATTCGCTATTTAAGAAGAATAAAAAAAAGTTCTTTTTCCTTTTTTATTATTTTGGAGGCTGTGAAAATTAGTGTGGTGGGTCTCTTAATTAAAGAAAAAAATTACCTATTCTTCAGCCGATGGTAAAACAAGCCCGCGTTGACTCGTTTGGATTAATTATATTTGAAATTAAGACACTTCAAAATTGCTCATGGTGTGATTGTATACGGTTTGATTTACATACTCTTATTGTGTTCGGTTAAAAGAAAAAAATAAAGGATGTTAAATTAGAATTTGCACCATTTGCATACATAAAAAAATTCCAAACACGCATACTATCATCATTATTATTATATAAATAACATAAATAATTTTTTTATTTGGCAATCCTGCCTATGTGATGCTCATTGGTTGAAAATAATCCAAAAATTTTTAAAATGTTAGGCTGTGCTCCCCATAAAAAAACTTTTTACAGGCCTTGCACAAAACGAGGAATTATTGTGTGCATGCGGTGTCGATCCTGATCGTAGATCACGGTGATCTACGGTCAGGGATTATTTTCATTTAAAAAAAAAAAAATTTTGATGAGACCCACCAAAATACATCGGGACGATAGATTAGTGATCTGACCTACAATGGTCACTATGAAATAATTTTTCGCACAAAACAGGTTATTTCTGCCGAATTTCATTTTATAAGTAATTCCTGCCATTGAATTGGAATCTGAGCTAAAACAAAATCTGAAGATCACTAAAGAGATGTAATTGAAGAAAAGCTTACAATAAATGGGTTAAATTTGCAGAGCGGCGGTCTGCTGGGTAGTTGGATAATTTACAGCAAAGGTTGAAGTAGGTGAAGAGAGGCCATGCTCTTTCTTTATTACGAGTAGTGCACACTGGAACAGCACAGTGCGATGTGTGCTGTGGTAACTGTTCCTAACGAACAGAAGGTGAGTGATTAGGGCAGAGCTCCCGAGGGTGGTGGGATGATTTGACCGTGGCTGCGCCCCATTTTGCAGCTTTTGACCGACATTACTGAAAGCTTTTAATGAGGCGTGGCTGGCGCAAGTGATTTTCTTGTTTGGCCGACATTTTTTGAAAGCTTTTGAATGGAATGGAGTTGGGAGGCTTAGAAGTGGTGCCATTTAATTATACATTTGAGTGTATTGTTCTCCCAACCCCTCAGCTCTTAGTATGCAACTCAATTTAAATGTGTCGGATCCCAACTTCTCTACGTGGGAACTACATCAAATATGTAAGGCCGGAGAGAATATTATGTTGGTGAATTGGATATGTGAACTATAAGTGAATCATGGTGTGAATTGCATCGCGACTCTGGATGCACTACGTGATGCAATCCACATCATCTTCCGCATATAAGGATAATGAATATAATATTTTCTTGTATGTCTAAGTGAATTTCAACCTCTTCAAAATAAGAGTCTTTGATTGTTAGATGGCTAGAAAGTCAAATTCCTATCTTTGGTAGCGTATAACAATTGATCAAATTATTTTCATGAAATTATATTCTTTATTGAACAATATCTCCTAATATTTCTGAAGTTTATTTAAAGTTCTTAAGCAAATATTATTTCAATTTGTTTTTATCATGGCAATACTAAGGCTAAAATGGTTCACCTTATTTCATGGGATGTGAGTTATAAACCTAAGATTGATGAAGAACTGTGTCTCTTCTATTATTGTGTTTACTTATACTTATAGATGTTCTCTCTTTTAGACATTTCTAAATACCTTAAATCCTTTATCCACCGGGTTGAGAATAAGTATTGCTTTATTTGGAAACCTCACTCAAGTAAAATTTTTATGTCTAGAAAATGTTAAATGAGGTTGCTTATATTCTAAAATATTTTTTTTGTTATTCAGAATTAGATACTAATAAAAGGCTTATATGGGTCATTGCATTGTTTAACAGGCCTCACAGGCCAGCGAAAGCCCATATTTTCAAAACATGTTTGTTAGCTGTCACTTATCAATTGTCGAGGTTCCTGTTGAGATTGATCTGCTGAGATGACTCACCAACCTCACTTGTCGAGTGTCACCTAACATAGACCTCGATCATTATTAAAAAATGAATACAAATCTACTTACTTTTATAGGTCGTCATACAATTCGTGACATTATCATCCTTCATTAGCATTTTATGCTTAGACCTTGTACGACAATAAGTTTATTTAATATTCACTCTTTGCAACCTGAAAGAGAAGGGAGAAGCCTTCTAAGGGAGATCCCATCAACCAATCTCTCCTCACTCCCTTTTGCTTCCCTTCTAAGGATAGAGAGATAGAACTCTTAAAACATACATCTATCCTCTTCCACTACATGATTGTTCACATATCTCATCTAGGTTGTATGATCACACAAATGATATGAGATTCAACGTACTAGAATGATTCAACATTAATGATTGCAACTTTGAATTATATTGGGATCTTTAGAACTATAGTAAAATTTTAGAAAAGCATTTTAAATCTATAACTCTCTCCTCTTTTCCATTTCCCTTTTCTTCTTTCTGTCATCATTAATAACTTTAGTTGAAACTTAGGTTGTGTTTGAGGTAGCTACAACTTATCTATCTTATCCAGATAAACAGCTTATTCTGATAAGCTGCTTATCAGCAGATAATCCAGGTAAGCTGGCTAGCTGTTTCGTTTGTGCATTTAGAAAACAACTGGTTTGCAGTTATTTCTGGATAAATGACCTTTTGCCCATGTGCAGTAGTGTTGTTTGCAACATAACTGTCGTACCTATATAGGGATTCTGGTTTTACCATGGATTTTGATATTTGAGTGAGAATTTGAAAAAAGGATAAAAGATGGTGGTTAATTTGGTCGATGCAGTGATGATTTTAATTGATAAGCAACACACTCTTACATGTTACAACACTCGAGAACAAAATCTAGATCCATTTGCAAGGACTTCGAAACGAATCATGAGATAAACAATCAATTCTAATATCAAATTTGAGTATGAGATCATATCCGACTTTTAAGCCTAAATTAAAATCTAAATCTATTTTTTTAGTATTAATTTGAACAAATCATGCCACTAAAGTTTATAAAAGATTTGAAGAATACCATAATTAAATTCTGTATTAAGTATCTAATAAAGTAATCACAATCAAATGGTTATTGATTTTATTTTCTTTCTGTTTCTTATAGGTAGGTAAAAACAATACTGAAGCAATTAACAACGAGTGCTCGTGACAGTCAATGCAATATTGCATGTTATTAAACTATGGATATCATGATTCCGATTACTAGGGCATAAACATGCCTTGAACAATGGTATAAGAACTAATCAGTCAATGATAATCGGGTGTGAGAGCTCCTTCGAGTAGCAGAGGACCTCATCCATCTCTTCCATTCCAGAGATCCCCTCCATTTCCACTGATGAAGGCTTCGAGATCCAGAAGGCTCCCGCCCTCAAATCCCCTATCCTCCTTCGACACACTCCTCTCCAAGCCAACGAGTAACCCGATGTCAGCACGGACCACCCGCCGCAACAAGTAGCCACAGAATAGGAAGGAGAGTCCATGTCGTGTGTCTTGCAGAGGAAGGAAGAAGAGCCAGAGGGGTCGAGCAACCTATGGAAGCCCGATCGTGAGATTAGAAAGGAAGGAAGCGCTCACGAGAGCTTTGGGTGCGAAAAATCTCGTGTCTGCTTGCGAAGAAAGGCTCGACCCTGAGATCTTCTCCTCCTCTCCTCTGCGTCTCTTCTCCTAGACGGGAACGAGGGCGACCTCATCAAAATTTTTCGCAAAATGTGAACCACGAGTTTCAACTCGTGGTCCGCATTTAAGGTAAAATAAAAAACTTCGTTTTCATATAAGCTCTTCAAACACGGGATCCAAACGGTGAGACAGAATTTTCAAAATGCTACCGCAACTAATAATTTGTCCCTAACGCACCCTTAGTAGCACCCTTAGTAGCTCTCAGAACATACTTCGTTAACATTGTTGTTGTTATTCCCCTTTCATCTAAGGGTAATGACTATAGTGCTTGGAATGGAGACTCCAATCCATCTTTTAAGAAATTTTTAATGCTTTTTATCCTTTGAGATACCCTTTCTTGGGTTGTTTATGAGTATTGAATCGTTAAAACACAGTGAATGTGTGTTTTGCTTTCAATATTAAATTCAACAGGGCTATGAATCTTACATATTCTATATAAGCAAACAAATTACTTACTCTTTGAATGTCAATATGTTTTAAATTTTCTGACTAAATACTTTATCTAGGCCTCTTATTTCCTACTTTGGACTTGTATCCTTCGAGTTTTTAACAACAGGAATTGGGCCTTACCCTCAATAAATGGATAGCTAGTTGGAGCTATTCTACTCACCAACTTTTCCAAAAATCTCCCATCCATGAATGAGAATACTATTTCATATGAGTGAATGCTAGCTATTGGAGAAATAACTGTAAAATTGTAGACAAAAATAGAGTTATTGCAAATTATTACATGGATTATAGTTTTCTATCCAAAGAAAATAAACAAAAGTGCATTTATAACTATTGTACCACGTAAATTTGATAGTGAAAAGCATATTCTCAACGGGAAAATCTTCTAAAGGTATAAAGCTAACTGCTGCTGAAAGAAAATGTCGATAAATAAGATTATAGACAAACAAAAACATGCTCAGAAAGCTATCAATTAATAAGCAAGAACGAACTCTACTATCCAATGAAAAATACAACAAAATACACCCACATATAAATGTTATGATATATAAATGTCAGCTAGGCGTGGCACATGCAATCTGAAGCAGGATAGGTGTAAATGGACTGCTTAGGCTTCCTGAGACGAATCTGGCCTTCTCTTCCTCTGTGCCCTGCTTGCACCTCCCTCTGGAACTCAGACCAGTCCAAGCTCCTGTTCAGGAAAAGCTGCCCTAATAGAGCCATGTTTGGCCTTATTGTCTTCAAGTTCTCATAGGTCCGGTGGCCAACCTAAAAGCATTTTTAAGTATTTTATGTGGTAGCCATGATTATAATGTGTCAACTATGAGCTTAAGGTAACAAGGTTCAAATTATATAGTAGGGAGGGATTAACATGTATATGACTGTATTCTTGATGCTATTTAGAGATTATGGTGTTATACAAGCGAATATAAAGATTTAAATATTTGATATGTAAATATATAAGAATTGAGTGGTACGTATGACCGTGTGCAAATCCTTGAAACTCCATGTCTTGCTATATATCTTCTAGCAGCACAAGTTCAAGGCATTCAGATCTTTTAGAATCGAGTGAAGTGTCAAAATAATCGCCTGATTATTCATATTGGGTTATTTCAGTACTAAGGTCTGTAAAAGTGTCAATTTAATCTCCAGACTCTCTTAATGTTGGGACTATTTTAACCCTTAGTAAAAGAATTAGGAAGCCATTTTTTGCATTTTTCTTCTTTAAAATCATAGAATGTTTTTATTTTTCTCAAATGTGTGGGGGAGGTAAAACTAGTATGAAAAAGATGAGGATTTACATAGCTACTACTGAATTATGAGGTATTTATATAGCTAAAATCAAAATCATCATACTTGTATAACACTCTAGTGTCTAACCCTAATACCCTTACAGGCANTAAAATCATAGAATGTTTTTATTTCTCTTCAGTGAAATAAAAACTAGTATGAAAAAGATGAGGATTTACATATCTACTACTGAATTATGAGGTATTTATATAGCTAAAATCAAAATCATCATACTTGTGTAACACTCTAGTGTCTAACCCTAATACCCTTAAAGGCCTATGTTGATACTAATATTATAGATGCATACAGGAATTAGGACTCTACATTAGTAAATATAAAAATTTTGACATTAAATATGAAAATACATAAGAATTTAGCAGGTACGGATGAACGTATCCCGAAGCGAATTTTACCACGGCATTGTGCATATTTCCAGGGGAAGCTGAAATGAAGATATCGCTGCGCATGCTGACATAGTAATCGACAGCCGCAAGAAGAGAAGCTTTGCCTTCAACCCCTGCAAGTTCCTCGGAAGAAAGAAGGCTCTTCTTATTTTCCATCAAGGGAAAAAGCTTCCGCAAGCTCGAGATTCGGGCCTCCCCGCCGTAAACCTATAAATAATGACGTTTGAAATTGGATTTTGGAGCAGAAAAAATCCTTCATGTGGGAAATTAGGAGCAGATAAAACCTTATGGGACGCGAGATAAAGGCGAGTTTTGTTGTTGAAGCCCAGAGCGGCTAAAAGTAAGCCAATTTCCTCAGGCGTCATCGGGCAGCGACCCTGGTTACGAAGTTCTTCATCTGTGAATTGGGAGTTCATAACCCTTCCTTGCCAAATCACCTGTCTGTACTTAGCTAAAGCCAACCTTTCGGCTTTGCCACCACCGAAGTCGCAGGCTGAGTGAGCTGCCATGTCCTGCAAATGGCAAAGTTTATGACAGAAACAAATTGATTCAAATTTATTGATTTGAGGCGCCAATTTGAACATAAAAAACTAANCATGTCCTGCAAATGGCAAAGTTTATGACAGAAACAAATTGATTCAAATTTATTGATTTGAGGGGCCAATTTGAACATAAAAAACTATCTGAAACAACTCCAAATAGACCTAGAATCAAATTTAATGATTTTGAGGGACTAAACTGAACAAGAACAAAATCTGAAAGTGCAGTTACCTTGTCAAACCTCAAATGCAGTGTCACATACTTTCCAGTCCCATCGCCATCAGCATTTTCATCAACAACTTCCTGTATAAATTCATTAGAGTGCACATGTCTCGGAGACCTGAGGCGTTTAACAAGCGTCTCTCCCAATCCGTTGATACGAGGAACAAAGGTCAACGCCTGAAAGTTAACTTTGCAACGCAGCCTCTGAAGCTCACTAGCCATGTTGTCAAAGGCAAGGCGATGTGAAAATGGAGCTATTGCTACAATTCCGTAACTGAAGAAACCCCCCNGTCAAAGGCAAGGCGATGTGAAAATGGAGCTATTGCTACAATTCCGTAACTGAAGAAACCCCCCAAAAAAAAAAGATAAGTTTATACATAACACCTTAACTTTCATATTTAGGCACATAACATTCAAATTATGAACATCTTATCGAAAATACGACAATCACTAAATTCTTAGAAGTGAAATGCACATTTTCATGCAAAACATTCACCACCAAAGTGTTATGAATGTAAATATCAAACTTTAGTTGTCAGATATGTAAACACACAAGAATTGTTTAGCAAGTAAATTTCTCATAAAAATATTACGATAAGTTTTAAGGCCATGATATTTTCATCCATTCTTTAATGGCATGAAATAGATTAGAGTACCGCTACTCTTGCTACAAAAATCTACACAAAAAATTAATTTAATTTATATAGGTAACCCAATTAATGTGAGCTGCCTCACATTTTACTTGGTATATGATTGGACATCTAAATAAAATGAGGCATCAATATCATCTCTTTCAAATATATTTATTCATAAATGTATCTGAACTTATTTTTAAGATTTGCACAGCCCTGTTGACCTCATTTTTTGTGAGGTCTAATCTTCCTCTTAGGGTTTAAGATTTAGCCTTAGGGATCTCCCTTTGACTATCTTAGAACCTTAAAAATGTGACCCGCCTCGTTTTAGAAATTGAATCTACTTCTGTACTCTTTTATGGTTTCGCGTGTGTGGTATCGATTTCTAGCACTTAGAAGAATGAAACCAACATGAGAAAGCCCAAAAGGAATTCCTATAGCACCTTTTGAGCCTTAGGGTGGTCTTCTGCACAATTCGCACTCCCAGCGGCACAAACTTCGCAATTCGGAGAGTCGACACGTCCGATCGCCACAATTCACATCGCTTGCACAGTTACCTGTTGAGGACTCGAATAAATCTTTTGAAACGATCGATCGTGAGTCGAAATTTTGTGAAATTTGAATTTTGACGCGTTTTTGACCCGATTTTAAACGATGTCGTCCGAGCAACCCCAGATGACAAAACGGACTGCACCGGGGCGTCCGGAACGTCGATTTTGCCTAGGGAGGACACCCATTTTAATACGGCGCCGTGCGTGAGTAAATCACATATGAATTAGTATATATATATATTAATTTATATAAACCAAATCCTTCCTTTCCTCTTTAAGCTCTAAATCTCTAAACTCACGCACCCGAGCTCTGCCTCCCTCCCCTCTCCCGTTCGCGTGCCTGGTCTTTCCCTTTCTCGGTCTCGAGCCAACCGAGCTCCTCCTCCTCCACGCGAGAGAGTTGACTTCTCATTCGTCCTTGCCCGACACTTTCTGCCCGCGACCCTCCCTCCCGAAGCCGTGCCAGTCTCCCCGAGCTGAGGTTTTCCTTTTCTTGATAGTTTGATTCTGGGAAGCTTGCTCCCTGGTACACTTGAATGACAAACTCTCTCTTCTTCCCAATACTTCTCTCGCTGCCACTAGGCTCGCCGCTCGGTCCTAGATGTTTCGGTTGCTTCGCCTTCTGTGAGCAGGGAATGCGTCCTTTTCTTCTTTGGCCCGATTCGAGTACCGTGGTGGATGGGGTGATCTTCTTTCTTTTCTTCTCTCTTCTCTGCCTATAAACAGAATTTCTTTTGGGATTTTGGGGTTGTTGAAAAGTTTTCTAAAGAAAGGGGTAGAGATTTTGGTTGTGGGAGGAGTTTAGGAGATTTTTGTGAGGGCATCTCCTTGAGGTGGTTTCTCGTGTTGAAGTGCTTTACATTTGCATTAACAAGGTACTCTTCTCCCCCCCCCCTCCCTTCCCTTTTCTCAGTGCCCTGTTTCCTTTCGGTTTTCTCTCTGTCGAGCCTTTGAACATGGCCCTGTTGGATGGTACAGGATGCTAGTTTACTTCACTTTCATGTATTTTTGAGATATCCACTTTAAGGATATGTGAAGGATGAAATGTGAGCATGTGTTAGAAATTAGACTTGGATATTTGCTTAAGGTGGTGGATATATGTCATTTTCTTTGTTTATCATATCATATTCAGTTGGCAGCGATTTGGATAATTAAAGAATGGTTTTGGAATAATTTCTACTCTTGCAAGCATGTTGGGATGTGTATTGTGAAACTTTTCGTTTATCTTTCGTTTAACATGAGATATTAAAGAATTTATTGGGTCTTTCATGCATGCGAGGGGGTTTCGGCTTTGGCATCTTAAGACTTGCTCTTGCTTAGAATGAATGCTAGAGAGTTCACATTACTTTTTATACACATGTGGGGAGCTCGGTTTAGCTCCTGCGGCTTTCCCTTGGAATGTATGCTATGAGAAAATTTATTTAATTTGGAAAAAGTTGTAGCTTGTTTTGAGGGCTTGGTTTAACTCCTCGTGAGGCACCTCCCCTGTTCAAATATTTATTGGAATGATTTCATGCATGGAATATTTAGACATGCAGGTTGTCCCTTGGCTTTGGATGACTCGTTTTACCTTAAGGTGGCTGGGACTTTAATTTCTATTAAAGCCTGAATTTGTATCAATGTTTGGGTCTTGCTTTAGCCTTGTTGGGCTCGGTTTTGGCTTGGTTTGGAGTCTCGGCTTAGGCTTGAAATGGCTAGAACTCTATTTTTATGGAAGCCTGGATTTTAATATTGTTGGGTGTGGTTTTGGTGCTTCTTAAACTCGGTTTTGGCCCCTGCTGGGCTCAGTTTTGGCATCCCACGAGTGTCTTAGCTTAAATATACAAGTGATGAATGGATTTATGTTGATTTGGAAGAATTCCATAGATGTTCTTGTGTAAAATATATGTTAGTTCTATATTTTGATGTCTTGAGGGTACAAAGATGTTTTCTATCCTTTTGTTGTAACGCGAATTCGAACCTTAGACGTGGCTCAGTCTTGGCTTGACTTGGGAGCTTGGTTTGTTTGTTTTAGCTCCTACTCGAGAGCCCATGATTGATTTCTTATACTTGTCTTTACTCAAGAGTATTGGTAGCTTACTTTGGTTGCCTTTGGCCCTTACCCGAGAGCTTGTTGGGTGGCCTGTCTTGTGCATTTTTCTACCCCTACCCGAGAAATGGCTTTAGTTATGATTTTTTTTTTCTTTTGGCTCTAGTTGAGAGCTCGGTTTGTTTTGCCTTGCCCTTGCCCGAGAGGTGGTTTAGAGGTGGTTTTGCTGGCTTTGGTCCCTATTCCTACCCGTTAGACCTATTAGAGTTTCTTGAGTTTAATTTACCCCCTCTTGTTGAGTTTGAATCATTTGAATGATTATAGATGGATCAAGCTTGTCACTTTGAGAGATAGGTGATGTTTTGTATTCTCCTATATATATCAAAATTTGTAGGAAATTGATTCGGGTTTGCCTTAGCCGTGAGCCTCACTTGTTGTTCCTTGGGTTTGCCTCAGCCGTGAGCCTCCTCTGCTCCTGTGCCTCGGTTTTGCCTTAGCCGTGAGCCTCACTTGTTGTTTCTTAGGTTTGCCTTAGTTGTGAGCCTCTCCTTTTGGTCCTTACCCGTGAGGCCTATTGGAGGTCATTGGGTGTGATTTGGTCCTTCTTGCTAGGCTTGATTGGCTTGAATGTTGTGGATAAATCAAGTTTGTCATCCCAAAAAATTATAATCACTTTAGTTATCCTCTTATGTTTGTCAGGGAAGAATAGTAGCCATTAGTGGTTCTTTTGGTCGCCTTAGCCGTGAGCCTCACTCGTTGCCCCTTAGGTTGCCTTTGGTCATGAGTCTTGGCAGTTGTCTTCTGCCTTAGCCGTGAGCCTCATTTGGCCCTGTTTCTTGTCTTAGCCGAGGGCCTTAGTGGTTGCTTTCTCTTCTCTATTGGTCCCGGCCCTGAGCATTTATTTTGGTTCTGTGGGAAAATTTCACGTTTATTTGATATACGGGACTTTTTTAATTCGAAAGTTGGGGGAATTTTGATTTCGGCATGAGTTTGGAAATATTAATGGTGGTTTCCCCGAGATCATTTTCTTTTGAAGATTGGGAGACTTTAAACCTCATTTTTGAAAAGCATTTGGTGGACTTGATCAATCCTACGTCTTTGGGGTTTAGGAAAATCAGCGCAAGGTGGCTCTTTATGTTTATTAGGAAAGACCTTGGGTCCTACTCTTCCAGGTCTTTTCGACACGAGCTTTGAGGACTGATCTATTTTCTTTTTCGATGTTTTAGATGGATCAGTGCCTCCTCTCTCTCTCACACTGTTTTTGTTCTTTTCTTTCCTTCTTGGTTCGTTCTTTTTTATGCTTATGTCCGATGCATAAGCTCCACCTATAGCCTTTTGCTATACGTGAAAACCATCAAGCAAGGTCGCAAGTAGTCGTTTTGGGGCGTACGGTGTTGATGATAAAGACACACCGAAGATAGAGCAGAAATATGCCCTATCCTATAACATCAAGATCCAGACATTTGATTGTTTGCTATACGTGAAACCATCAAGCAAGGTCGCAAGTAGTCGTTTTGGGGCGTACGGTGTTGAAGATAAAGGCACACCGAAGATAGAGCAGAAAGATGTCTTATCCTATAACATCAAGATCCAGACATTTGATGAACAATAGAATATGGTATCCTTCACCAACATAAGTCTGGCGGGAGTTGGCTCGAACCTCCTCAGATGATTGGCAGTCCCACACCCGATAATGTACTCAACTCGTGGACAATGAAAATTTCTAAAAAAAAAAAATTTTGATAAACCCTTTTCAAGCAAAAACACACTTTTCTATGAAACAAAAATTGATAACTCTTCTTTGCATGTTTAAAATTTATATGCATGTTAAAAAATATAAAACATACTTTAAAGTTGATTGTCCACCTGATGAATACATGTTTAGGATGGGAAATAGCCCTCTAAGTGAGGTTCAAAACACACTCGTAGTGGCGGGTTTTATACATTCGGGTGACCGAGTAGCCTTCGTGGACCCTCGAGAATAAATATATAGTTGAGTCTAGTCCCATAAGAGTGCTTGCGGTCCCCCTCACCCGATTTTTTTTGTTTTGTTTTATCGAAGCTTTGGGACAGGACACTCGTGTTACTTTTCCTTTCTTTTGGGATTTCTCCAGAATTTTTGAGGATTTTCTTTTAATTGAGTCTTTTCTCATTGATTTTCTCGAGTCTTATGCTCTTCCTCGGATTTCCTGAACGACGTTTCTTCCAGACTTCGCTTTTGAGATGTACTTAGGCTTGCTATACTTAAATAACATCGGATCTCACGGACGTCCATGTTTGCTTTATATTTTACAGTACTTTATCTTTTTGTTTCTACTTTCTACCGTTCCTCCTGTACAACATGATTATATCATTTCTGTTTCTACATGCTACTGTACTGTATAACATGTTATATTATTTATGTTTCTACCTGCTACTGTACTGTATAACATGTTATATTATTCATGTTCCTACCTGCTACTGTATTGTATAACATGTTATATTATTCAAGTTTCAACTTGATACTTTTCTTCTTGTATAACATGTTATACTGTTCCTGTTTCTACATGTTATTGTTCCACATGCACTCTACTATTTGTCTTGCATTGCACATTTTATATTATGTAGTTTTAAGCATATCTTTTTATATAGGATGTTTAGACGACTACAACCATAGGACCGTTTGATTTGACACCATAACTGTACATCCTAGAAAACTTAAACTCGTCACGTCGGGGAGCTTGGAGCTAGTGCGGTGGGCAGCACGACCATCTCCAACAGCAGAACATGTCTTCCCCAGCAAAACCATTCTTTTTCTTAGAAATTAAACAACAGTCCATAAGATTTCGAGGTTGTTTGCCTAACACAACATAAATCCTCTACCTTTTCTTTAGGCATTCGTATAACTCTGCTGTACGATTTAAGCCCTAACTCGTTCTAGGTTCCGAGGTTGTCGTCCGATACGACGTAAACCCTCATATCTTCTAGGCGATTTGTGTGACTATGTCACACAAATATAAGCCCTAATTAAATGAAATTGGCGGGATGAAACACTTGAATAATTTCTTCTCAAAACTGAAGCCAAACCATATGATAGACTGGGAAGTCACCGGGGTTTGCCTCCGGATATGTGGTCTCCCCTAGTTTCTCTTCATTTGGATTCCTTAACAATATTCCAGATTCGAGTCTTTCTCTTTTCACACCTCTTCCGATTTCATTGAAAAATTCTATCCTTTTGATTTCTTTGAAGATAGTATTCCATGATTTTTATCGAGAGTTTTCTTAGGTGACTTCGGTCATTAAAGATGTAATTAACTATAAGGGTCTTATAGGAAGCTTTTCCGAACCCAGCTTAAAATAAACTCTATTTAATTATTTGTATTAAATAGGGGTATAGGAAGTTTTTCTGAACCCAGCTTAAAATAAACCCTATTTAAATCTTTGTATTAAATAGAAGAACTTGTCGGCAAATAAAACGGTTTCGCAGACCAAACGGATGTCATATATTTCTTAGTTTATTTGATTGAGCCTCATCCTCAAGTCTTGTGTTTATCCCTCGGGACAGATACAAGATTTGAGGTAGATCGCTCTTTCATTTAAACAGTGAAAAATATGAGGTCAGTTTGATTTCATATTTTTTTCTAAAATCACACACACACACACACACATATATATATATATGTAATTTAAAACGTCCTCCGAAGCAGGCGACGGGACCTCACTCCCAGCGACCGACAGCTTCTTACGAGCAACCCCCCAACTTTAACCTTGTAACTTTACCCCTTTTTAGCGCCGACAAGCCCAAAACATCAATTCTTAGAGAATTAGAGCGTTTTAGTTTGTAAATTCTTCAATGAAACTTTAAAGACTAAGAGAATACAGAAGATGATTTTGTAGTGACACTAGAGAAATTAAACTTACAAATTATACAAAGATATTGGAGAGAATAAGATAACACAAAATTATAATAATTAAGTTTACTTTGGAGAATATTCGCGCTAGAAAAATCCACCAAGAAATTCATCCATATGTTAAGTTAGAAAAACATAGATGTATGATCAAAAGCTTCTGAACCAGAAACCTGCATTCGGCCACATGCATTTTTTTCCAAAAAAAACAACTCTAACAAGAATGTGCTCCAAGAATAGCTCTTCCAGAGAACTCGTTCATGGCCAAAAAAATCGACTAGACAATATATGTGATAACCGAGAGTATAGAACAGAAGGCTAAGAGAGGAGGAAGATGCATCAACGGAATAAAAGATAACAAATATAATATAATTTATACACTCGAGACAGTTAATGACAAATCAAGACAGTCAATAATTCTAAGAATCCTATATTTAATTATAGCTTACACATATTATGTTGGGAAATTGCCCCTATATAAGAGAAGGAAGTTGATGTAAGAGGGGTTCCTCACCCATAGGGCAGCAATTATAAGAGTTAATAAAATCCTTTACCAACCCCCTATCTCCCTCTCTATCTTTCACATTTTTCTCTCTTCTTTATCATGCTCTATTTCTTGGGTATGATTCTCAAACAAAAAGGGATTCAACACCACAAATAGATGCAATGAGCGTGGATCATGGCACAAACAAGAAGAAGAGTCATACAAGAAGTAAAATCGAGTAATAGAAAAGTAACTAGCAACATGTAATGCACTAGAGAACTCATATAATATAATAGTTGAACTTGTCCATTAAACCACCTGCATTCGGCCGCCTACATTGAGCAACCTGCATTCATCTTGAAAAATAGCCCTCCCCAGATTCTCGAAGAAACACATCCAGGGATACAATTTATCCAAGAGGAGAAGAGTTGTGATGGAGTAGAACTAAGCTACAAGAAAAACTCTAATAACAAAAAAAATTCTCATAACCCACCTTATTTTCGTTTTATTTCATTGTGGTTAAGCTTTAACTTCTTCAATGTGTATATAATAAGTAACGCAATACATATAAAGAATGAGTTTTTCAATAGCACTCAGGGAACTTAACCCTCATAAGAAATTTTACGAGTAAAAAGAAAATAGTCTAAACTTTAAACCCTATTCAGCTCAATAGTCGAATCATATGAAAAACACTTTCCAAAATATAACTCAGTCAAATAAAGGATGAAGTCAGTTGCCCTAGGGTTTGAGGACCACAAGATCTTGGCCTAAATAAAGTTAAACAATTATGACTATTTCCAATAGAAGAGAAACGACCCTCTGGCGAAGGATATTCCAAATTTAACAAAATTGTTTGAATTTCTTTTTAAATGAGTTATATTACAATAAAATAGTTGATCTACTCGCATATAACGAAAATTATTTTATGATAATAAAGAAGAGAGAGTAATTTACAAGACTACTCATCCAAAAAAATAACCATCCTCAGATTCTCCAAGAAACACATCCAGGGAAACGATTTATCCAAGAGGAGAAGAGCTGTGATGGAGTAGAAGCACAAGATCTTGGCCTAAATAAAGTTAAAAAATTACAACTATTTCCTATAGAAGAGTAACGGCCCTTTGGCGAAGGATAGTCCGAATTTAACAAAATTGTCTAAATTACTTTGTAAATGAGTTATATTACAAGAAAATAGTTGATCTACTCGCATATAAAAAAAATATTTTATGATATAATAATTTACAAGACTACTCTCTGGAGTTGCATCAAAATATCCCTAGGACAGAATCCTATTAATATAGCTAAAGTGCCCCCAAGATGATTCCCTGTAGATGAAAAGTCAACATTTAGAGAAATACATCACTCATCTTTTACTTGAACAAATTTGACTTACATTTTGAGAAAATAAAGCATCAACTATATTTATTCTTTAGACCAAAGAATACACGTTTGTCTTATAAAGACGAGCAGTGCATAATTTCCAAGTTTACATTTACTTATTCTTTGCAGTTGTTTTTCAAAGAGATAAACAAATAGGAAAACTAAATATGACCAAAATCCCAAGAATCAAAAACATGCATTCGACCATCTGCATTCTAGCCCTTGCATTTGGTGGCCTGCATTTGTCCCCTTGAATTCGAGTATCTGCATTCGTCCAGAAAAACGTCTCTCACAAGAATATTCTTCTAGAGCAATCTTCCCCCAAAAGGTTATTTCAGAGAACTCATCCATGGCCAAACAAACCGACTAGACAACAGATGTGACAACTAAGTACAGAGAAAAAGGCTAAGAGCGGCGGAAGACGGCGTCAACAGAAGAAAAGACACCCAAGATAATATAATTTATACACTCGAGACAGTAAAGGACAAACCCAAGATATATATATGTAATTATAACTTACATAAGTTATATTGAAAAATTAGCCCTATATAAGAGAAAGTTTCTACCTTTTCTGTGGGACAGCTATTAGAACAGCTAATGGAACCATTTCTGTTCTCTCTCTATCTCTCTGTCTCCCTCTGTCTCTCTCTCTCCTTTCTCATGCTCCATTCCTTTGGGTATGATTCATGGACAAAAAAGGAATCAACAATGGAGAATAAAAAAAGAATTTCATCATTTTTTTAATTAATTCAACACAAAAAAAAGATGGGTACTACAAATATGCAAATGGAGTACAAAGTAGCGTTAAACAAAATTGTGAAGGGAACAAAAGAGTTTTCAATCAAAATAATAAAAATAATATTACATCAAAGATAAATTTTGAGTTTATATACTTTTATTTTGGCTATAAAGATGCTTACAAAAAAACTCAAACTAAGATAATTGATATATGTTTATATATAAATATATGTATACATTCTAATAAATGATGTCTCGCATGGTGAAAATGATAATTAGAGTTTATATACTATTATTTTGGCTCTTTCTCCCTTTTAATGAGTGTGATATCAACAATTATAAAAAAATTATTAGAAGATAAAATAATAATTAGAGGTTAGAGGACTAACTATCTTGGACCTATTATACAACAGAATGATAATTAAAAGAGGGAATAACCTCTATAATAAAAATGAGTGCCAAATGAAAAAAATGTTTCAGAAGTATTAAGCAAGAAAAGGATATAATAGACTAAAAAGAAAATTTTATAGAACTATAATCCGACCAAAAATGTTATATAGATTTGGATATTAGGTATTAAAAGATACAGATGGCTAAAATGAGCATGGTGAAAATGAAAATGTTAAAATAGATGGTAGTAAAGCTAAGAGGCATAAATTGATGAATGATTACAATAAAAAAGGCAACCGAAGCAGTATTTACTAAAGAGAAGATAGTTGACAATAGATTCGGTGGATTGAAAATATCCAATGAAGGATAGATTATAAAGTAGAAAATGCACCTAACACAATTAAGATTGAAGGATCAGATGTCATGAAATAAGAATAAATTTTTTTAAAAAAAGATAAGCAAAAAATAGGTTTACCACAAACACCCATAGCAGCACTCATCATGACATACAAAAAAAAAATAATAATAAATAACCAATCCTAAATAGTTCTTACTAGTCTAATGATAATGGTGAAAATGCATTTGAGCAATGTGTCCATGGTTTGTTTGCTATAGTAATGACTTTAAGAGCAATAAAGCAAAAAAAGACAAAAAAAAAGTTGTAAAATAAAATATCAAAAAGTTTCCGGTGGCAAAACCAAACTCATGGGCAAGAAAATGCATACTCAATTCCAATACAGTAGAAACAAGCATTAAATATGGTTAAAAAAAATCTTAGTAATAATCACAATAATTTGGTGACACTACGGGCCCCAAACATTTTAAAGCCCCAACCTTCCCTTGAAAACAAAAAATAATGAAAATGAGAATGAGGAAATTTACTGTGAGGTTCCCGATCAAATTTTCATAAGATGGATGAGATATTAGATAAGACACTGCCATAGATTTCGCCCTCATTTTACAAGGAATTTAAGATTTGGGTTTCGAGGTTTTCCACAGGCACAAGTCCCTATGGTACATTACCACTCCCGATCACAGGAGAGAGCTTTCGATTAAGGCTAGTCATTAAGCGCTAAGTGTCCAAACTGAATAAATAGTAGCAACAAATTTAAAATTTAATATTATGAAAATTATCACCGTGAGTTTAAAGTTAATGGTGAGGGAAATGATGACGAATCTGATCAAGATCTCATAGTTTCGTCTTCCCAGACTGTCATGGTCTCCAGTCTACTTAGCAGGAGAAGGTAGTCGACCTAAAATGATAGAAGGCTTATTGTCAACAACCATGGGTTGCATTGTCATAATGAATGTTATAGACCTAGGGTGAATGTTTGTCTAAGGGCACTAATCTAAGTCGACCCTAACTTACATAGGATTTCGTGCCCTTTCAAATATACTCTATGATTTATAACTTAAAAGGGTAGGATATCATTAGAAAATATACGGGCTATAGTTGTGACCATTTTATAGCGGAGCCTATAAGTCAAACCACTTGATGGAGCCTATTGGCCAAACGACCCGATCAAAGGACTTTGATTAACCATTTATTTTGTGGAGTCTAGTAGCCAAACTAAGCAGACAAAAAACTCAAACTATGGCCTTACTGGCACATAGCTATTTTGAGTATATATTTAGCAGTTTATTTAATATTATATTTGTTCTTTGAAATCTCAAGTTAACATTAAATTTGTCTAACATGACAAACAATTGAAGCATGTGGATGAATTTCGCTTTAAATGTTGAGTGATTAATTTTATATGGATATTTTATAAATTTTATGATTTAAAAGTTTGTTATAAATAGATCACCTCCAATTAAGATANTAAATTCCTTGAGATAATTACAATTAACCATCATAAAGCACCATAATTTCACAATTTAAAGCTTTGAAAGCAATATCCCTCTATATTTCGNAGGGTTTCGTGCCCTTTCAAATATACTCTATGATTTATAACTTAAAAGGGTAGGATATCATTAGAAAATATATGGGATATAGTTGTGACCATTTTATAGTGGAGTCTATAAGTCAAACCATTTGATGGAGCCTACTGGTCAAACGACCCGATCAGAGGACTTTGATTAACCATTTACTTTGTGGAGTCTAGTAGCCAAACTAAGCAGACAAAAAACTCGAACTATGGCGTTACTGGCACATAGCTATTTTGAGTATAAATTTAGCAGTTTATTTAATATTATATTTGTTCTTTGAAATCTCGAGTTAACATCAAATTTGTCTAACATGACAAACAATTGAAGCATGTGGATAAACTTTGCTTTAAACGTGGAGTGATTAATTTTATATGAATATTTTATAAATTTTATGATTTAAAAGTTTGTTATAAATAGATCATCTCCAACTAAGATGTGGAATGAAAATGCTTGCTATTGTAGAATTTGATCATTTGATGTGAGCATTGTCAACATTGTCCCACTTATGGAGGATCAGGTTCGAGAATTAACACATAATTGTATTNTATATATATATATATATTGATACTTCATTTTAAAAATAGATCCGGCAGTTGAAAAGCATTATCAATATGACCATAATCTGAGAAAATTATTACTTAAATAACCATAAAAGTAATAGTCTTGAAAATTCCAGTTCTGGTTAGGAGTAAGAGCATTAGACTTGAATATTTTGAGTTCAATCATGTCAACTACAGTCCGAATTAGGAATAGGATCAAACTAGCTGGGTGGGGGCTCAATCTTGTCAACTTTGATCCCTATAGAGAGGAGGATCAAACTGGTCAAGGGTGAGAATCACGATCTTGCCCTATAAGCAAGACAACAAGCTCAAAAGCATGTGCAACTTTATGGTTTTAGGTTGGCTTGAAAAAAGATTTTATAAAAGCTTTAAAATATGCATGCACTTTGTAGATGAATTTAATTTTAACCTAAGCACAATTAGTCCATGCAGCAGTCTTGGATGCTTAAAGAAACTTAGGATTATCGTTGGAGCATAAGCGAGTATTTAGTACTTATAATGCACAATTCTTATTGTATTTATATGATATATTCGTACGGGCCTTAAGGCATTTAATATTCTTCAATGTGGTGTAATTGACTTGACACTAATAGCTACATGTAATGTTATCATTTTATGATTCTCTTTTTTATCTTTATATTTTTAATTTTAAATCACATGTTTAACACTTTTTTTTATTCTTCGATCAGGCGGAGTCAATGAAGATCATATCATAATAGATGCAACTGCTCCGTCTGATAGGGCATGACCTAGAAAGTCATCTCTTGTTCATACAAGGGTACCTAGTCTAGTCATAGGCAAAGCCGATCTTTTTCTGTAGAGATTCGTCGATCTTTGATGGACTGGCCGGTGAACCCTGCTTCAAAGCAGCTTCAGACACCTTATGAGATACTATGAGCCTCAATCATTTGTTGATGTCGACACATTATCCTAGAGTGTTTTGAGATTGTTCCATCATTCACTTTGGATCATTTATTTAGCTTTAAGCTTGAGATGTCTGGGTGGGGGAGAACCGGCATACAGTAAGGGCTTATCATCCACATATTGGAGGTTTGTCACTTTTGACACGAATGCACCATTGACATTTTCATTAGAGCTTCTTCAAGATTATTTTGAGACACCCAAACCAGGTATTTCTCATCTTTCTCTCTATTTTTTTATGTAGCAATCAGTGTAGAGAACTAGTAAGATTTTCGTTGCAGATACTCATCGGGTGTGAATCCTCACAACAGGGTAATACAGGATCATAACTCAAGACATTTGCAGAACATCATTTTTGGGTTGTGTGCAGGATCGCCCGAATCACTGCACTGTTTCCCTTCTGAGGCAAATGTTGTATTGGTCCTCTTGGCTCATTTAGGTTTGGATGACACAGAGTTGACGTAAAGGGATTGTGTCATAATATAGAATTCCTTGTCAGGCAATTGCAGTCATTCGACATGGTACGATTCAGAGTATCACTCCCAGATCTTCATGGGCAGATCAGAGTTTGTCAAGAAGTTGTTGACTTGGCTCATTACGAGTTCGAAATGAGCACAAAAGTTTTATGATGTTATCAATATGAACTAGCGTACTACTGCAGATCTTGACAGCGTCACCACCAGGATGAGTGCATTATGAGGGGAGCTTTCGATTTTCGTAGCTTAAAAATGAAACCTACATACAGAGAGAGATAGACTTGATCATTGGAGAGGGAGTAGCACCATTATCAAAATCATCATCAAGCTATGTTAGATGTAGAGACTGCACAAACACGATCTATGGAGGCTTTTATAGAGTGCTAAGACCAAATATCAGTCACTCACTATCATCATGTTGTAGCTTCATGACAAACAAAATCAGCTCACATGATGTGCTTTTCTTTACTACATTTATGTCTTTATGTGTTGTGCTTGATGTATTTTCCTTTCATTGTCTTTCAATCCAAGTGATCTTTATTCGTTAGTGGAAATATTATTTTTCTTCATGATATGAATTTTGTAGTTTAATACTTTGTAACACAGACATGTAAGTATTTCTATTTTGCTTAGCCTCATGAATGCTCTTGTAAAAGGGTCGTCTCTTTTTAAGTCGCCTTAATTTGTTGTCTAGTTGAGAAATTTTTTTGAATCTAGATCACCTAACCTCATGGATTGGCTTGTGTTTTTGTAATCGTTAGACTGACAATTGGGGCGTTAATTATGGCCTTAGCTTATTGAGTGAAGAGAAGAACTGTAACTCGGTCACACTAAGCTTATTTAGTTCGACCTTCTTTCAAGTACTAGAATTTAACCAACAAATAGACTTGTGTTTTGTCATCATCAGACTGACATGACAAATGGGGCTCTCCACTACGACCTTGCCTTATATTATGACATAAAAATTGAGGCATTTACATACATACAATCCAATTCCTAGATATTTACATATATAGCACCCCAACTTTGCCTTTTTACATTTATACCCACCCAGATCTTTCATATCACATAAAAAATACCATCACTTTAACTGTTTAAAAGTGAAAAACACTTTTCCATGCATCGGTATTGCAATATGTATTTGAAAATTGACATTTAGGTGTTAGATATGTAAATACATAAGAATTGACTGGTATGTATGTAAAGCTTCCAAAAAAATTGCTAACAAAACCAAACATACCACAAATATGTGACAAGCTCAACACAAAACAAAATGTTTTGCTTGCTCTAATGCTTCATTTATCATGTGTGCAGAAATGTAATTCATTTTGCTAGGAAAAAAAAAGGTGCACCAAGTGCATTAAACTACTATTAAAACAAGAACTAATGAAGGAACGATGCATACAACCTTATCCCTACCATTGCAAAAAGAGGTTATTTCGATGACTCAAACCAAATACCTCTACATCAAAATAGAGGCAATTAACCACTACCCAAAATCCGTCATTTATGTACATAAAACCAAATATTCTATACAAGAATTCTATAATACAAAAAATAAGCTATAAAATAACAACTTGAACAGTCACTACAGCATTCCTTAAGA